>CM053618.1:51900050-52019360 GCA_028646535.1 Procyon lotor
GATAGGGTGGCTGGGTTGGGGACAATGGGGAGGGTATGTGCTATTAAGTGCTGTGAAATGTGTAAGCCCGAAGATTCACAGACATGTACCCTGGGGCAAATAATACATTATATGTTAATAAAAATTTAAAAAAAAAAAAAAAAAAAAAAAGAACCTGAAAGGGTTGTCTATTGTGATAACATATTTATATCAGCAGGGAAAAAATTAAAATGTTAATTACCTCTTAAAAAAAAAAAAAAAAAAAAAAAAAAAAGAAGAGCATCTCCCTTACAGACATGCCAAGTGCTTAGCACAATTCCGGGCACACGGTAAATGTCCCAAGGTGATAGGTGTTGTTTTATTTTTAAGATTTATTTATTTATTTATTTGACAGAGAGAAATCACAAGTAGGCAGAGAGGCAGGCAGAGAGAGAGGGGGAAGCAGGCTCCCTGCTGAGCAGAGAGCCTGATGCGGGGCTCGATCCCAGGACCCCGAGATCATGACCTGAGCCGAAGGCAGAAGCTTAACCCACTGAGCCACCCAGGCGCCCCGTGATAGGTGGTATGAGTGGTTGAGTTAGTTCCCGTCCTGATAGTGGCCTTCTCAACCAGTTGTGGTTCCTGTGTTCACTCAATGAATATTTGCTAAGGGTCTGCCGTGACAGCCTCCGCTCGAGAGAAAAACGATGAGGTACACATCGTGCTCACAAGTGGCTTCTGGCTCCGTGTAGGGAGCATGTGCGTAGAAACAGCCACCTTCTTGTCCAGATCCAGCCAAGCATCCAGGAAGCATGGCCCTGGAATTCTTCTGTGCAGAAGAAATGGTTTCCCCTTCACACCCCCGAAGTCTCTCTCTTAACTCATTCTGAATCTTTTCGGTTTCAGATTTATCTGCCATTTTCCATTTGTAGGGTCTCTGTCTTGGTAGTTGGTACAACTGGTTTTGTACTGACCTCTGGCTTTCAGTTTTGGCTGGGGTTGACGTTCTCCCTTTGGATCATGAGATGTTCTCCGTGTGGATTATGTGGATTATTTGACGGCCACCCCAGGCAAACATCTTACCTGACCTGGCTTAAGCAAAAGCTTGATCCAAGCTTAGTCCTTAGAGGTTGACCAGATTAAAAAGGATCTAAAGGGAGGAATGTGAAAGCGCTATGGAGAGCCTGGGGGAAGTCAGCCTCGCCTAGACTTTGCTGCACAGGAACTCGGTGGGCAGGAAGCAGCCAGCCCTTATGATGTGATCCTCGCAACCTCTTAACTGACCTCGTGTGTGTCTGTGTATATTTATCCATTGTTAACATTCATGCAGAGTCTTCAGGTGCTTGACTATGTATGACTTGACATCTAGAACTCCGTCAGTTCATTTATTAATGTTAACAAACTGGTTTCAGCCATAGGACATTAAAAGCTCATTTTTCAATAAAGCTGTGTCTTCGGAGATGCTTCGCAAAATCAAAGAGGAAAATACCTAGTCCATTTAACTCATTGTCACAGTCAAATTATGTTAAAAGGTTATTTGTGGAATAAGATTCAATTAGGGAATTATATTAGCAGCTCTCATCATTATTGATTATTTAATTATCGGCCTTTAGAAATTGTCTCCGGTTTTGAGATTTTTAGATCGCTCTGAGGTGTATAACATCGTTCTTTAATTCCTTTCACCTTGTAGCACCATGTCTTGCAATATCGTCAAATGAGCACTGGGCTCACCTGGGTTCACATCCTGGATGCTTCATTTAGTGGCAACCTGGGGAAAGTCTGCTCTTCTCCCTCTGTCTTGAGGTCATCACCCATGAATGAGGAAAATGATACTAATCTTGCAGAGCTAATACAAGGATTAAATGAAACCATACTTATGAAGGCACCATTTAACAGTAATAGCTAACAGCGATGAGTGCTTACCGCATTCTAGGAGTGTGTGTAAGTTCCTAAAACAATGGTTGAGCCTATTTATTGACCTATTCAATTTTTTAAAAAGATTTTATTTATTTATTTATTTGGGGGGAGGGAGCAGGGGGAGGAGCACAGGGAAAGGAGCAAGCAGACTGTGGACTGAGTGCGGAGCTGGGCACGAGGCTCAATCCCAGACCCCCCGAGATCATGACCTGAGCAGGAATCAAGAGCCAGACGCTTAACCAACAGAACCACCCAGGTGCCCTTGACCTATTTAATTTTTATAAAACCCTCTGAAGTAATTATTATTACTTCCATTTTATAGGTAGGAAAACAGAGGCCCCAGAATCCTTAGTAATTTAATTGAAGTTCTCACATGGATAACCAGAAGAGCAAGACTTTGAGTCCAGCTAATCTGGCTTCAAGGTCTACACATCAACCACTACTAAAATTCATGTCTAACCACTAGGCAACATGACCTCTTAGTGGCTCCTAAATCAGTGTGTATAGTGGATGCTCAATAAGCATAAATGTAGCCAATAATTGGCATCCTCACCAGATTGTACCCTCTTTTTTTAAAGATGTATTGATTTATTTATTATTTATTATTATTATTATTTATTTATTTATTTTAAAGAGAAAGAAAGTGAGCACATGTAAGCCTGGGGTGGGACAGAGAGAGAGGGAAAGAGAGAATCTCAAGCAGACTCCTGCTGAGCCTGGAGCCCGATGGACTCAATCTCACGACCCTGAGATGAGGGCCTGACCGAAATCAAGAGTCAGATGTTTAACCAACTGAGCCATCCAGGCGCCCTGTAACCTCTTTGGAAGATAGCACAGTGTCTTACTCACTTCTGCCTCTGTCCTTCCCAGATGCTAGCACTAGAGTAATAGAAACTCAATACTGTGTGTGTATGCGTGTGCCTACACGTGTGTAGTCGGAGGGATGAGATTGGGGTGGAGGAGAGGGGCAAAAAGAATAAGATAAAGATTTTCATGATTCCATAGGTAACTTGAAGTCTAAAGATGTCACAGTCTCCACTCAGAGTCTTTTGGAAGACACTTGAGTGTCTCTGACACTTCCCAGTGTAACATAGGCTACACTCTGCCTAGACCACCCCAGGTCTGAGAAAAATCAAGTCTGGACATACTTTCTTGGAGAAATATTGGTAGGTAACAAAGAAACAAAGTTAGAACCGTTGGTGCATTAATATCTGAAATGTAATTCAGATGAAGTCATATCTAGATTCTGCCAATTTTCAATTGCTTCCAGCATCTAAACACTACGTGCCAAAATCTTCTATCCACTTCACTCACCAAACACCTCTGCTTCCCAGTCAATGGGGTTCAAGATCCCCATCTTTGAATCCCCCTTCTTTTGGAGAATCCCCTCCCCCCAGTTCAGTTTCTGGGGGCCTGGCGTCAGCCTTCCCCATGCCATTCACATGGCTCTGCACTCCGGCTCTGTCCAGCTGTCCACTGCCCCCAAAACCTCCTCACTGGCCTATCGCCCTGTTCTTGTCTTTCTCCAACCATTGATGCACCACTATTCATTCATAGTTTTAAGAATATCATCACCCTGCCTTTCTGACCATTCTTCTCTTCAGCTGGACCCTCCTCTTTCTCACCACCCTTCAGTCCAAATAACCATCTTGCCATTTACGAGCCAAAGAGACATGTCAAGGGGAAGTGAGGATCTCTTAATTTCTCTTCTCAAAAGACACATTGTCCAACACCATCTACTCACCAGCTGTCAGGATACATCAATAGTTTTTTCATTACCCGTTATGCCTTGATGTTGATCTCCTCAATGGGTTGTCCATCAAATCTAGAACCTCACCTTTCTTGTGGATGGGACTGCCTCAGTCTTACTTGTTGGCTTAGTTGGTCTGTGCCGATTACTTTTGAAGGAAGCCACTTTGGACTCCATCTAGCCATGGACACTCTTCTGCAGAGTAGAGAGCAGAGGGCCCTGGGTGCCAAGAACCGAAAGTATGGAGGTGGATGGTGGGAGAGGGCGGGAGCTGGGATTCTGTCTTGGGGCGCCATGCTCACTCCTTCTGACCCCTCCAGATACATGTTACTCCTCAAATGCTGTGCATGAAGTGACTAAGTTGATTTCTTTTTCTCCTCAGGAGGGTCATGATGAATCTCAGTGGAAGGTTTTGGACTCAGTCTACAGAAAATGCATGTTCCTCAGGTTTGGAGACAGGCTCATCTGTGATGGAATGGACATTAACATCAATAGAATGGACACTAACATCATCCAGTTGACAACTGTACAAATTATTTCACCCATTGGGATCCCATTCTGGGATCTAGTACTCCCACCTGCTTTAAACAGGTGATAAGTAAGTTATCTATTCTTTTTTTTTTTTTAAGATTTTATTTATTTATTTGACAGAGAGAGAGGGATCATAAGTAGGCAGAGAGGCAGTCAGAGAGAGAGGGGGAAGCAGGCTCCCTGCTGAGCAGAGAGCCCAATGCAGGGCTCAATCCCAGGACCCTGGGATCATGACCTGAGCCAAAGGCAGAGGCTTTAACCCACTGAGCCACCCAGCCGCCCTAAGTTTCAAAGATTCTTGAAATCTTTCACACTTTATTCCAGCTAATCTCTTATACATTGGACACTTGTGAAGTGTCACAATCTTAGGGTGGCTGGGTGGCTCAGTCAGTTAAGCATCTGATTCTTGATTTCGGCTCGGGTTATGATCCCAAGGCCTGGGATCGAGCCCCGCCTCTGACTCTTTGCTCAGTGGGGAACCTGCTTCTCCCTCTGCCTGTCACTCCCCCTGCTTGTGCTCTCTCTCTCTCTCTCTGACAAACAAACAAATAAATAAATAAATAAAATCTTAAAAAAATTTAGAAGGCAGAATTGAGGCAAAACCAAAGTATTAGAACCAGCTACATAATTGGCAGGACCCAGTCCCAGGTGAAAACGCAGGGTCCCTTGTTTGAAGACAGCAAGAGCAGAAAGCATGGAAGCTGGTGTGGGCCTTTGTGGGCATGAGTCTTCTCGCCTGCACGGACCTGGATTGGTACAGCCTGGGGAAATGGGGTCAGCCCTGTGTCAGGAGAGGTTTACAGTGGGGGTAGCATTTGAATTAAACCTAAGATGTCTTGGAAAAGTGGCTCCAGTGAGTGGCTGAATACAACCGATTCACACAATGCCAACAGTGCCCACCAATGGAACCGTTGGGCAGTGTGCTCCAGACCCCACAGTACACAGGCTAAGGAGCATGTGCTGATGACCTTGACCACATGCAGGGTCATGGGGCAAACCCTTGATGTGCATCCTGTCCCTTAATTTAAATCACCTCAACCTTGTGAAGGACAAGCCATTATCTGGTTGAGTGAAGGGAGGCTTGGTGAGGCCGGATCCCTTGGCCGGTGATGCACACTGGCCTGAGGAAGGTTCTGAATCGGGCTCTCTGATCCCAAAATGACATACAGTCTTGACCATACAGTAGTTGCCTATACAACAGGAAGCACGCAGCACCCTATTTTCACAGACCTGGCTTTGGCTGTCTCACAGCCGATGGGCGAGGGAGGCAGATGTGGGTCACAGAGGAGATGGCCTGAGCCTGAGGGGTGCCTTTGGTCCTCGATCATACAGCCCCACTGGCTCTCGCCAAGGAGACGCCATCATGCATTTGAGCCATAGACCGAGGCCTTGCATTTGTACAACCCCTCAGAGTCTATAGAGCACTTTCACTTTTGGTGTCTGGTACATTCTTACAACGGACTTGCAAATTCCTTAACTCAAATTCCATGGCCCTGAAAACCGTGAGCCAGGGTGAATGACTAGTCCAAGGGCATGCAGCCCTGAATCTTCTGCTACCCCCACCCTCGCATCCCCCTCGCCTGCTCCTCCCCTCCTCCTGCTCCTCCCCTCCTCCTGCTCCACCCCTCCGTCTTCACCCAACACCATTCCCAGGGACCCCGAGTTGAAAACAATGGTATAGAAGCTCAAGGACTCTCCATGTGCTCCTCACCTAAAGCTTCTGGCTGATAGGGTTTGTGCGTTCCATTTTATTTGGCAAATGCCTTTCCCTTTTGATTCCGGTTCTTGGGCAGGAGCACTGAGGGTTCAGTACGATATTAATACTCTGATTAGTACAGGAATCTACCGGTACTTCAGGTCAAAATCTGTGGACTGCTCAGCGGACGGGGATTTTCTAGCTCCTCTGAAGAACAGGGCAATTAAGCAAAGTTGCTGGAGGGGATTCCCCTTAGTGGGGGAAAGGCAGAGAAGTGTGCAAAGACTCGGACACCGACTGGCATCTTCACCCAACCCTCGAAGGCTCTTTGGATTCAGAGGATGAGCCTTTCCTTGCTTCTCTGTGGCCTTGACACCTGTCACCTCCTTGTCGCTCGGCCCATCCGGTCTCCCTGGCCTCCCGGGCTCTTTGTCCCACAGCACATGTCAGGGGACCAGGCTGCCCCTTCTCCTTCCAACAGCCTCCGGAAGGAGGAGAGCAAGACTGTTTCTATTGTATGCTGAGCTGGGCCTCCAGGGGAAGGACAGAATATAGAGACGTTGGCTCTGTTTTCCGGAATTAATGGGTAGCGTCTGCTGAGGCTATTTGCACTGTAAACGAAATTAAGCAACAAAAAGCAGGGAGGAAGCAACCCCCTCCCCTCCAAACGATCAAAAAACATTCTGATGGAGGGTGTAAAGCTCGCTTTCCTTCAGTTGCAGAGGTCCAAGCATGTGGACCCGCTGTGAAGATGACCTACACAAGATAATACCTATGCAAGTCGCTTTTTCTCAGGGACGCATGCACACGCATACATTTCGAGAGGAAGGCACACTTTGCCGACCTCCTCCCCACCAGAGCCGGATCACACGTCTGCATCATTAGCTGTACATTTCATATGTCACCCAGGGGTCCGAATCTCAACTGTAAGGCCCTGGAAATTTGTGAAAATTATCCAAAGGGGTGGGTAGAAATTCAGCAACTTTATTCTGTTAAAGTAAGGAATAATTCTGTGGTAGCTAAGCATCCTTCTGTCTCATCAAGAAATTTTGTGGTAGACTCATTCTATGGAAAGTTTTGTCTACAGTTTTCCATCTGTTGTGATAATCGTTATTAATCAAGCTGCTGTCATGCCATCTTGGGCTGTGAATTTTGTCAATTCTTCACTGCTAAGTTGGGTCCGTCCTGGGGAAAGAAGATGTACCTGAAGGGCTCAGAAGGTTCACGGTACCCCACACCATGTGAGAAGTTTCTGGGCTGTTCAATACCATTTTTGAAAAGAAACCTAAGCTGGAGTCTGCAAATATCTACCGACTTGGAGTTTATCCCTGTCTTTAATTCTATCAGAAAACTTCCTGGTTGCTATCTACCCCTGAGTCTGGGTTTCTTGGCCCTTGGAGTCCATACATACTAACCCCCATTGCTAGGTGGTCGTGCTTAGTGGCCAGAGGGGAGTCCTGAGTCCTTGGAAAATCAGCTTCTCTGCAGCTGCCCTGGAGTTGGTGGCCCACAAAAATTAGGCTGAGTGCTTTAGAGTTTGTTTATTTACTTGGTATTATCTGCAGAAAGCAACTTAGGCTCAACAGTGTTTTAAAATTAATTTGAGAAGCTCATGCTCTGCTTGAGGTAACTAGTTACATGTAGAGGTATTTTAAAAACTAAAAGAACCTCGGGATTGAGAGATGTAAAACGAAGAGGTAGTGGATTTCCACGTTATGAATTAGGACAATGGCAAGACATGTACGGGTAGAACTTTGTGCTTAAAGACACTAAAATTCATCGTGTTGGACATATCAACAAAGCGTCCTTCTCTGTAGTCCTCAGTTGATCGAGTTCTCCCTCCTCTCCTGGCCTCCCCATATATTCCACTAGAAAGGCGACTCAATTGAGCTTTCCAGGAAAACAAGTTTATAATAGTAGTAAATGATGTAGTAAATACTGGGGCTGATGGATAGATCTTTTCTGTCTCCTTATGCAGAGTCGAAATCCTAATAATATCAAAACAACCACAACTAAGATTTATTGAGTGCCAGCCAGGGTGCTCAGTGATTTACATGGCTCATCTCATTTCTTTGCCACGACAATCGGCTGACATTACTGTTATTATCCCCGCTGTACAGATGAGTTTTTAAAATCATTTCCTAAAACTAGAAGTAGTTACATGACTAGTTCTACAACTAGTAAGGAGCAGAGTGAGCATCTGAACTCAAGTTTGTGTGATGCCAGAACTCATGTTCTTAAACATCCCACTCAACTGGAGAAAATGAGCTTCGAGTAGGAGCTGGGAATTGGGAGTTCACAATAATTCCTCCGTCTTGAAGGAAAGAGTCAACTGTGTTCATTCATCTGTGCTTACCAGGACAATTAAGGGTTATCAAGTTAGCCAGAAGTTCAAATAACTGGAAGATGCCATCGCCAAATAATTTAGATTAATTAAGACTTAAATTCTTTTGTGCCTTTTCTGTTGTTCCTTGGCTTTTGTGTTTCTGCATTTAGATATCTAGCTTATGCTTCCTATGGTGTCCCTTGTACGTAAAATTTCTCGACTTTCATGTACTTCTCATTTTATCTTCGTGCCATCGTCACTTTTTTTCTGTGCTTGGAGGATGTTTTCTTTGTATATCTTGATTTCTCTTTCCCGAGGTTTTTCTGAGCAAGCCAAGAAGCTCTCCTGAAAAAAAGCAGATATGATTCTTAATGCCTGTCATCTCTGCTTTTGCTCTACACTAGACTAATGTCAATATCTTAATTTTTTTCTCTCTTTGCATCCCCTCAGCCTTTGTTTATTTTATTCTTTTTTCCCCCCATTTTCCTCTCCTTTTCTGTATTAAGCGTTAAATGCTGCTCTTCTCACCGAGGAAAGCAGCCCCTCCAGGAAAGAGGAGATGGGGCTTTCCAAGCTGCCAATTCAGCATGGCAGTGGAAGAGGCCACGGAGAAGCATACATTTAAAATTGCTGATAGGCATAGAAAAACCTTGTAGGGTGGTTGAAAACTGTGGAATACATGAATTTTCTGGGACTGCGTTCATTACTCACGAACTTTGGCAGGTGGAAGGCTGCTCACCTCTCCCGGAGGATGACTGCTCTGGCTAATGGAATTCTTCTGTTTTCCTATGGCTCTGTTTTGTTATCTTTAGGCACTGAGTCAAATGGCCTGTGCCAGTGGGGGTGGCAGCTGCCCCTGCTGCTACTGTCCCAGCATGGCTGTGACCCTTCTTTCTGTATCAGTGTCAAGAGGATGCCATCCTCCCGTGGCACCCAGGAAAGCCCTCCACTCCACCTCCAAGAGCACCACGTTGTGTCCAGACCCTTCCCTTTCGCCATGAGCTGTGACATACCCAGCACGGGAAAGGAAGGTGGAGAGACCAGTAAACGGACGTCCTTCTGCATCCTGATGGTGATTCTCTTCTCCTTGGAATTTCTCTCCTGCTGACTATAGTTTCAAATTCTAGTGTTACTGTAACTAATTCCTGGCAGATGATGGATTTTTTTAAAGCACAATTAAATTAAAGCAGACTTTGCTTTTGGTAAACTATTTTTAGTAAAATGTATAGGATTAAAAAAAAAACAACCCAACCCAACACTAACAACATGCTCAATCTGGATGTGAAATCACGTTGTTCACTCAAAACCCTTAAACATATTTTGTTATTGTTGAAAAAATGGACTGGCTTATTCGTCTAAAAGAAATTTAACCTTGTAGAACTAACTACAAGTACATGGCAAGACATCTGCAAAATCTAATCTATATACACTCAAATGAAAGATTTTAAACCAAAAAAAATGTTAACATGCCTGCAGATATACTATATTTTTTGCATAAAATAGTAAAGAGGGAGTTGTTGTACAAAAAATGCTGGGATATGGGATCCTAAGTACACAGGCTCAGAAAATACCGAAGGACCCATACAGTAAGCATCTTCCCATCTTAAAGTCAATTTCAAGTTCCATAAAGCAACTGTGCACCCATTGTGTGGCATATACAGTGTGGTGAGGAATTCCAGTGCCTAATTACATGCCTAGCAAAGAGGAAAAGGCAGAAGGTCCTTCATTAGAGGTCGGCCTTAAAATGGGCAGTGTTTAATTCGATGCGACCCCCATTTGGCTCGTAATATAAATGGCCCTGAAGTTTCGCTTGCTTTTTTGCTCTTTTCTACTGAAGAGAATTATGAGTGAGAAAATGCAGCCCACTGGGAAGCAAATCCTCACTGCAAACCCAGTGGTTGGAATTCCTGACTTGATTTATTGCCCTGATGTACTCCCTTCTCCCTGGCAGGAGTATTCTCGCCCCTGCCCAGGACCAGAGAGCCACCTCCTCTGTGCTGCTCACTGGACTAGCTATCCATTATCCCTTCCACTCACCAGCTGTTTCCTGCTTGCACTCCGTGCAACGTGAGGCTTTTAAAAATCCCCCTTCTTTCCTTCCTTCCTTCCTTCTTTCCTTCCTTCCTTCCTTCCTTCCTTCCTTCCTTCCTTCCTTCCTTCCTTCCGTCCTTCCTTCCTTCGTTTCTCTCTTTCTTCCCTTCCTCCCTCCCTCCCTCCCTTCCTTCTGCCGATGTCTATATAGCTTCCATGATTTCCTACTGGGATCTAACGAAAAGTGTTCTTCTTCCCTCCTCCCCAATTACTGTATTTGACATCACAAAACCAAGAGTCTGGGCATGGCAGGTTTCCATGAATCGGACAGGTAGAGCTGAGCCACAGGGACAGGAATCTCATCAGTACTTCCCCGGGGGGGGGGGGGGGGGGGGGGGGGGAGCTCACTGCGGGGCGGGAGTCACAAAGCCCGAGTATCTGAAAACTGCACAGATAGCATCAGGCTCCAACTGGAAAACAGACTGCTGTCTTCTTCTCCTTTCAGGCAATAACATAATGAAGGATTCTTAAAAGGAAAGTGAACAGCAGAAAGGTTGGTGCCTTTGCTATATCCAGCAGACTGGACAGCCTACACAGAGACTCGTTAGGATGGGCAAACTTACAGAGCCCAAATGTAAAATTTTCCACATCAACAGTGAAGTTTCCCTTATAAATCAAAGAAGTTCCCAGGATCTGCTAGCTCGATCTTTATATTCATTAAGAAGCTTTTCAATTTTTTTTATTGCTCTTTCCACAGTTTACCCAAAGGGTAAATAAGTGATGCTTGTCATTCCCATCTTATTTCTGGCAAAATTAGGACAGAGAGGAGTAAAATGGCTTCTATCAGACGTGCTGTAAGTCAGTGACCAAATCTAAATTAGAACTCAATGTCTTCTGAGTTCTCAACTTCCATTTTGTTCATTGAGCCACAGGACAACACTCAGTAGACTGGGAAGCATGCACTGTTACATTGTAAATTCTATAATCTTATAAATATTTCAGGAAGTTCTTGAAACATCATCGACCATAGAGTCATATTTTGAGAGGCTTGTCACCAGGTCTTCCAGGTGAGATATTTTCTGCATTTTCTTGTGGCACATTTGTCATATTTTATGACCCAAAGTTATTATTTTGGTACTTTGGGAAATGATTATTAATCTGTATTTGCCAGAAACAACAACAATAACAACACTACAATGGGAATCACAACGTACGCTGGGCTTATGGTTGTGGGATGGCGAACCTTTTGTCTCGGGACAGGACTTGTCAAAAATGAAATCCTAACGCTGTCTCGTTGACAAATAAATTTTGTGGCTGTCTAAAGGTTTAAAGCAATACAGATCGTCTGAGCCAATAAGTTGATTTGGTGAGAGCGGGATGCTAATGAGTCTTTGATCCGTGCAGAGGCCAGTGAGCCCTAGCGCGGTCTCAGCCTGCACCCCTCACTCTGCCAGCTGTCTCGCAAATGCCTGCCATTGGTCACAGGGGGGACCAGTCACGCTGGGAGTGGAGATGGATCAGTGCAAATCCATCATCTCTCCGAACGCATCACTCAAGCGTCGGTCTTCCGCAAGACAGACCAGCGGCATTCTCTTTCTGCACGGAGATGTGCTCGCTGCAATAAAGAACCGTTCTTTAACCTTATCAGTATCGTTTTTTAAGGGAAACTTTTTTTTTTTCTCCTTGTGCTGAAAATAAATGCAGATCGGTGTCTACTTCACGCCTGGGGCTCTTTAAAGATATCGTGTCTGGTGGTCCTGGGGGTCGGCCCCAGGGGGTGGGGGTGGTGGGGGAGTAAGTTTCAAGTCCTCAGGAACACTTGGCAGGTCTTAGAGACGGGCCATGCCAGGGAGTGATGTCAGGCACGCGAGGGCAGCGTGAAGGCAGCTGGGCTCCAGGGGGGAGGCTGGAATGACCTGCAGCAGCTGGATAAATGCAGAAGGTCGGGCTGTGTTTGTGGACCCTGAATTCCCCCCAAGCACCCCTGGATGGGAGGAGACATCAAAGCCCATCACCCAGAAATAACACCCAGTGGATTTTCTGCATCTAACCCCCCCCTCCCAAGAGGCTGACCGGGGACGGACAGGTCTGTTGGCTCCATGCCCTTCGAATGGAGTCACATTCCTCCCAAACGTGCTAGTTCTGGAATAGGTTGTGGGACGCAGGGGGAAATAACCCACATTATTGTATCAGGAAGGGAGAACTGAAAGCAATCCCCCCCCTCCGCTTGCTATGCACTTTCCTTTTCTGATGAAAATACCTTTTAATATTCAATGGATTTTTCCTAAGCACCTAAAAAAAACCCTGGGCCTTGAGGATAAGCGGTAACAACACAGATCCTCACTTGGGTTGGGCTAGCAAGGATCTCCATGTGGACTTCATCGTAATACCCCTTTTTCTGATTACTCTTCAGGTTTGGGTATATTTGAGGTGGTGGAAGATTATAAGAAATTATTTCATTAGCCCAAAGCCCTGGTATGAGAATACCCGCCCTCCCCCCCCCGCAAAAAAAAGACAGGAAAACATCTCTAAGGTTTAGGGGCTGGGATTATTATTGGTTTTTAACATTGTTGATGTTGAAATGGATGGAAGGGACTAGGAACACACTCTTACGTGGCTAGAATAGGAGGCATGATACAAGGTTGGGGGGGTGGTGTTCGTGGCAAGAGCTGAAAAGAACTGTTTTGTACAGGACAATGTTCCAGGTTTTGGTATTCGGAGTGCTTGAACCCAAGACCGGGCAGTGCCATTTCTAGCCCGTTTCATATTCACAGGCAGGCTCCCAGTTTTAAATGAGTTGGGCTCCCAAAACTCCCCCAGAAGACTATCACGTGAAATTTGGAATGCTCTCTCGCATAGGAATGTGAGGACTTTTACAGTAGTGAGGGTCCCATGACAGCCCCTGCAGATGTTTTCTGTCTCTGCAATGGCCTCAAGACCTCCTCCCCACCCAGCCCCTTTTGGGCAGCCATGCCCTGCTCTCCCTGTGTGGTGCTGTTCCAGGGAGTGCTCATGCTGTTCCAGCTGCACCCAGTCCTTGCTGATCTGGGATCTCTGGGGAACAGCTCCCACCTCTGCACCGGGTCCTGATCTCCACCTTTCCCAGAAGGCAGATTTGCTGCCGCATTTCCTCCAGGGCACCCCCCCCCCCAACCGTGTGCCACCTGCGGCCGCCATTCGCAGTCACCCTGTGGGCTCCATGTTTTTCCAGAGTCCTTCCACCTTCTTGAATCAGATGCTCCTGCCACCTCAAGGTGGGCAGGCTCCCGTGGGCAGGGGTTTTGTAGGTTTCAGCCCCTGGACAAGTGCATGGCCCAGAGTCATGGCCCAATGAGCACTGGCTGCGTGACTGTGACCACCACGAGCTCACTGCCCCCCCTGCCCCCATCTGTCTTCTCACCTGGGGGCCTCCGTTGCCTGCTCCTCTTGCAGCACCACCGGAAAGAGCCACAGACCACCCCTTGTAAGGATGCGACACGTTCCCTCTCTCAGCCACAGCACCCAGTCCTTAAAATCAGGGTGTCCAACATCAGCGATGGTGATGGAAACTAAATCCAGCCTCCTGCACGCTACTGGGTGTTGGCGGCTGACTCGTTACCCCCAACTGGACGCTTCCACTTCCAACCCCAAGCCTCCACCTGTGCGCCTGAGAGAGGCAGAATTCTGCCCGGTGATTCTGGGAGTTTCCTGTCTCTCACAATCCCTGGTGTCCCCTCCGGAGCTGCGTGGGGGAGGCGGATTCTGAGGTCATATGCTCAGATTCTGAGGTCCTCCTTCTGAGCCCGGGACATGTGATGGAGGCACTTCTGGGGGCTTACTGGCCAGGGGCTGAGTCTTCCTTGCTGCTACGAGTGCTGCAGGGCCGGTCCCTACGCACAGGTGTGGCTGCTTTTAGCGGGGACGGATTCTGGGAGGACTAGGGCAGAGGACGCTCTGGGGCAGTGGTGGGGCCATCTTCCTCCTCTACCATAGCCTGGAAGAAAAACTGTCCCCACAGGGCCAGAGGACGACTGTCTCCCAACCCCTACCCCCTACCTCCTGTGCCCCAGCTGACCCATCCTTGAAAAGAAAGTCTCCTCTCTACCCCACCCCCAAGATCCCTTTAGTGACCTTTCCCTGCCATCCAGGCGACTCTCTAATTTTTGGGCATCCCTCTGGTTTCAAGTCTATATCCCAGCTTTAAGCGTATACCGAAATGTAAATTTTGAAGATTTATTTTAAATTTCCCTTTCATATGTCAAGCAGGCTTCCCTTTATAAATCCTGAGATCACCTTTGAAATTTTAGACAAGGGCAGATGTCACTTAATGTGACTGGGAAGTGTTCCACACGCCATTTGTTTCGTGTGGTCGTTGTCTTCCCTTTGGCTTCTTTTTTATTTTTTTCTCCTTTTAAAAAATCACCATCACACTGTAAAACCAATTAAAACAAACTTTTCAAAGACTGTTATTTCCTGGCTGAGCTATTCCAACCTCTGACTTTTTCTGAAGCACGAGATAAGACTTTCTGATTAACTGGGGGTGGGATGTTTATTCAATCTGTTCGTTTTATACATTATGGATACTGCTTTTTAATTTTTGTGCCGTGTCAGTGGCATATATCTTCTGAAATTAATAAATACAATACATACCATCAATGTGCGAAATTAAAACACACACACACACACACACACACACACACAGATTTCCATAGTTTGACATACAAAAATGTACTCACACACTTTTGAAATCTACTGTCAAATCATTTCACATCTGTACCTAAAGCAAACAGACATAATGCTAACAGCTTGTTAGAATTCAGAAATGCCACCCGCTAATCAGCCCACCTGTGGCATTCTCGGTCCATCTTGCAAGCTGCTAAGACTGCTGCCAAGAAACTTGACAAGAAAATGTACATTAAATTATTGAATAAGATTGGAAATACAGTGTGTACAGTGTGGGCTAAAGAGAATGCACAACGTGTGGCCAGTGACATACTGCACGTCTCCATTCTAATGTCTGTCTGGAGGTGACCTAGCTCCATTCCCATTTGCCATAAATTATGAAGTCTCTGGGTGAAGATTCAGCAGCAAGGTTTTCATTGTTTCTACCAGGTCTTGCTATGTGTAGCTGGCATTGGCTGACACAGAAACCGAGGAAGAAAAAAAAGCAGAGAACCAAATTTGAACCGAGCTCAGCAGACCCAACCCCATTTTCCCTACGGTTCCATCCTCCTGGGGGTCAGAGGAAAACAAAGAAGGAGATTTTCTGACATTGCTGATACTCTTTTGGGAAACCGCAGTAGTGATGACGTGAACTAAATCCAGTCTCGATCGAAAAGCCCAAGGAAGGGATCTTTCGATCTTTCTTAGCAAAAAGTCAAATAAAAGGCACATGTGACATAAAGCTCTTAAGATCCTAGAACAAAGTGGGGCAGCAGCTCACACAATAAACTCTGGGTGCACTCTGCTCGCGAAATCTGGGGGCCCGCGTGACACTGCACAACACAATCGCATTGCTACTGATTATTAATTTCTATAGAATAGAAACTAACATGCTCGCAGAAGTATCTTCTCCGGGGGTCTGTGAGTAAGAAATGCGATTTTAGCATCTGTTCTTTTAAGGCTATTTGCTCTGGGAAGGCAGTGTGTTTTGCCATAAATCTAGGTCATTAATTTGTATCTGTTCTTTGTTTATTTAAGACACAGGACAAAAGGGCAGCTGCTGAAACATTTGGCTGTGCCGAGGGGTAGTGGGCTCAACATGCTGGAGTTCTCTGCACATGACCAGCTTGAGTTTGTATCCGCAGCTACAGGACAGGACTTTATGGAAACACTTTGCCAAGCCATGTGGTGTTCGGCTTCCCTTTGCATCAATACCCTTTTAATTACCTGATCCTGAGGGGGAGAGAGCTAAAGAAAAGTGTCAGTGCAAAAGCCTTGTAACCCGCTGAAAAATCAGACTTAAAAAAAAAAAAATCATCACTGAGGTCCAATGGTTGGCAATTACTCTACAGAATGTCAATGTGAACCCAGCAACTGCCCTGAACCCAGCACTCTGACCCATCCGACTTGATACATATAAACTGTAGCACAGTAATACCGAGGAAATTGATTGTTAGCAACATTGAAGGTTCTGAAATTGGCCATTAAGGGCAGAATCCTTTGAAAGGCATTATTGTTAGTATGAAGCATTGTAGAGGTTTTATTTACTATCATAAACCTAATGGACTCAGTAAATTAGGTGTCTTTAAAAAGGTCATTTGCTGCTGCTTGAGACCGAATCCTAACCACTTTAATTCAGATGGATCGCAAAACATCCCAGTGTTTTTAAAGATGATCCACTATAAGTTCCTGCAAATGAACAACACGGGAGTGTGGTTCCTTGGATTTGCGTACGATAATGATAATAATAATGTCACGAGAACTTTGAGAATTGCTTTAAAGGCTCTAGTGGAAAATGACTAGTTTTCTATTCAGAACTACTTATTAGAAATGAAAGGGAGGGGGGAGTAAAATTTATCAAAAGTGAGTGTTAAGTCCCAAAGAGACACTTTTGCCTAACATCATATTTCTTTTCGATGAGATATAATGTCACCTTCGCATTTTTCCAAAAATCTCTTGCTGTGAGTATAAATCTCAGGAGATTTATAAATTTTATAAATCCCCGGTGTCAGCCGGGGATCTATAGGATGAGACCCACACGGCCTAGGGGTCCCCATACTGTGGCATAGAGAGTTTGTGGAACGTGTAATGGAAATTTAATACTTAGGTGGGTGGAGATTAACATTTTTTTTTTCCTGTTGAATATAGAAATGGTTTTGTTTTTTCAGATGTTCTCTTTTGAGGAAGTCCTAGCTGAAAATTTGGTCAGAACTAGGGATTGCTCTCTGAATGCAAAATCCTACTGAAGGCCTTTGCCTGGAACACTGGAAATGGGAGGAACATGCAGGCCTTTGTGTCTGCAGAGCTCTCCCTCCTCGGCAGGACCTGGACAGTCTGCATTCAGAGACAAGGATGGAAGGCCTTTAGCAAGAGACTTAACACACAACCTGTTTTTGCTTTCATTCCCAGAGTTGTGCTCCGGGAATAAACACGAACTGGGCCCAAAGAATGTGCTCTTTCCCATCATTGCCTTGTTTTGAGGTCAGGAGGTGCAGAGAAACATTTAGGAAGTGTCAAGCTTCATTCCTAGGACTCGCTGAAAAGACTCATTTCGCAACATCACTGAAAAGGGGGAAAAAAACACGAAATCGATTTGAGATGAGACCTCAAAGGATTTGATACTCTGAGACTCTGTTCAGAGACGGAAACACAGGAAGGTTGCTTCCTGAATGCATCCAGGCCAGGATCTCGGTATGATCCCCCTGCTATGATCTTTAGTCCATTAGCAAACCCGTGAAGAGCTCCTAAACCAGCAGCTTTTCAGCACCTGCTACAGGGGAAGAAATATGTGACGTATTGTAATATCTCACACTTTCTGAAAAATAATTTTAAAAACCCTGATCTGGAACTTTGGTGCATACCAAGTAGAATACCTAGATTTATTCCATAGGCTTAGATTAATTGAAAGCTACCTTTTGGTAAAACAGAGGAAACTGACTTGTGATTACTCTCAAACAAAGGTGGGGGCCGGGAATCCTGAGAATTTATCTGCTTGCAGGAAACTGATGGTGAGTTTATCTTGGTGCTTGTCTCATTTGGCCACTACGTTTCAGTTCTATCCATCTCTTGGTGCTTTTCCTTTTGTTTGACTTCACCTGGACTCTTTAATTCTCCCACACTCTCCCCTACTCCCCGGGGGTTTAATGGATAAAACACACACACACACACACACACACACACACACACACACACACACACTAAAATGCCTGCCCCCTACTAGGAGAACAAAAGGTATCTGCTTAGTCCTTTAATGGGCTCTCAATAAATACAAAGAACAGCTTTTTGATAGATGTACAAAGGCACTGTGATGTTTATATGAGCTAGAATGACCTGAGCTTCTCCTTGGCTACCTGTAGCTCTTTCATTCCCTAGTCTTGCTCACTTGCGATCCTTCTCCAACACCTCTTGGCTGCTAAGTTCCTCAACTTTTCCCTGGGCCTCTTTCTCCCAAACCCAGTTCAGATGCTCTCCATCTGATCATCTTCCCCAGGGCGGTTGTGGCCTTTCGGATGCAGTCTAGGTGTTAAATGGATGATTATTCATTGCTATCTCCAAGCACAAAAGCCCTCCTCTCCTTATAAAGGCTTCACTCCCTAGAGACCACTTTGGCAGCATTTTTCTCAAAGTAGAATAAAAAATGCATCACACTTAAAAAAAAAAAAAACAGCACAACGCATGACATCTCTCAGGAGACTTCTGATGTAGGTTCTGTTTCTGTCAAGAGAAGATACACGTTGTTGTCGAAAAAGCTTTGAACTGGGGCTCAAGAGACCTCCCTTTCAGGCTGGCGTTGCTAATTACTAAACTGGGGAATCTTGGACAAGTTACCTACTTCTCTGGGGGTCCTAGGTCCCCAGAGTAAAACCAGAAAATGGGACCAGGGAGCATCTGAGGCCCTTCCAGCTCTAAGACTTCTTGAGTCTAGGAAATGAGGGTCCTAAGACATCCAAAAGAGACTGATGTGAAGACTAGGATTTGTTGCCCAGTGAGGAGGTAAACCGGGCTTCTACTCTTTTTGTATTTGACCCGCAAACCACAGAGATTTTGCACCGCTTGCCAAGAAGTCTATAGGAAGAACATCTAATAATTGTTTAAAACATGATTTACCTTTGGAAATGGAATTTTTGAAGGTTGAAAACCCAAATTCTTCCTTTTGGGGGCAATGTCTGTAGAGCGAGATACCACAGATTTAAAAAATGGTCAACCTCCTAATTTTGTCTGCTTTGTTGGTGAATACTATAAGGCTTGCTTTGATAAATCATTTTTTAAAAAGATTTTATTTATTTATTTATTTATTTGAGAGAGAGAGTGAGAGCGCATGAGTGAGGGGCAGAGGCAGAGGAAGAAGCAGACTCCCCACGGAGCAGGGAGCCTGACACAGGGCTCCATCCCAGGGCCCCAGGATCATGACCTGAGCCAAAGGCAGATGCTTAACCAACTGAGCCACCCAGGAGCCCCAATAAATCACTTTTTTTTTTAAGATTTTTTTTTTTTTAATTTGACAGAGAGAAACACAACGAGAGAGGGAACACAAGCAGAGGGAATGGTAGCGGGAGAAGCAGGCTTCCTGCAGAGCAGAGAGCCCGATGCAGGGCTTGATCCCAGGCCCCTGGGATCTGACCTGGGCTGAAGGCAGACGCTTAATGACTGAGCCACCCAGGTGCCCCAAATCACTTTTGAAAAGAAAAATTTTCTGATCCTTTAGCTACAGTTAGATCAGCGTATAATCCTTCCTTCCTTCCTTCCTTCCTTCCTTCCTTCCTTCCTTCCTTCCATCCATCTATCATTAGCTATCTATCCATATACACACACATAGTATTTAAAAAAATAAAATTAGGAAACCTTCCTTTCCTCTTCTCTCAATAAATGCTTCACGTTAAGTGCTTAGCACGGAAAGGATTTTCATCATTGGGATGCATTTCAGATACACTCAAAAAAACCAGAGAGAATTCAGAACTAAACAAGCATAGCTGATTTCCCTTAGTTGCATTCGTGCACATATGAGAGAGATCCATGGTCCCTGAGCTGGGGACAGACTCTATCACTACCCAGGAGCTTGGAAACTATAAGGACAATGCAGGAAAGTAAGGTGCTTTCCTAGTACACTTGAAGTATCATGCCCCGTTATACGTAGTAGCCTAGAGAGTCTTTAAAAAAATATCATTTGATAGTTGATGCTTTGGGAAGGAAAAGTGTCATTTGGTCAGTGTTTGGCCAGTGTTTTGCTCAGCACACATTAACACGCCATTCCCCCCGGACTTCGTCTGATTGTGACCACACTCCCTCAATTTCCCTTCTCTCTCATCTTACCCTTCCCTAAATGGGTTAAAGAACATTTGGCATTTTGGGGGGAACCCTAACAGGTACCTGCAAAGTGCTGGGCCAGTGTGGGAAGCCCGAACCCACCTGGGAGTGTGGTTCATCCTGGGTGGTCTGGCTCTGAAGTCACATTCCCTCTGTTCTCCCAAAACTCTCCAAGGTACCAGGGCACTTCTGGCGCTCATCGTGGTATTATAGTACCATTAGGGAGCGATTTAGAATCACTGGATGGGAACCAATGTTAAGTCTCAACCAGGGTATCATTCAGGTTTTTTAAAAGGCTTTTGATTTATTCTTTTGAGGGAGAGAGAGAGAGCGAGAGCACGAGCAGTGGGGAGGTTCAGAGGCAGAGGGAGAAGCAGACTCCCCGCTGAGCGGGGAGCCTGACGTAGGGCTCGATCCCAGGACCCCAAGATCACGACCTGAGATGAAGGCAGACGCTCAACCGACTGAGCCCCCCAGGTGTCCCTCATTCCGTTTTGAACTTCCGTAAAAAGGCTAACTTTCTAGCCCACGGTAATTCTGTACCCTAATTACAACCCAACAACTAAATCTATAGATTTGATAACCAAGCTTATAAATTGCTGGAGTGATGCTGAGTACTACTTACTGAGGATTTAAGCAGTGTGCTAAGCACAGGGAAATAAGAGAAATAAGTGCTTTATTTTCCCTGTCTTTTCTCAACTGTAGAAGGTGTTAGTCCCACCCCAGTAAGCAAGTTGCCCAAGAACGTACAGCTAATAGAATCAAGGTCAGGATAGGCACCAGGCCCGACATCTAAAACATGCTCACTATGAAAATATGTAGTTTAGATTTCTTAAAGTCATTAACCACGGAGTTTATACTCTGAAGCAAATCATTCCTGGTGAGAGCACTCGATCTTTTGGGGGGAAGATCCCACTGAAGGCTGAAGGGCTGTCCGTTCTAGTCTTCCTGGGCCTAATGGTCTCACACAAAGAATGGGACCATGCCATCCTTAAATGGAATCAGTGGGTATTGGCTGAACTATGAAGCGCTTAGGCAAAATGTGTAAGACATCCTCCCATAGGAGAGAGTTGGGAGATGCAGGAATGTGACCCGAAGGAAAAGATGGACTATTTCCCTTTAGCCTTTTAAACCATGGGATGGATTTTCTTTTGAGCAAAAATGAACGATGGGCCCGGACCTCTTTTGCGATAGGATTCTGTGCTCATTCGACAATTCTAAATGGTATCCTGGCATTATGTTCTTTAGTAACAAGTCATTTGAGATCATGGGAGCCAAATGTATGGCGGCTTCAATAAGAGAAGCCTGAGGGTCAAAATTGGATGAGATCCCATTATCCTGAACTTAAAAATTCAGGCAGTTCAGACAAGAGATGGGTGATTGCCAAAGGTAGGGCGTGAGTCAAGTAGGAGGATTTTATCCCAATTTGATATTCATTAATTAAATACAATCTGACCAGTCTCTTTCCTAGTCTCGAGGTACAAGAGTCGATCCTCTAAAGTCACTGAAAAGGGGAAAAAAAATCCCCCCTCTTCATTGCTGCTACGGGGGAGGCAAAATTTTCAATCATCGATCAGCCCTTTAGTCTATGGCACGCCTCTATCCAGAAAGTCTCCGAAATAAAACAGTAGCTTTTTGAAACAATGGAAGCTTTTAATTTTTACTTCTTGAAGTAATTAATCATAGATCAAAGAGCAAAATACCCAGCCACGCGGCAGTTGGAGCAGGAATTCGAGATCTGCTCAACACAGGTCCGTGGAAGGGGTCCGCTCTCACTGTAGTAAACGATCTGATTAGTGAACATTGTAGGTTTGGATCCTTTTGGGGGAGTAGGGGTTTCAGAGATCATGTCCGAGATAAATCAATCAGCAAGAACTTTAATAAAATTTGCAACTTTGATTCACCAAACTGTTCTCTGGTGATTTCTTAAGGCTCTGACTGCTTACTGCTGCTGGATACATCATTATTTTGATGCTAATAAATATGGGAAGGCCTGGAAAGGTATGAGATAGGGGGGCTGGAAGTTGCTTGTGAACCTGTAGGTCTAGCTTTTTAAAACTAATTTACCAGAAAAGATAATCACGGTCTTTTTTTTTCTTTCAATCATAGAAAATATTATTCTCTATGTGCCATTAAGCGTGGTAGTCTGGTTTCTTTCTTTCTTTTTTTTTTTTCAGAAGCAATAACAATTTCCTGACACCCCAAATGTACTTCAACACGCTATTTTCAGAAAAATATACATGAGTTTTGGATTTGAGCAAAATCCATATTTAATCCAGATTATAAATTCCGTAGTGGTTTAAGAGAGTGTTGGCTTTTATCTCATTATTCAGCTCTCCATCATGTCCCTTGGACTCCCTTCAGAGGTTCTGATTTGAAAGTACCTTTCCGATTGTTTTCTTTATCGATTTAATCTTTATCATTTGAGGTTTCAGACTGATCATCCAGCTTTTTAGACAGCAGTACAATTTTTTTTCCCTCTCTCTGTTTAACACATCGCAGGAAACTGAGTGTCAGGTTTCTGTCTCATATGTTCCATAATTCTGCGTTCTGGTGTGTGATCCCGGCGTAGCTGGTATAATTTGAGACAAATAGCGATCTTTCCAAGTTTCATAAGATAAATGCTTATAATTTATAGCATTTATAGGAATTAGAAATGCAAATATTGAAATGGTTTAGAATAGCACACGGTTACAGTTTCCCCATCTCGGAGGGGTGGGAGAGGGAAGGTGATATGCCCCCTGTACCAACGGCTGCTGGCATGCGAGATTGTCCGAGAAGAAGTGGGATGAGCCCCTCAGAAGGAGGGTGGAGAAAGACAAAGCCGCCTCCACCCTGTCACGATGTTGGTGTTAGCTTAGAAAGATGAACTGGACGCTCACGCGGCCGGGCACACTTGCTCGGAGGTCCGCTCGATATTGAAAATACAGCAACATTTAGGTGGATAGAAGCCTCCTTGTCAGTTGCTGAAGTCTCCACTGTCGATGCCAATCGTGTCTCCCAAATGTCTTAAAAATCTGTTTAAATAAAAATGTCAAACACTCATATGATTTCTAAAGCTGTGGGGGGCATTCAAGGCAATCTACACGGTTGGGGACAGTGGCTTAATTATCTCTTTACTTCCCACAATGCCTAGCATGGGTTTTTTTTTTGGCTCAAAAATTATGTATTTGATGAAAGAATAAAGGAATGGATCTAGTGAGACTGATATCCCAACGCAGACGTCCCTGGTTTGCATCCCTGCTCGCTAGTCAACATGGGTCAATGGTCGCTCACCCCAATGGCTCCAAAGTTCCCCCTGAGGTTGAGCCAAAGCTTGAACGGTAGTGATCTCTACTCCTTGATATGGTCTGCACTTGGGGCTCTGGTCTATTCCCTTTACCACATGACAATCCTGCACATATTTTTAGGCAATTATCATGTCTTCCCTTAGACATCTCCAGATTATGCCCCCATTCCTTGGAACAATGCTTATAAGGAAAGCAGTGTAAAAAAGGACATTACTAGAGGTGAATGCTCAATAAATTGCATTTGTGCCCTGTCTTGGTTATTTATGATCGATGTGACATTTGGTGGGCCCTTACTCTCTCTGGGCATTTATAGATTCATGTATAAAATGTCATGTAACTATTTTTCTACTTATTTGATTGTATCGTCAAGGGTGTCAAACCTTCTGAAAATTAGAAGATGTTAGAGAAAAACAAGATACTATTATTATAATAAGACATAGTTTCCAATGACTCCCCCAATCTGGTATACTTCCTCTAGCTGTGTTTGCTGTTTGTCATTGCGTTCCTTAAAATGTAGTGACCGGAATGAAATTCAGGGTTCCATCCATGATTGGCCTGGTACAAAGCACAATAAAGATGAAAGGCAGGGAAAGGAAGAAGTGAATTCACTTTTTTAAAGCTTACCATGCACCAGGCCCTTCGTTCTGTATTTTAATCTTCATACTAACTCTTGCAGGCATGTGTCCATAGATAAGTCAAGAAAACCTTAGAAATTCTAAGTCACTTGCTCAGTCACCAGGTGAACTTGACTCATGTTCTTTCTTTCTTTCTTTCATTTTTTTTTATTTGACACAGAGAGAAAGATCACAAGCAGGCAGAGAGGCAGGCAGAGGGAGAGGGGGTAGCAGGCTCCCCGCTGAGCAGAGAGCCCGATGTGGGGCTCGATTCCAGGACCCTGAGATCATGACCTGAGCCGAAGGCAGAGGCTTTAACCCACTGAGCCACCCAGGCACCCCACTCATGTTCTTTCTAAGACTTTGTCATATTGCCCATGACTCTGTTATCCCCACCCTCCCCTTTGGCTGGAGCATAACACTAATTCTTATAACAAGATTGCTTGGGGCATCTGGGTGGCTCAGTCGGTTGAGCGAGCGTCAGATTCTTGATTTCAGCTCAAGTCATGATCTCAGGGTTGGGGGGTTGAACCCCATGTTGGGCTCCATGCTCAGTGGGGAATCTGCTTGAGATTCCCTCCCTCTCCCCCCGCCCTACCTTGTACTCCCTATCTCTCAAATAAATAAATAAATCTTAAAAAAAAAAAAAAGATTGCGGCAGGCTAAGGGTTTTAGGTTTTCATTTTTATTTGGTTTCACATATATTTCTACACACCCTGTCCTTCTGCAACAGATTTGGGAAAACCTAAATTCAGGCCTTTTTATAGATTCATCCTATGCTTGTGTTCACAGTGTCTCTGTTTAAGAATTCACTTTGGATTTGTTTGGGGGATAAATGTCAGGCTTCCCCATTTTCAGCTTTTTTATTTCTTGTTATCCCTGATTTTGAAAATGGAGACATCTGTCCATCTATCTTTGCTCTTCTTATTCTCCTTTCTTTCTCCTTCCCTTTGCTGCTCAGAAGAGTGCTTGTCAGAAAGTGCTCAAAAATGTTAGCTGTTATCATTCACTTAGTAAGTAGTGATGGAGCATTTCCCATGGACCAAGCACTGTGTCAGGTGCTGGATATACACCGGGGATGAGAAAGGAAATAATCCCAGTCCCGTGGAGTTTACAAGCCAGTGGGGGGATGGACAAATCCTTCGGGTGATCAGGGACCTCCCTTTGAAGAAGTGACATTGAAGCCACCACCTGGAGAATGAGAAATCAGGCAATGCCAGAAGTTTTCTGGCAGCAGAATGCTGAGCCCACATGCGCCACTGCTTCTAGACCCTGACCTGCGGGTCCAAATTCCCCCAAAATGGCTCGACACACACTTAATAATTCTTCACTCAGCTTGGTCTTCATCTGGTGATGTGTTCAACCATTTTCAACGTGAGGACCATTCTTCCTTTTGGAAAAATGAGAAGCGATAGGAAAATAAATAAATAAGCCCAGTCCTTCTTTGTTTCTTCATCTTTCTCTGAATGTGGCCCAATGAGCCATTGCTGTCATCCTAGGTGTTTCCAAGCTCGTTCTGGGCTTCCACCCCCCGTAGCCCACAAAAATATCAGGTCCTCATCCCTGGGATCGAAATGTTACTTTATATGGGGGAAGAGACTTTCTAAATGGGATGAATTGGAGGATCTTAAGATGAGGACCTCATCCTGCTGGGCCCTACATATAATCACATGTCCTTGGAAGAGGGAGTGGAAGGCGATCTAACACAGATGGACAAGGAAGAGACAATATGACGTAGCAGAGATTGGAGTGACGTGGCCTTACATGATGGAGGGCCGTCATCACCCCAGGTTGGCAGAGGCAAGAGACTGGCTTCTCCCCTCAGCCTCCAGAGAGAGTGCACAAGAGCCTACCTGGGTTTCAGCATCCTGATGTTGTATTTGGGCTTCTGACCTCCGCAGCTGTGAGTGGATACATTTCTGTGGTTTTCAGCCACCAAATTGGTGGTGATCTGTTATCACAGCTACGGGAAACGAATACACTCCCTTACATTATTCTTCCATGTTCCCGAAAACCTGAAACTTTTTTAATCTCCTGAGGTCATATGCTCCTCCTTCCTTTATTGGGGTGGAGGGGGGTTGGGGATATACATGTTATTTATGTTTCAATAAAACACATTCCAAGACATTCAGGAGGGCATGTGATGGAATGAGCCCTGGGCGTTCTATGCAGCTGATCAATCACTGACCTTGAGCTCTGAAACTAGTAATGGACGCTATGTTTATTAATTGAATTTAAATAAAAAATAAACATAAAAACAAACAAAACCAAAGAAAACCACATTCCGTAGGTTTGGTTTTCACATCTGAGCTCGCCAAACTGCTAACCATCATGAAAATGTTTGTTTGGTTTTGTTTTGTTTTTAATCGCACTGTTTAGAGGTCAGAAAATATAAAACATTGTTTGGACAGGTATGTAATAATTTTCAAATGTCTTTCTTCTTGGCTTTTCAAATACTGATGGTGCAAGAATGCTTACCAGTTGTTTTTAAAGTCAGAAGAGGCTTGTTCAGTGGAGTCCAAATTTGGGGCTGTGGATGCCGGATAAACCCCTGGAAGCTGAGGCCTGGGGGAGGGGCCGTGCTAGGAGAGGAGGGGGTTGGTGCCAGACCCCCTTCCGCAGCTGAGCCCCTGCCCCCTTTTTGCGGGACAATTTAATGCCCCTTCTGATAACCTCTATCAGAACCCAGCAGTTAGTTGGGTCTCAATGTCACATCGACAGACTGTTTTTACTTATAGCCTCTACTGTTCCTATTTAGTCCAAAGAGATTTTTTATTGCCGCCTAATGCTCAAGATAATTAAATCTTAGGAAAGTGACTGCAGTTTACAAATGCCTAGAACGGTCCCCTATGTGATTTATATATTTGCTCTGCATAACAAGTATCATTCCTTGACACTATTTAGAAAGGTATATACAGGGAGGAATAATCCACGGAGGTCCAGTTGACTTGGCTTTGGCTCGCGCTGCTGGGGCCCATCAGGCCTGTCGGGGACCGTGGAAGGGGTTCAGTGGGAAGGCGAGGAAGCAGCTGGAAGGGGAGCGAGTGAGGATTTGGTGGGGAGGTGAAGGAGGTGCAGAGGAGAAAGCAAGCGGGTCTGACCTACATTCCCAGCTGCCGGGTCTGCGAGCGTCAGAGCTCAGGTCAGTGCCCCGGGGGAGGGCGGCCGGGAGCACTTGCACGAGAGCACGGAGTTGACGCCCAAAGCTCGGACCCGGTGCATTTGCCAAACAGTGTCACCAGAGGCCGGTTCAGCGCCTGGAGCCCCGCTTCCGGATGCACATGTGTTTTCCGCAAATAGGGCACGTCTTCTTTCTTAGTGAGATGAAACTAATTTATTCTGCCACATGCCTCAGAAATACTTAACCTTGTTATCTGATCGCCGGGCGCTTTCATGCCGAGGTGGGCGGAGCTGGGCGGTCTCCTGTCCCCAGAGGACGAGGTGGGCTGCCTGAACGAGAGGGTCTGCGGGGCGCAGAGAGTTTGCAAGCAAACCCCTGAGACGGGCCCTGGGAGGGGGGTGGGCGTGGGGCTCAGGCATGCCTCCAAGCCACCCTGACACTATAAAGCCCACGATCGGTTTACTTCTCTAGGTATGGACCTCCGGGACTCCCGATGAGCGAAACCTACCCTACGCA
Organism: Procyon lotor; assembly: GCA_028646535.1. Classification (NCBI taxonomy): domain Eukaryota; kingdom Metazoa; phylum Chordata; class Mammalia; order Carnivora; family Procyonidae; genus Procyon; species Procyon lotor. Next base: position 51,927,746 of record CM053618.1, read on the forward strand.
CAGCTCATTGTCAAAGCAAAACAGCAGAGGAATGATGAGAAGACTTGGGGTCCGTCTGTTTCTCTTAATTCTCCAAGCCCGCAATTCTATTCCCGTATCTCACTGTCCAGCTCTTGTATTCGGTGATGCTCTTTCTGGAGCGTGCACCGGGTGGAGGGTGGGGAAGAGCACAGCCAGCAGCCTGGGTCCTCGAGGGGGACCAGATGCCCCAAACCTGCAGATGACAAGAGCTCTCCCATGGCAACTGACGCCCACGGTGTACTTGCCGGCAGGCAGCCGAAGATGGCATCCAGGCGGGTCTCGGCACTGAAAGCCTTCATCCCGGATGCCTCGCAGGAGGAGCAGAGTGGGAAGAGAGAGGCCCGCACAAGGGGGCTGGGTCCAGGGCGAGGCGGGCGAGGCACTTGCCTCTAGTGCAAAATGTTAAGGGGCTGCCAGAAACTCAATCAAGATAAACAATACTTTAATGCAGTATTAAAAAAAAAATCACAACAGGTACGAAATAATGACTAATGAACAAAAGGTCAGGATTTTGAAGAACAAGACTGATAGGACTTTTTTTTTTTTTCTCTCCTTTTTTCTCAGGCTCTGGTATGGCTCCACAGGGTTCTGCGGCCGCAGCCTAGAAGCTGGATGGGGCGGAGGTGGGATGAGCATGAGCGATGGGTCCTGGGTCCACGGGTCCCGAGAAAGGAAGGGGAAACGCGGGTGGGTGCGGGCAGGCAGAGAAGCATGCGGGGGCGGGGGTCTATCCAGGGGTTAGGAGAGATGCAAGCGTGACATGGGGGAAGAGGAGTGAGAACCCTTGGAGGTGGGATGACAGTCCCAGTGAGAACAGACAGGATTCGTCACAGCGGACTTTCAGAAATGGTGGGGAGTGCCCCTTAGAAACAATAGCAAGAGTGCGTTGGACCGCCCGCGAATGGCGGGGATTGCCTGTGGGAGCCAGTCGGGATCCATTCCGGGTCAATGGAGGAGGTAAAGCATTTCTAAAAGGCATTGTAGATAAAGAGAACTGGCAGGACCCAATCATTTGGACAAGGGGATAAAGGGCAAGGAAGCAAAGCCAACTAGACCTCTGCCTGGCTTCTAGGTGGATCTAAGTGTGACCCTGCAATTCCCCTGCAATTGGCAGAAGGGCCAGCCAGTGATGCTCGAAAGGGCAAGGTGGGAGAAACACCCTGGGGAGTCCTGTGTGTGGAGCAGAGGCCCCAGCCCCTTGAAGCAAAGCACTCAAGACTAGGGGCTCAGAAATAATCAATGAGAGGTCCAGAATTTGATTTCCCCACTCAGTGTTTCTCAAAAGTGTGATGCTGTTTGCATTTTGGTAAAACAAACCTTTGTCACGTGGAGCTCTCTTGCACAGCTCAGAAAATGAGCGTTCTTTCTCCTCTCCACGCCTGACTCCCATTAAATGCTGGTGGCACTTTGCAGCCCCTGGGACAGTTGGAAAAGGTTTTGCATATACCCAAATTCTTGCTTGGGTGTGGGTGTGACCCTCCCACACAGGATCGTGGAAGTCTGGGTTCAGGCGAAGAGTTATCCAAGAGCTGCCAAGAGATAGCGTGTGGCGGAAGATCCAGACGCAAGTAGGGTCCCCCAAAAGGAAAGTAAGCAGTGGTGCCAAATGGAGTCAAAAGACCAATGAGGAAGGACACCCCCCAAAACCAAAAGACAACTGGGAAGGTGTTTCTCATCACACCTTCCGTTATTCCCAAACAGTTAGCTGTTGTCCTGTGTGGGAAGTGGATGTACAGCTGTCTCTTTTCAAGCAAGGCTCCATTTTGATGTTTCATTGTTACATTGTTTCATCGAATCCCCTTCAGACAGTCAGGTGATCTGAGAATTTCCTTCTCTTAAACATGCCACATAGCGAATCTATGAATTCTTTGCATATGTGTTTGCATATGCATATATACATGTAATATGGACCAATTCGTGGGAAGAATCTGGTTTTTATAATCAAAGCTTTGTCTCCTTGCCATGACGTCATCGAGGCCATCTGTGGAGCTATCTGTGGGATGACAATATGCAAATATCAGGAAACTTAGCTAAAATTTTCCTTTTACTTCTTTCTAAATGTAAAGAATATTTTTGTGGGTGTGTGTGGAAATAAAAGGGCATATCATCATTTTAAAAATGAACGTGCTCAACTATAAATGGTAACTTCTATCATCAAATGGAGCCCAGAAGCTGATAATGGTCTTTACCTTATTAGTCTAGCATCTTCAAAGATACATGACCTGTCATTCTTTGTATCTATGGTTTACCTTTGATCTTGCATAAAAGTTTTGTTATGATTTCACCTTCTGGCATATTCTGCCATGGAGGTAAAACAGAGGTGACTTTCAGATGCTATTTTTCCATTCTGTGTCATATGCTCTTGCATTTGGACGTTAATTTGGCCTTTGGAATGATCGTGGTTGTCCATTTCCATTAGGTTCTGTTGGTTGTACTGAATCAAGTCTGATACCGTTTGTGAATCCCTACTCAGTGTTCCAGCAAAGTCTTCTTTAAGTTTTTGGTTTGGGAGTGCCCTGTCTTTCCTGCTATTCCAGCCGCCGTGTTCTGCGCAGATCAGAAAAGGAACTATGGAGTAATATTCCTAAACACACCACACTACTTTAATGAAGATTAAATGAAGAACTTTAAAAGTTCTTCATTTCTCTTTGCAGATCCTCATACTGTCAACAGAGGTCTTTTCTCCTTCTCATCGTGCTCAAAACGATCTGCCCTTTTATGAATGCCTTGAGACTATCACACAAAGCTAACGGTGAGGGAGCAGATGCCTCGCTCAATTCCAAATAGAAGGAAATCTGTTGTCCCAAATAATCCCTAAATTCAGACACTTTCAGACAGCTATTATCAAGAGACCACATTCTAAGAGCAGATGTGTTATTAAGGCTGAGAAATGTTATGAGGACTTCGTGATCTGACAAATGATTTCAATCTACCCAACATTCCAACATTTCATCTTTTAATAAATTAGAGATTAAAATACCCATCTCAGGGAGACAAGTGCGTTAGGTGGTTGGGTGCTGGATTTGTAACTGATACTTCATTTCCATGCAAAACCTGCCCTAAATTATGCCTCCAGGTCCCTTTTATATACAAAATCTGTTCATTTGTCTGAAGCAATTATGAAGTATTTTAATCTCTGTATTCAGTCCTCTGGCCCCTTCCTGCATCTACAAAACACGGCATGTGCCTTTCAGTGAGGAACGAAAAACAAACGCATCCAGCCTTCAGTCTTCCCACCTAAGTGTGCTCAATCATTTCTTTATACCATTATGTTTACCTTTATGTGATGACTCTATTTAGAGCCTTTTCAGGGAGGCAATTACTGAAGATTCTGCTGAGGGGCTAATACTCTCCCTTTCTTGTCTGATGCTAAAACTCTATTTTTTTTTTAAGTGCAATAGTGCCTTTACACTCTTTGGATAATAGACTCTTCTGGGTTCAAGTGACTGTTTTCACCAGCCCTATTCAGAATCACGGAGTGTACCATCCATAACAAAGTGTACATTCCTCAGCACTCGCAAACTGCTTATTATCTAGGGGCTGTGCTTTGATCTCCTGAAAATACCTGTGGTGCCTGGAGATTTTTACATAATCCTATCATTGTCAAGTATAATAAAATTTAGATCCCGGGGAACATCAATTACTGTAAATAACCAGAAGATCAACAAAACCTTCTTCCAGCTTCTCTTCGGCAGAGAGGTCCCCAACTGTACCTATGTGAAAATCCTCACTCCACCTGGTCTTATGGGAGGTGGGCAAAAAAATGGCCTTGCCTGGTTTTCTTTAATCCTCTGGAATCGCCCTCCCGACTCAACATTTGAAGATATTCCTTTGGTAGGCAGTGGGGGGTGGGGCTGGGAGGGTGATAGAGTATCTCCTATTATTCTCCATGTGACTGCTGAGGTTTTTATCTTAGACCCTAAGAATCAGGATTGGACAGCTTGATTTGGAAGACAGATGACACTTACATTGTAATTTTTAAAATATGGTCAGTTACCTACCTATGGAAACGTGGCACCACAGAAGGGATGGAATCTGTGGCCAGGCTGAGGGGCAAGGAGGCTGGCTGTAGTCCAAGGGGGGGAGCCGGCCCTTGGCCTCAGTGTGCATATGTTATAGGAAGGGGACAGCATGACCCCCCGTGGGGATCCCCCCCACCCCTGCGCCCCACCAACCAGAATTCTTCTGATCTCCACCCTTCACAAATTTAACCTTTTCTGGATATCACCAGTCAGAACCTATTCACTTACTCATCCGGTCAACATTTTTTAGCTCCTACTATGTGCAGCATGAAACGTGTGTGGCAAGCCTTTGGAAAGCAGACATTTAAAGAAACTTGCTCCAGACCCCAGAAATGGTTTGACAATGACCCAGTTCCAGGAAGACCTTTAAGAATAGGGAACTCACACAAGGGGTTGGAAGAACACTAACGTTTGTGGCAACTTTGGTGTTTACGAGCTTTGTGATTCAGGGGCTAAAGATTCCTGATCTCCCTAAAATGGGGGTGATTAAGTAAGTACAGGATATGTTGGGCACTTTGGGGGAATACAAAATGAATGAGAGAGGGATTCTGGCATTACTGAGTTTGCGGGAGCTATGGGAGCAGAAGTGTCCACCATTATGACATAAGAATGCTGGGGAGAGGGTGCACAGGGGCTGAGCACCTCATGCAGGCAGGTGGCTCTCCGCATGTGTGGATGTCAGGAAGGAAATACACGTGGGCTTGCGTCTCAAGGAGCGGGCAGGGTTTGGAGGTACAGGAATAGGTGGGATTTTAACTCACTCAGAGGCAGCATGGGAGAAAGCACTGGAAGGCGGCACGAAGCTCAAGTGTCAGGCTCCGGGTCAAAGAAAGGGCTCTGCTCCGCTTGCTCTCTTGCTTGTTTATTTGTGGTGAGGAATACTCGTGATCTCACTCGTAGGCGCAGAGGAATTTGTCCAAGAAAAGATTTTCCAGGTGTGTTGAGGGAGTGGTGGGCAAACAATGGCAGAGAGCCCTGGATCAGGTGAGGGGCACAGGGCCAGGGGGGAGGGATGGACATTATGCAGAGAGAGGAGAGGCCAAGTCAAGAATGAGTGTGTGCCGAGGTTCAGGCAGAACCTGCAGGGCCTGGGGAGCCCCCACCTAATGGCGTCTGTGTTCGCCATGACAGGTTGGCATCTGGTGAGTCAATGGAGCCAGGGGGTGGAGGCCGAGAAGGCTGATGAAGATTTAGAAGCTCTGATGAAACGGAGAGGAAAAGGGGCCAACTGTGGTTCTGTAGACTCACTAAGCAGTCCCGAGGGCCTGGCTGAAATGGGGAATCATGAGCTTGCAATGGAGCCAGACAGGACGGTGATTGCCTCTAAAAATCTGAGCGGGGGAAGATCTAGGAAGAGGAAGCATGATGGGGCCCTGTGAGGTGGCAAGCAGGGGGTTAGGTTGGTGGCGAACCCCAGTAAGTCAAAAAGATGGAGGTGGTGTTGGTTGGAGGGGGAGCCTGGGAGAAGTGGGTGGATAGTGATCCTCCTTGAGGAGGAGAGAGGCAGGGTTTCCAGCAAATTTTCTGTCTCTGAAGATTAACGTGTTGAGAATTTCATCGTGCCAGGTCCAATGATAAAACTGACAAGTTGAAGGATATATTTTAATGAGCATTAAAAAATACTAGAAAGGAAGCGGGCAAAAAAGCTCTGAGCTCTTTCGTGTGACTTCACTCCTAATGTAGACAACACTTGGAAAATAACCCACTCGAGGCAGGCAGATGGATTTTGACAGATAAGCCCACTCCGCCTACTTCCTGGCGGCAGCTTGGGGCGTCATGCAGAAGGATGCGTGTGGGGACCCACGTAAGATGGCGCTTTGGTTGACCAGTGACAGCAGTGAGGTCACAGAAGAGGGGGCTGGAGGTATATGGCGCCTCCTTCCACTCGTGCAGAGTGGAGAGAATATGGAAGTTTGGTATTATCTCAGGCATGTCACCAAAGTAGTATCAAATCTCGTGCACATCACTCTGTTACTATCAGTTTACCTTATCAACAAAACATTACCTATACCTTTAGAGATTGTACGCATTTTGTATTTGTAATGCCCTTTGAGCGTGCAAGAGCACAGAAGATGACACATAGCACAAATCATAGTAGTGTGAGCAATATTATTTTGGCAAGTAAGTGTCGATCTAAAGTACTAATGAGAGAACGTTCGCTTTAGGTGATCTATGTCCATGGAAACGTGATTCTTTTATCTTTCAATTTCTGGAAGCTTTAGAGATGTTTGCACTTTGGCAGGCTGAACAAGAGAAAGAGAAACGGAATGGCTGTTTTATGTTATCAGGGAAAAGAAGAGAATTAAATGTTTAGTGAGACCTGTTTTAGGATCTTTTGGTGCGTTCTATGTTGGGTGTCCTACTAAGCTGGGGAGCTGAGTGAGGCTGAAGGAGGGAGGAATTCGCTGCTGGGCAAACAGTTCACAGGTGGCAACGGTAGAGTGCAAACCTGGGTCTGGCTGGCTTCGAGCCCATGTTCTTTCCATCACTAGGAAAGAAGGGGGGTGGTGTTGTCACCTTTGCCGAGGGATAACTTGCCCGAACTAAAAGCAAATAGGACAACACTGTCAATTTCACACCCAACGCAAGGTAGAAATTACGATCATTATAGTGCTCGAACTGTGCCTCTCAACAAATTGCACTTGATGTTTTATTTTGTTTTTTATCAGCAGGAAGAGAGGTTTTTTTTAAATGAATCCATCTCATTTTGCTTCAAAAATGGATCCATAAGGAAGGCAAAATTGTACACGTGGATATTATCAGTTGGCACTTACTGAACTTGCACGAGTGTGCCCGAGTCAAGGGACTTCTCTGATCTTCTTTGGTTCCTTTTCTCTTGTGCTATTTGAGCCTAGGCTGGGTTTATGCCTTTTCTCACAAACTTGAGCTTAAAATGCAATGCCAGTCCTGGAAAGCTAGGGCCATAGTAGCCAGTTGAGCTTTACAGAGGTATTGGTGATAAAGGTATTGATGATAAAGACAGAGACAGCTTGTAAACCTGCAGAGGGTTTTTCTGGGGCTCCAATAGGAATAGTTTGTCTAAGTCAAAAACAAATCTGACATATTAAGTGTTTCATTGAAAGCCCCAATTATGTCTCGAGTTTGGTGCTGAGTTTATTTTAAAATGTATCTTGAAAAGCCGGTGGTCCAAATTTTCCCGTAGACTTACACATGATGAGAATCTGTCCCTTTATATTTAGCTGTGGGCCACCTAACAAGTTCTTAGGCGAAACACATTATTTGCTAGTACAAGAAGAATAAATACTGTATTTGGAAAGTTCCAGTGTTCTTCTTTAAAATATCGCTGTTTCCATAGCAATAACATAATGTACTAAAGAGTAGAATAATGTTTCTTTAGAAACCACGTGTATGGATGCACGTTTCCAGGAAGGGCTTTGAAACGTCTCACCTGCCTGGGGCCCCAAAATGGAACAATGGTGATGGATCATCTTATGAGCTTGAACTTGGCCCCATATTTCACTGCCTGATCAGTGGCGGCTTTCTGCTTGGGGTCATGTGTGTAATACTTTCTCAGGCTCTGTGCTCTGAGAGGGCGAACAGGTTTATAGTCATTCATCCATTCATTCATTCACTCATTCATGTAGGCAACAAATATTTATCCAGCACCTATATGCCCGCTGTAGTTGTAGGCACGGGGGACTGTGACGTCCCAGAGCTTATAGTTGTAATGGGGAGAAGGGGTTAGGAAAAATCATGACCTATACTGTCATGCCCGGGTTGTTCTAGCATAAGCCTCCTATTACAGGCAGCGAAGGGTGTTTTAGGGGGTCACACAATTAGGGGATTGCAGAGAAATGCAGAGGTTCGGGGCAGTGGTGAGCTCTGTGCGAGCGAATCCCCTTTGGAAAGATGCTGGGTGTCATTTAGGTTGTGCCTGCGATCTTTAACACTGGTGTCTGCTTGGAGGACTCTGAACACCTCCCTCCTCTTTATTTTGACTTGAACCGGGTGCCTTTGCCTTCCTGTAACCCTCCGCATTTGTTCTGTGTGCCGATTTTTGCCCCGATGAGCCCCACCTTGCTCCGGCCCCCCGCCACTCCACCCCACCCCACTCCCGGCTCCCAAAGCCGGGAGTGCGGATGCATGGCAGGCATGTCCCTGGAAGGGTCGCTCATCTAGTTAACTAATGACTGTGTGGCATCTGGCAGAGGGGATGCAGGTCACGAATGTCTCCATGCTGGGTCATCACTATTCAGAGAGAGAACAGTAAAAGGAGCAGAGTGTCCCCACCCCCTCCCTGAGGCCACACATCTTTGTCTGTTACACAAGGCTCCACTTGTGCCTTCAGAAGCGGGGCCTTGAAATATTTAATGTCTTGAGAAACCCGTGTCTATCCGCCGTGTGCGAGGGCCTTTTGTGCCACAGCCTTGCCAATGCCCTGGTCCCGAGCCCGCAGCAACCTCTTGACTCTCCCAGGCTTTGAAAGGTTTGGCTAACTGTCCACGTCACTCCAAAGAGCTCATGGTTGCAGACGCTCCTCAAGCCGCCCCGGGAGCAGAAGCAGCTTCGTGGGCCAGATGTGGGGTCACAGAGTCACCAGTGCTCCCAGGGTGGTCACCCTTGGCTTCAGAATCAGAGAAGTTGACCAGCTACCCCAGATGCCTTCTTAGACCGCTAATAAATCAGTCGGCAGCGAGGTCACAGACAGAGCGCTGAAATGTAAACCCGTATTTTCAAGGAAGCATTTCAAACTTTTGCTTTCACCCCCCTGAGCTGGGCTGGGAGTCCCAGACAGGAGGGAAAATCGAACTCCATCGAGGAGGTGAGTTTTGGGTTCCCCACCACCCAATTCTTTTAACCACTGTGATTCCACCCAGATGTTCTTTCTTAAATGCAAAAAGCATCATTTTCTTGCCAAGAAATGGAATGATTGATCAAGCCTTCTTTAAATCATTCCATCTTATCCATTCCCATCTGAAGGAGCAGCTAGTGCATTAATATTAATAATCTTATTGTCTCCCTGGAGAGAGGATTGCCCCGGTAACCCCCCTCCAATTACTGCCAACACCATGGGGATATGAAGTTAGAGGAGGAAGCGACCAAGGAGGGGGCTGAATTTGTTTTATTAGCAACAGCTGGTGGCAGTCCCCTGCCCCCCCCCCACCTTTTCAATGCTATGCTTGTCAGATCCAGCTTCTTAAGACTGGATGGCAAAGGGTAAGACAAGAACACAGCACATTTCAGCTTTTGCAGGCAGGAAAGAGGGATTTATGCTAAAGAAGGTACAGGCAACGTTCAGAAGCTGATGAAGAAACTTTGCAAAAGCATATCTGCTCTCAATATTGTGTAGGTAACATTTGAGCAATTAGACAAACATATTGAGTAACTGAAACCACCTGTAGGATTTGGAAAAAAAAAAAAAGAAAAACCAACCCACCCAACCCACTTTGTCTTTCCTTCTCATTTGTCCAGGATACTTTTATAGAAATAAAAATGTGGGCTGCACATGTCTCCCATTTATCCTCAGTGTAACTTTAAGAATGTTTATGATGAAGGGTGGAGTTTGTAACACCAGGGCTCACTCTAACTGTGTTGGAAACACTTGACCATCAAAAGGAAATCTGTGCCATTTGGCCAGTAGAGAAATAAATCTTCCTTTACTCACTCTTGCCCTGATTTTGATCTGAAAAACCCAAATGGACACCGTTTCATCTTTACTTACATGTGGACTCTCAGGTAGCATTTTCAGGACATTACACTCACATCTGGACTGTGTATCGGAACTTATCACGGCTCCAACACCTGTCCTTCGCAATTGTAGTTGTTCTGTTTTCTTCGATTTTTCTTCATCTGATCAAATTTGAATGAATTTCATATATGCACTAAATTACCAGGCGTATACCATACTGTCAGAGTTAGGAAACCGTTCCAGTTTTATAAAAATACCAGTTATATAGCATGCAAATAAGAACACTTTTGAATTTGCATATGAAACCACATTGTAGGTATTAGTAGGAAAAGGGCTGTTTGCTCGGGTCCATAATTAGTAGCTATGGGGAAAAATGGTTAATATCATCTCCGAAGTATGGATCTATGCTATGCCTGCCTCTTAGGGAGAGAGACTAAAACAATGCCAAGTGGAAGGAACTCTTGGCTGCCCTCCCTCTTTCTCTCATATGTGACAAATTTAAGACATACATTTCTTCCTTTTGGATCAAGTATTTTAAAAAATAAAAAATCTTGCAAGATAACAGTAATGCTCACAGGACTGATGCTTGGTACTGGGGTGAGATCTTAAAAACAGCAATAAACATACCACAGGGAGGCATGGACCCTCTCTAGAGTGTGTCGTCTCATGGACTGTGCACTCCCTGCTCCTCTTTTCATGAGATGGAAGTTCACCACAAAGGAAGCAGATGCCCCCGCAACATTTTGGCTGCCACTGTCTGCCTCTATGATAGTTTCAGGGGTGCAGACCTGGGGGATCCATTTGCTTCGTGTACTGATAAAACACAATTTTTCAGGAGGGAGAAGGCACCGCATCCTTAATGAATGTTGGATGTTATTTTTAGATACTCTAAAAATCATTGTGGGAGGCAGCATAATGGCCCCCTGAAGATGCCCATGGCCCAATCCCAGAAACTGTGAATATGTCACTGTACATAGCAAAAAAAAGACTTTGCAGATATGACTGAGTCAAGGGTTTTGAGATGGGGGGATCAGTCTGGATGGTCCGGGTGGCCTGATGTAATCACAGGAGTCCTTCACCATGGGAGAGGGAGGCTCAAGTGGAGTCAGAAGAAGATGTATCTGTGGAAGAAAGTCAGAGTGATGCAATATGAGAAGGAAGTTACTCACCACTGATGGATTTGAAAATGGAGAAAGAGGGTCATGAGTCAAAGAAACCAAAAGAGATAAGGAATGGACTTTCCACTAAAGCCTCTGGAAAAGAGGACGCCATGATTTTACCCCAGTAAGACCTGGGTCAGACATCGGTGTACCAGACCCATGAGACAACACACTTATGTTGTTCTCAGGCATAGAGTTTGGGGTAACTTGTTACAGCAGCAATAGCAAACTAGTACGTTTGTGATACATGTTTCTTTTATTTCTGAGGATTCTATTCTGAATTCATGACACTGACTGCTTCTAGAATGTTGTGTTGGAAAACTCACCGACACTCAGACCCAGTCAGAGAAGAAAAGGGAGACGGAAGAATAAGGATGTACCCTAAATGAGTAAGTGTCACAAGGCTACTTATCATTTTGGTTGTATTTTCTGAGACCCCCCAGAGGAAGCTATGATTTTAATTTCAAGAAATGGCATGACTTGGGTTGGCACTGCTGACATGGGTTTTATTTAGAAGTTAAAGAGAATGGCAATATGCTTTCATGTTAATGATTGAGCAAATCATCGTACAAAATCCGAGTCTTAGTGCCTCTATTTTTGGTTAATATGTTTGTCTCCCAGCAAACTAGGTAGACGACAGTGAAATCAATATCTTTAATATTATTCAAGGGCCATCTTTTAAATCTGTGGGAGAAGTCTTGATCAAACAGTTCCTTTTTGTCTCATTCTCTTTCATCAGGGAAGTTAGAGGTGGAAAAGATGCGCTAGATTATAAATTAATGATCCTGTGTTAATGCAGATGTCCCCACTAATTAATAAAGGAAAGTAAAATGAGAAGCTGGAACATATCTAAATACCTTTCCATCGGGAGAAAGGTGAAAAACTCTTCCTCATACTTACACAAAATTTGTTTGTGTTTTTCCACAAAAAAGCAGACTTATAAAATCCTGACCCTGACTAAATCCTCAGTGACTCTTTTTAAACAGATTTCCTCCCCAACCAAGGGGCAGGCAGAATTAGGCAATGTCAAAGAAGTCAGAAGACACTCCCACAACGTTGGGTCAGTAGGCAACATCCCCGCGTAGAGCCAGACGCTGAACTTGCACCTTGTTTCCCAGTCCCCTGTGCTGGTTTCTCTCTCGGGGGCTCTGGATACCCAGGGCATGGGTGCTGTAGGCCTAAGAAGAGCTGCACCATTGGAATGGGAGTATGATTTGACAAAACAGTACACTTAGAAATGGAAGCCAATAAGAATCGACATAAGCGAATATGGAAACTGAATGCCTTGTGTGACCTAGTCCCAGAAAGGATACACCGTCCCTCCTGTAACATCCTGTTGGTTTACCAGCACCTCTACTTGGAAGAGGGGGCTACACAAGGGCATGGTACTAGGACGTGGGACTCATGGAGGGCCATTTTGGAGGCCGGTGACCACACAGTAGATGGTTTTCCTTCAAAGACTTTGATCTGGTTGTCCCTTTTGACTTCAAGTGACAGAAACGCTTCCTTCAGAACTGGAAAGTTGACATAACTGTCTGCCCACATTCTTTTCTTCCAGAGCAGCAACACCCATAATGAAAGTATGAACCTCGAATGGAAAGATTGATATCATTAGTATGGAAAAAAACGATCTGCCAAGGAAATCATGTCCATGAATAATCACCTCTATGTTCTGAGAGAGAGCCTTTCTTTCTTCTCCCTGGAAACAAGTGAACAGCACAAAACAACTTCTGCATGGGGTGCAACCAAACCCTTGAAGATGTGATTTATGGGAAGTCACCGCATTCGCACAGCTTAAGGCAGACTGTCATATTCTCTTCCATTTCCTTGACAGAATCTCTTGGATTGTCTCTCCTCTTCACTATACATAGCTCATGGGTAATCCAAGGCTCTGATGCTGAGTTACGTAGTAGTGGACACAATTGCAAAATTGTTGGCCAAGTCTTTGGTGTGAGCACATGTCAGTGTCAAAAGCAGCAAGACACAATAGTATGTTATGCCTCCTTATTTACCAAAGAAAGAAAACAGGTGGGTTGATGCTAAGCTTAGCCATGTGCTTCATCAGCTCAACAAATACCAAGATGTCATGTCCAAGTCCGACCCTTGCTTGGGAATAAATAAATAAATAAATAAACAAACACTTGTAATGGTTTTGAAGATGTCAGTGCCCTTTGAGGTTTCCGAAAGGCCCTCACAAAATAGGAATTCTCTAATCATATCAGAGCACAACTCCTGGACAAAACCACGAACCAGATACATTGAGAGATGTTAATAACTGTCTTTAACGGAAACAGCTTATTAGCCAATTCTTCCACGACCTTTTTCAAATGGTTAAAAGAGATGCTGATGATTCCGAGAGGGATGAGTTTACTTGACAGAGATGCTGCCTTGATCCAAGTTAGAAGTCTCCTGAATGTTCTCCAGGGCATGTAGCTTCATAGTTGTATGTGGATCCTTTTCCTTAGGAATATTACAAGCAGCTTGGAGAGATGCAGGAAAACAATGTTTTTGTGTGGAAGCGCAGTCACATTTGGGTTAAGGTCCAGCCAGAAATATCCGCCTTGCCTGATGTGTTGGGAGGACAGACAGTTTAATTGGATTTGTATTTCCGCAGGGTGGGTCTGGGTCACACGAGAACACTGCGGCTTTTGTATCCCCCAATGTTCAGAAATAAAAGTCGAAACAAAGATACAGAGGACTGATCGATTGTTTCTCTTCTATGACATTTTCTCCAGTTTAACCTGGGCCTTTGTAAAAAAAGCAGAAATACCAGGGTGTGTTTATTTTCATATCTCTAGGAAACGAACCTTGGAGCGTTATCGTGGTGGTGATGATTTTGGCCTTACCTGACCGGGTAAGATAGCTTCCCTTGCCATTCCTCCCTTCTTAGAAGCCACACGATACCATGGGGGGCAGTAAAGCTTTTTTTTTTCTTTTAAATGACAGCAATTATCGATGCAACAGAAAGGGGAAACAAAGAAAACTAATAGTTCCATAAGGCTCATCTGCAAATTTCATCATGCACTGAATGTTTGTGTCCCTCTAAAATGTGTATGTTGAGACCCAACCCTTGATGTGATGAGTGGTGGCTCTGGTGGGAGGTAAGTAAGAAAGTGATAAGGCCTTGAGGGTGAGGCCCTTGTAGATGACATCTGTGCCCTTGGTAGAGTCATGAGAGAGCCTCCTTCCTTTGTCTGCTCTCTGCCCTGTGAGGACAAGAAGAAGTTGGCCATCCACAATCCACAAGCAGGCTCTCCCCAGAACCTCACCATGCTGAAACCCTGATCTCAGGCTTCTAGTCACTGAAACTGTGAGAAATAACTCACTGGTATCAGACCCCCAATCTATAGTACTTGTTACAGCAACCCAAATGACTGACACAAATTCCCTAGGAAATCTTGCCTTATTCACTTGATTTCTTGTCTTTTCCCTTCCCTAAGACTAAGCTGCTTATGGGCAGGAGCTGGTCTTTAATCTCTTTCTCCCAACATTGTAATAATATCACAAAATACAAACAAATTATTTCTTTTTTTAAATTTTATTCACTTATTTGACAGAGAGAGAGATCACAAGTAGGCAGAGAGTCAGGCAGAGGGAGAGGAAGAAGCAGGGTCCCCGCTGAGCAGAGAGCCCCATGTGGGGCTCGATCCCAGGACCCTGAGATCATGACCTGAGCTGAAGGCAGAGGCTTAAACCACTGAGCCACCCAGGCGCCCCAAAATAATTATTTCTTATGATAACATTTACAGTAGCATTTCCCATGCTTTGGGTCTCATCTATCTACATCTCAGAGTGATAAATTAACAGTGCTGGCCCCATCGTGGGTATTCATGAGAACGTTCTTGAAGAAATGAATGAACGCATGCATGAGAAAAATAACCCATCCACCCATTTCTACCGCTAGCTGGGGAGGAGAGTCACTTGATAGAGAGATTCCAAATTAACCGGCAGGTGATGTCAGTGGGCATGCCAAGCTCTGCTATCTCAAGAGTGATGGCCTTGGGGCCAGAGGACCAGGGTTTAAATTCCATTTCTGCCACTTAACTTTCCAGTCATTAACTGACTCGTGATGCTGGGAATGCTGCTAGGATCTCCTATATACCACGACATGGATTTTACAAGATTACTATGAGAATTCAATAAGGTTGAATGAAATAACACGTGAAAGTACTTAGAACCTATCACAGTGCTTGACTTGTAATAGGTGCTCAATAAAATTTAAAAGCATGGGGCGCCTGGGTGGCTCAGTCGTTAGGCGTCTGCCTTCGGCTCAGGTCATGATCCCAGGGTCCTGGGATCGAGCCCCACATCGGGCTCCCTGCTCGGCAGGAAGCCTGCTTCTCCGGCTACCATTCCCTCTGCTCTTATTCCCTCTCTCGCTGTGTTTCTCGCTGTCAAATAAATAAAATCTTTAAAAAAAAAAAAAAATTTAAAAGCATGTGAAACCAGATCAGTCAGCTCCCTGTACCCTGAGCACGTTCACCAAATGATCTTTTTAAAAATAATTTTATTTACTTACTTGAGAGACAGAGAACAAGCAGGGGGAGCAGCAGAGGGAGAGGGAGACTGACTTCCTGATGAGCAGGGAGCCTGACGCGGGGCTCGATCCCAGAACCTTGAGATCATGACCGGAGCCAAAGGCAGATGCTTAACTGACTGAGTCCCCCAGGTTCCCCACCAAACAACCTTCTCATGCTAATTTAATTTCCTAAGAGAACTCCTGGATTCAAAATAAGAAGTTCTAATGAAGTGCATGTTCTCATCTTCAGTGTAAATATGTCTCCATATAATTGACTAGTGTTTCTCCCTGTCCTTCCCTCTCCACCCCCAAACATTAAAAATATATATATTAGCATTGGCCTGTCGTTACTGAGCTCACATCGGAGGCGGACCAGGCCGTGATAGAATCAGTGTGGCCCATGAACTCAGGCCCACTCATTCATTCAACAGGAATGCTCTGAGCATCAGCTGCACGCCAGCCCCTGGGCCAGATCTCAGTAAGGAGAGATGGAAAAAGTAGGGTATGTGCCCCGGGGGGCTCGCGCTCTAGGACGTACTTGCGTCCCAACCTGGGGAGTCTGGCAGGTGCCTGCCTAGCTCCCATCCGGCATGAACCCGACAAACAACACTTGGCTCAGTGAGGGAGAGTGTGTGTATCTGCACGTGTTTTGACATCCGTCTATCCGTTAGCACATCACAGGAGGTCCTGAACTTTATAAAAATCGCATCGCCGCAGGAAACTGGCTTGCTGCAGCGCGGTCGCTGAGAGGTGGGTTTAGAACACGACACTTTGGAGGCTCCATCTGGTCGCCCGAGCTGTAAAACCGTGTCCTTGACTCTTTTGCTTAGCAAAGGGGCTTCAGCCATTCATTAGTCCGTTCATTCATTCACTTATTCGGCACCTGTTTGCTGAGAGCTGGCCGTCTGCTGGAGATGGTTCTGGGCTCCAAGCCTTCCCACCAATCCAATCCCTGCCTCAAACGTGCCATCTTCCGTGATGCAGGTCAGCCCCTCGCCTGCGATTCCTTGGGACCTGTGTACTCCAGTCCGCATTACCTGTGGGTCATTAAATAAAATGTAATTGAAACTTAACATAGATGCAAAAACGTGCGCATAAAATTACATTATTACAACTGAGTAGACTCATGTAACCAGCACCCAGATAAAAGCTGAATGACACCAGCACCCCGGAAACCCTTGGGGTCTCTCCCACCCTCGAAACGTGGGTAACTCCTATCCTGACCTATAACAGTATACATTAGCTTTGACTCTTTTGTACTGTGTATAAACAGGACCCTACAGTTTTTATCTTTAGGCGTTTATAACCTTCTGCCTGGATTGCTATGTTTTATAAATGTTGTGGGGGTTTTTTTTAATTTTAAATGATGAGAATGTAGCTTTTGTAACTTCCTGGTAGGAAAAAGGCAGAATGTGGAACAGCATCTTAGAGAAAATATATGAAACTGGGTGCTCCCAGTGCCCCCAGTTCACGCAGACTCAAGGAGTAGACTCAGGACCTTAACCAGGAAACTGTCTGAGGATGGGGATCGAGATTTTTATTCTGGTCATCATTCCAAGATGCTGCTCTGAGTGTGTGTGCATGTGTGTGTGCGTATGTGAAATTTATCACCACCTGATTGAAGCAGCACTTCTGAAAATATGCAAGAGAATAAAAAATGAGGGTTGTTTTTTTTTTCATCCTAATAGTATTGACAGACAGTTCTCCAGACTGGAGTTTACTGCTGGCCTTTTGGGTTTATCTGGAACAATATTCTGAGCCCTGGAGTTCCTTCTGGTGACTTCACTGATGGACAAGAGAAGAGCGTCATAGGGTCCCATTAGTGATGGTGTAGCAGGTGTTTTCTCTTCCTCTCCAACTTAGGAATCACCCACAACGCAATTGAGACTTACACTTGTCGCCTAGTCTCGTCGTCCTTTTCCTTTACTTGTTTGTTTTGTCTAATCTTCTTGACGGATTATTGAGAGCATTAACTCTCACTAAAAGCCCAGCGGGTCCTTGGTCAAAAAACCAACGTGCAACCCTGCTGAAAATCTCTATATCAGTCCCTTTCATTGTCAGCCTTCCCCATCCCCAGTGTTTCGGGTAGGCACTGCCCTCCACCACGCACTCAGGACCCTAGCAAATGAGTTGTTCTGAGAGATAAGGAAATACACCACCGAAAATGCGGTTTCGTAATAGAGCCATTCTGGGAAACGCTGACCTAGCAAATGGTCCCAGTGTATTCACTGTGAATGTCCATCTCCAAATAGCCACAGACAAATCCTCTAAAGTCACAGCATGGCAGGCTGCTCAAAGGGCATCTGGGGAGTAGGAAGGCAGTGGTTGAAAAGTAAGAGGGACCCAGCTGGTGGATGCCTGCCGTATAGGAAGCCAGCTCCGGGTTGTGGTGGGGAGAGCTCAGAGCTTGAAATTCACATGCAAGATTGTCTGCTTTCAGTACTTTTATTTTTACTGCTGCTAACTCAGTGTTAGACACTGTACCTTCCTTGGGACTGGCACGTCGTATTCTGGGTCATTAATCCACCTGGCTCTCCGTCATCACACCAGTGCTTACACCTTTCAGACTTTCTCTCCTCGAGGCAGGACTTCGGGGCCAGCACTTCAAGAATCACAGTCTACTTCTGACCCTCCCCTCCCCTCTTCCTACACACCGATCCTTTTCCTGTTATTCCTGACAAGATGCAGCCTAAGAAATGCCATTAAGCTACACTTCACCTCCTGGGTGCTGGCTCTTATTTTGCTCTTTCCACTTGGATCCAGCTGTGGCTTTTCCCCCTTTTCCCAATGAGGTGGATGGAAGGGGGGGACACAGGGGGACACGTTCAGAAACACCTTGTCTTTTCATTTGCTTTTGTTGTGAAGGTGGCTGTCAGTGCCAAAGAGTGACCTGCCCATCTTCCTTAGTTGCCATGGCAGTGACTAACAGAGTCTTCAGTTGGACGCAAGGGGTTTCTACAGTTTAAACAAAGACAATGGAGAAATATGTTTTCTTGACCCTTTGCAGGAAATCCTGCCCAACGCACACAAGAATGCAGCATTTCCTGGACCGTCATTGCTCAGATCTAGCACTCAGGGTGGGCTTGAGGGAATCTGGAAAAAGATACATCATCTCTGACTTAGAAAACCCGAAAGTCATTACCCATGTCTGAAAGGGTTGATGGGCAACAAAAACCCCAGCATAAATTAGCTGAGTCTTTGGGATTTTTTTTTTTAATTTTTTAAAAGATTTTATTTATTTATTTGACACAGAGAGAGAGATCACAAGTAGGCAGAGAGGCAGGCAGAGAGAGAGGGGGGAGCAGGCTCCCCGCTGAGCAGAGAGCCTAATGCGGGGCTCCATCCCAGAACCCTGAGATCATGACCTGAGCCAAAGGCAGAGGCTTAACCCACTGAGCCACCCAGGCGCCCCGAGTCTTTGGGATCTTAAAAAAAAAAGACATGTATGTTTCAAAATAGACTAAAAGAAGAGAGAGCTATGCATCTGACCCCAACACTGCCCATGTTCCCCGCTTGGTTTTTGGCTTCTTCCAGTCTCTAACTTCAAGAGTAAGAGACTCGTTGGAAAGAGAAGAAAGGTGATCTCGTGGCATTGCCAACAAACGATTGCTTAATATCTTTCTTCCAAAAGCCGTGGTCTCTAAAGCAAAAATGCAAGTACCATTTCCTTCCCTGGGCCCTAGTGGAAGTCACAAGAATAAGTAACACACAGCTGTCCTGTCTGCTCTGGTCCTCTTGGACGGTGACCTACCAGAGCAGCGATGGTCCCTTTTCATACAAATAACAAGAGAAACATCTGCCTCTCTGCTACTCTCTTTTCTAGGCAAATGGTGCTTAAGATTCTCACTTTGGACTTGTAAGTGCTCCCCCCACCCCCACCACTGCCAAAGCAGCTTCAAGGTTAACCACTTCTCCCTCTTTCTTTGACTCTGTTGCTCACTTTTCTTGGCTACTATGTTCAGATCATTGAAAAATCAAAGACCACAACAAAACGCACGCGTGTCTCTGACGCTGCAGAATTAAACAACAACAACAACAACAGGTGGAGAACACAGGGAAATAATTCTTCCTTTCTTTTTAAGAAAGAAAGTAGGAGGGGCAATGTTTTAGAAATGTTTGTTACCTAAAATATTGCCGAAGTCTGAAAATGAAGGAGTAAAGCAGGTCGTCAATGGAATAATGTTAAGACCGGTGCTCTCTTCTGGGTTGTGGACATTGGGGAGGGTATATCCTATGGTGAGTGCTGTGAAATGTGTAAGCCTGACGATTCACAGATATGTACCCCGGGGCAAATAATACATTATATGTTAATAAAAATTAATTAAAAAAAAAAAAAGACCAGTGCTCTCTTGAAAATGTTTCTATGGCTGATGTCAAAGAAATTACTGCCTATGGTCTCTTCTAGGCATTTTATGGGTTTGGGCCTCACATTTAGGTCTTTCATCCATTTTGAGGTTTTTTTTGTGTGTGTGTATAGTGTAAGAAAGTGGTCCAGTTTCATGCTTTTGTTTGCTACTGTCCAGTTTTCCCAACACTATTTGTTGAAGAGACTGTCTTTTTTCCAATGTATATTCTTGCCTCTTTTGTCATAGATTAATTGAGTATAAATGCATGGGTATATTTCTAGGCTTTCTAGTCTGTTCTACTGATCTACGTGTCTGTTTTCGTGCTGGTACCTTACTGTTTTGATGATCACAGCTTTGTAGTGCATCTTGAAATCTGGGATTGTGATGCCTCCAGCTTTGTTCTTTTTCAAGATGGCTTTGGCTAGTCATACAAATTTTAGGATTATTTGTTCTGGCAAGGAAACAAAGGCAAAATGAAAGTATAGGGACTCTGCCAAAATAAAAAGCTTCTGCACAGTGAAGGAAACCATGAATAAAACAAAAAGGCAACCTACCGAGTGGGAGAAGATATTTGCAAATAACATGTCTGATAAAGGGTTAGTATCCAAAATACATAAAGAACTTAGTCAGCCCTAAGAAAAGAAATAATGAAATAGTGAAAAGTGGGTGACAAAAACATGGAAACATCTGAACTGAGCAAAATGTCCTCAAACTGAGCTCATTGGTGATTTAAGGACCCACGAATAGACCATCAACAGAATCCATCTGTGGTTTTAAAACATGGCCGCAAGTTCTTTGGCTCTCTTCCCACTGAGAGATGGGAGTCTCATTCCCTTTCCTTTGAATGTGGGTTGGCCTTACTGACTAGCTTCTCACAAAAAGAATGTGGCAGAAAAGGAGCAGAGAGAGTCCTGACTCTCAGTTAGAAGGACCATCCTCCTCGCCTCTGGCTCTCTCCTCGGGGATACTCGCATCTGCCACACAGCCGCCATGATGGGAGGAAGCCCAAGTCACATGGAGATGTTACGTGGAGATGACCCAGCCAACAGCTGAGGTCCCAGCTGTTTCCAAATGGACCCAAGATTTAATCAGTTAGAGTAAGATGTGCAGACACAAAAATGAGTCGTAAAGGAAGAGGTTTTTATAGTCACAGATCCCTATAAATGGAAGGCGTGACATGCCACACAGGACTACATGAGGAAGCTCCAGGGTCAGTCAGGAGGCTGAGGGCTGGAGGGGAACAGGTGGACGAGAGCCTTGATGGTAGTTCTCACAGGAAGGAACAGGTGAGGCAGGGCAAGCAAGCACAGGACTGGCTAGCGGGAACCATCTCAGCAGGCTCTGGGGCCCAGGGGCTGTCCCTAGTTGTCTGATACCTGGCCCGGGGATAAAAGCAGAGGGATAGTGGCCTGGAGTGTGGGAGCCCAAAAGGAGGCTTGGGGACTGGGCTCTGGAGAGTCACTTGCAATCTCTTGAAATTAGCTAGTCCTGGGAAGGGCAGCCCAGGTTCAGCAAGGCCCAGGTGTCAAAGCCCCAGATTACAAAGGCCTGTTGAGGGGTGGCTCAGTTGGTTAAAGCATCTTGGCTTTGGCTCAGGTCCTGATCTCAGCGTTGTGGGATCGAGCCCCGCCTTGGGCTCCACGCTCAGCACAGTCTCCTTGGGTTTCTCTCTCTCCCTCTGCCTCTCCCCTGCATGCTCTCTCACTCTCGCTAAAATAAATACATAAATATTTTTTTTTTTTAAAGGCCAACATCAACCACCAGACATTTGTGGAGTCCTTTGAGGTGTCTCCCGCCCATGTCACTGTCATCTGGTTATATCAGCCCGGGAGATCCTGAGCGAGAGTGTCTCCCTGAGCCCCCAGGAAGCCCCTGGACACAGGAAACCATCATGATCACCACTATCATCATCATTGATTGTTGTGGGTGTTTTATGCTCCAAATGAGTGTGCAATGTCCAAAATACCGTCTGTTGAAGGAATGGACATTATTTTTTAAAAAGATTTTTATTTATTTATTTATTTGAAAGAGAGAAAGAGAGAGAGAGACTGTGAGTAGGGGAGGAGCAGACGGGGAAGAACAGACTCCCTGCTGAGCATGGAGCCTGATGGGGGGCTCAGTCCATAACCCTGACCTGAATCGAAACCAGGAGACATTTGCCTTAACCAACTGAGCCACCCAGGTGCCCCTAAGGAACTGACGTTATTGCCTAAATCATGTCTACCTGCTATGCTTGTTCTTTAAACACTGGAGAGAATCATATGTGCCTGGCTAATGTTATATACATTCTCACACGTGAGACATTCTCTCATATAAGAAATTCTCTGAAAAGTGTAATTACGACATTTCCAGAGTGGCTTAAACACAGAGATTGTCCCATCAGCCATAGCTTCTATTTTGAAGCCAATTACTCTCAGTTACTACATATATACAAATAAAGATGTTCTTTTTAATTACGTTCATCTTAGCTAAGAACGGTTGAATAGGAGAACACTTCTGCTGGACGACACTAAAATTATGGAGCAAAAGCTTTGCTTGGGCTGCTACCTGCAGGGCACTAATTCCCAGGTGCCCAAGAAGCTACTCTCATACCTTTGGGAAAGCAGCAAGGGCACTAGAGATTTCTACGGGTATTGCTGAGGGATTGGTGAGGCTGCCCGCTATAACTTGTCTAATACTGATGCACTATCACAGAGAGCAGTCTCTGGGCTTCGGGGACCCATCAGTCTGTTTCTGCTGCTAGTGAAGCCACAGTTGCTCAGAGACCTAAACCTGGAGGTGAAATGGCTCAGCTCACCGCCTAAGAAGGTTCATTCCTCGGGCTTGTGCTCACACGTGTCGTAGCTATGACCCAGCAGGTCTTGGGAGGGTATTCACGCAAGGAGTGCTAATGACCATCAAACACTTCACCGGAATCAGGAAGGGAAGCCCCTCCCTTGCAAAAAGGGGAGAGTTTGAAACCACATATTTCTTTCTGTCCTCCTCTAAACATCTCTAGATGAGAGGAGGTAAGGTAGACCAGGTATGGAGCTGAAGAGGACCTTGGGCCCCCTTCCTGTTCCTCTGTCTCCCCTCTTTCCAGGTTTCTGCCCCCCACCCCTTGTGCCCCTGTCCTAGTCTTGTTGTCCGATAGATTTCTCATTTAAAAGGGAATGCTCAATGTCACCTCAGCCTCCGAGACCCAAAGTTGTGATGCTGAAAGATGGGGAAAAAGACAGGTGAGAGATGAGGATTTGGGGGCTCAGGACGTGTGCCTAGAGCCTCTCCAAACCAGATTAGATTGGCTTTTGCCAGTTCAGGCTGCTATGAGGCCAACCTGCTCTGTGGGATGGCCTCCAACAGAAGTCCCAACTCCACCTGCAACACGTTAGAAGACGATCCGGGGAAACGGAACATGAAGCAATTTCAGGAAAGGATTTTGAAATCAGAGGATAAAACAATGACTTTTTAAAATCTTAGGATTCTGACATTAGCATTTTAATAAGCTGTTGTGCACATGCTTTCAAAAGAAAACCCGAAATTATCAATGAAGCCATGAAAGAAAGCTCTCTGGAGGTAAAGTAAGATTTCCTTCAAGTGCATCTAAATGGCCTTGAACAATGACCCTTTGAGGTTCTGCTCATCTTGTATCCCCAGATCCTAGCTACATACCTAGTCGGTGCTGACCACTGGGCCAGTGAGTGGGAGAGAAAAAGACCCGGGAACATCGAGAAGCAGAGACGTAACTTACACACTCAACCAAACAGACCGAGGATGATTGATACTTCTTTTAACACCAAATACTGGGATAAAGAACCATTTGAGACAGGATCCATACTGCTAATTAAATTGATAGCAGCAGCAAATTGTGCCTGAATATGGTTGTTCTGTGATCAACAACCCCCCCCCACACACACACACCACACACATGCCATCCTGCCAAGTGAATAATCTCTTTAATTCAATTAAGCTGTTTAGAAATTGCTGTTGTTAGATACAGGGGCTGGTTCTAGAAGGCTCCACAGCTCGATTAGATAGACTCTGTGCTGCTATAGGTTAGGATTTGGGTTGCAGGCAAGCAAAGAGTTTTGATGATGACTACTTTAGTTGCTTCTTGTCTTTTAATTTATGATTTCAGCATTTGCTACCTGTACATAAATTTAGAAATTTTTCTTTCATGGTATTACTGCTATTCATTATGAGTCTATAACTCACCACAGGCTAAAATGTAATCTCTGGAGCCATGATTTGCATCTATATTAAATGCAAATATAAGCATATCTAAATGTATTCACAAAGAATTCATTTAAATAGTCAATAGCACTATTGAAAAACCTGGTCTATAAACGCAGGCAAAAATCACTGAACATAAATGTGTCCAGTCAGCGAGATAAATGCATAATGAAATATGGGTCCAGCATAAGTGTCCTAAAACCCAACACTTTCCAAAAAAGGAAGAAAGGAAATGGATAAATACAAAGACCTAAACCGTACAATGTCTTCCGGGCTCATCTATATTAGGATTTGAAATTGCCGTTTAATTACTTTCATACCATGAGCATCTTTAAAAGAGGGAAAGGTATTTCGGAAACTTTCAGTAAAAGCATAGGTACAATAATGGCCCAAACCATCACCAAAGGGTTGAAGGAAAAAAAAAAAAACCCACATAGGAATAGTTGAGAGGAGGGGGAAGATCAGGTCAAGACGTCTTGTCAAGAAAAAATACGCCAACCAAGCCCAGAACTTGGCTCTCGATTTCCTGCATGGTATTTAATGATGTTGAGCTATTTCAAGTGACCAAAAGAAAAAGAGCAGTACACCATTCTTTCACCAAGTATTTACTGAGCACCCAAAACAATAGCGAAGGAGTAGTTCAAAGTGTTTCTCCTCACTGTTGTAGAATTTCAAAGGGTCGGTCGGACTTACCAATCAAGTATCAGAAAGAGTCTTTCCACCGCAGCTGAAATACACAAATAATCTGACAACATGCGTGGTGTGTCCTCAGATGGGAAGCGTTGGTTTCTCATTTTGAAGGGTAGAGGATCCACAGCTGGGGAATTTAAGATCTTGTAGGAAAAATAGGTTTATTTGCACAAGGGTCACAGATTAAACTTAGGAAAGCTTTGTATGTATTTTGATATCCCCTGAAATAAAATAGCATAGCAATGAGTGAGAAATTTAACGACGTTTTGTATCGCTCAGACTAGTAATAATGAAGGCTATGAAATTCATTTTTTAAAAGATTTATTTATTTGAGAGAGAGAGAGAGTGAGAGAAAGAACATGAGCAGAGGGAGAGGGAGAAGCAGATTCCCTGCTGAGCTGGGATCCCAGCTCAGGGCTTGATCCCAGGACCCTGAGATCATGACCTAAGCCAAAGGCAGACGCTTAACAGACTTAGTCACCCAGGCTCCCCTGTGAAATTTATTTTTTTCTACAATGCGTTGTTGGCTAGGATTTCCTTTTCAGACATTTTAATCAGATGGTATATATTCATACCTCATTCTTGCAAATAATGCTACCATATCTGTAATTCTTACGTATTGTTTTGATTCTCCATTCAAATACCTAAATATTTTAATTTGTATCATTTTGATTCTCACATTCCACAGTTTGCAGTGTTTATAGAAATGGGGATTATTAAAATGGAAAAGGCTTTATGCCACTTGCCACAATGCACCTGGTTATATGGGTCACAACACTGGCGTGAAAACCTCGCAGCTTCATTGACACAGCTCAATCCTCCCCTTTCCAACAAAAAAGTCTAATTTTAAGAACCTAGTTTCCTTTTCTTTCCCTAAGATTTTCTTGCAAAAACTCTACTCCTGCATCTTTGTTTTCAATTTCTAAACTTTATTTCCTTATTTTCTAATTGCTCCCTGAACAAATGACTCACAATTTTAATATATTGGAACTGAATTCTTAGAGTTGTTGAAAAGATATTCAGAGAAAAAACATCATGTGGTAGAATTCTGAGTTAGAGGATTTTGCTTTGAGCGTGATGGACTCTACTAGCCAATCTTGAGAACTGTGGAAGTTGGTGGGGATGGAATGAACATGTGTTAATCACATACCATGAGCCAGACACTGTTCTAGGCACTGTGCCTATGTTATTTCCTATCATCAGTACAACTCAAAGCTAAGTGTTATCACATCCACTGCACAGAAGAAAAATGGAGGCTCAGGAAGTTCAAGTACATTCTCCTAGGTCCTACAGCTGATAAGCAGTAAAGCTGCAATTCATCTATACTTTTCTCTGGTACCAAGCGTCCTTAGATTTCTTTTGTAATCTTTTTCTCTACATATACCACACCAAAATAGACACACATTTCCAAATATTTGAATCTTTTCTCAGCGATTTGCGTCAATATGCTAAGTTATATGGAATAGATTAAATAAGCTGGGTAGTCATTCTAATGTATCTGACCCTTTAGAAAATGTAAAAGTATGGACTTGAGGATATTTTAATTTCTTTTTTTATTATTAACATATAATGTATAATTCACTTCAGGGGTAGATCTGTGAATCCTCAGTCTTACACAATTTACAGCACTCACCACAGCACATACTCTCCCCAATGTCCATCACTCAGTTTGTTTCGTAAGATTAAGAGTCTCTTATGGTTTGTCTCCCTCCTGATCCCATTTTGTTTCATTTTTTTCCCTCCCTTCCCCATGACCCCTGACCTGTCTCTCAAATTCCCCATATCAGAGAGATCATATGATAATTGTCTTTCTCTGATTGACTTATTTTGCTTAGCATAATACCCTCTAGTTCCATCCATGTCATTGCAACTGGCAAGATTTTGGTTTTTTGATGGCTGATATATATACCACTTCTTCTTTATCCATTCATCTGTTGATGGACATCTAGGTTCTTTCCATAGTTTGGCTATTGTGGATATTGCTGCTATAAACATTCAGGTGCATGTGCCCCTTTGGATCACTACATTTGTATCTTTAGGGTAAATACCCAGTAGTGCAATTGCTGGGTCGTAGGGTAGCTCTATTTCAACGTTTTGAGGAACCTCCATACTGTTTTCCAGAGTGGCTGTACCAGCTTGCATTCCCACCAACAGTGTAGAAAGGTTGGCCACATCCTTGCCAAAACCTGTCGTTTCCTGACTGATTAATTTTAGCCATTCTGACTGGTGTGAGGTGGTTTTGATTTGTATTTCCCTGATGCTGAGTGATGTTGAGCACTTTTTCATGTATCTGTTGGCCATTTGGATGTCCTCTTTGCAGAAATGTCTTTTCATGTCTTCTGCCCATTTCTTGATTAGATTATTTGTTCTTTGGCTGTTGAGTTTGAGAAGCTCTTTATAGATTTTGTATACTAGGCCTTTAACTGATATGTCATTTGCAAATATCTTCTCCCATTCTGTTAGTTATCTTTTGGTTTTGTTGACTGTTTCCTTTACTGTGCAAAAGCTTTTGATCTTGATAAAGTCCCAATAGTTCATTTTTGTCCTTGCTTCTTTTGCCTTTGGTGATGTTTCTAGGAAGAAGTTGCTGCGGCTGAGGTCAAAGGGTTGCTGCCTGTGTTCTTCTCAAGGATTTTGATGGAATCCTGTCTCACATTGAGGTCTTTCATCCATTTTGAGTCTATTTTTGTGTGTGGTTGATGGAAATGGTTCAGTTTCATTCTTCTGCATGTGGCTGTCCAATTTTCCCAACACCATTTGTTGAAGAGACTTTCCTTTTTCCATTGGACATTCCTTCTTGCTTTGTTGAAGATGAGTTGACCATAGAGTTGAGGGTCCATTTCTGGGCTCTTTATTCTGTTCCATTGATCTATGTATCTGTTTTTGTGCCAGTACCATACTGTCTTGATGATTATAGAGATTAATAGATTAATAGAGCTTGAAGTCTGGAATTGTGATGCTGCCAACTTTGGTTTTCTTTTTCAACATTCCTTTAGCTATTTGGGGTCTTTTCTGGTTCTATATAAATTTTAGGATTATTTGTTCCATTTCTTTGAAAAAAATTGATGGTATTTTGATAGGGATTACATTAAATGCGTAGATTGCTGTAGGTAGCATAGATGTTTTCACAATATTTGTTTTTTCAATCCATAAGCATGGAATATTTTTCTATTTCTTTTTGTCTGCCTCATTTTCTTTCATGACTATTTTATAGTTTTCTGAGTACAGATTCTTTGCCTCTTTGGTTAGGTCTATTCCTAGGTATCTTATGGTTTTGGGTGCAATTATAAATGGGATCAACTCCTTAATTTCTCCGTCTTCTGTCTTATTGGTATATAGAAATGCAACTGATTTCTGTGCATTGATTTTATATCCTGACACTTTACTGAATTCCTGTATGAGTTCTAGCAGTTTTGGAGTGGAGTCTTTTGGGTTTTCCACATAAAGTATCATATCATCTGCAAAGAGTGAGAATTTGACTTCTTCTTTGCCAATTTGGATGCCTTTTATTTCTTTTTGTTCTCTGATTGCTGAGGCTAGAACTTCTAGTACTATTTTGAATAGCAGTGGTGATAGTGGACAGCCCTGTCGTGTTCCTGACCTTACGGGAAAAGCTCTCAGTTTTTTCCTCATTGAGAATGACATTCACTGTGGGTTTTTCATGGATGGCTTTTATGATATTAGGGTACATGCCTGCTATCCCTACACTGTGAAGAGTTTTGATCAAGAAAGGATGCTGTACTTTGTCAAATACTTTTTCAACATCTATCAAGAGTATCATATGGTTCTTGTTCTTTCTTTTATTAATGTATTACATCACATTGATTGATTTGCAGATGTTGAACCAACCTTGCAGTCCAGGAATAAATCCCACTTGGTCATGGTGAATAATCCTCTTAATGTACTGTTAGAGCCTATTGACTAGTATTTTGGTGAGAATTTTGCATCCATGTTCATCAGGGATATTGGTCTGTAATTCTCCTTTTTGATGGGGTCTTTGTTTGGTTTTGGGATCAAGGTAATGCTGGCCTCATAAAATGAATTCAGAAGTTTTCCTTCCATTTCAATTTTTTGGAACAGTCTCAGGAGAATAGGTATTATTTCTTCTTTAAATGTTTGGTAGAATTCCCTTGGGAAGCCATCTGGCCCTGGGCTCTTGTTTGTTGGGAGATTTTTGATGACTGCTTCAATCTCCTTACTGGTTATGGGTCTTTTCAGGTTCTCTATTTCTTCCTGGTTCAGTTTTGGTAGTTTATATGTCTCGAGGAATGCATCCATTTCTTCCAGATTGTCAGATTTGCTGGTGTATAGTTCCTCATAATATATTCTTTTAATTGTTTGTATTTCTTTGATGTTGGTTGTGATCACTCCTCTTTCATTCATAATTTTATTAATTTGGCTTCTTTCTCTTTTCTTTTTGATGTCTGGCCAGGGGTTTATCAGGGATATATATACTGGTGAAGAGAACAGAGCCACACTCTTGATTTTGGGTGTATTTTGCTGTGGTAGAAGAAACTGCCTTCCAAAATTTTAAAGAAAAAAAAACCTTATAAGGGTAAACATGATGAAGGGATGGAATATGAGTGTAAAGACGAAAATTTAAAAAGATTCTAGGGCGCCTGGGTGGCTCAGTCAGTAAAAGGTCTGCCTTTAGCTCAGGTCATGATGCCAGGGTCCTGGGATCGAGTCCCGTATGGGGCTCCCTGCTCGGTGGGGGGCCTGCTTCTCCCTCTCCCTCTGCCTTCTACTCCCCCTGCTCATGCTTGTTCTTGCTCTCTCTTGAAAAAATAAGTAAAATCTTTATTTAAAAAAAAAAGATTCTAAAAAAGGAATTGATAAGATAAGAAGTTGGTTGAAAAAAGGAAAAAAAAGAGGAAAGAATGTGATCAGGCTGGAGACTAGAACAAAACCATGTGCCAGATTTAGGGTATATTTTGATCTATTAGAAGAAACTGTGAAGAAGAGGAAGAAGAAGAAGGAGAAGGAGAAGGAGAAGGAGAAGGAGAAGGAGAAGAAGAAGAAGAAGAAGAAGAAGAAGAAGAAGAAGAAGAAGAAGAAGAAGAAGAAGAAGAAGAAGAAGAAGAGGAGAAGAGGAAGGAGAAGAAGGAGAAGGAGAAGGAGGAGAAGGAGGAGAAGGAGAAGGAGAAGGAAAAGAAGAAGAGGAAGAAACTCTATCCCAAAATTTTAAAGAAAAATCTATATGTATACAAAAAATAAGACTAAATACAATGAAAGGATAGAATATGACTGTAACAATGAAAATTTAAAAAAGAATTGTAAATACATTGACAAAATAAAATAATTTTTAAAAAGTTAATATAGGAAAGAGGAAATATTTAAAAAATAGGACAAGGAAACAATAAAAGTTTAACTTTGAAAGACTAAAGATTCATGGGGAAAAAAGCCATGAATTCTATGTGTTGCTTTCTCCTGTCTTTGGATTTTTCTGCAGTTCTCATTGATCAGTGAACTTGATCTTGGCTGGGCGTTCTTGCTGATCTTCTGCAACCTATTGCCCAGATTCTCAAATGTCTTTGCCTGAGGCCGGATTGCACCGCCCTTGCCCGGGGCAGGGCTAAATCGCTCTCGGAGCTTTTGTTCCCTGAGCGCTTTCCGTACAGCTTTGGATGCCGGGAATGAAGATGGCGGCCTCCCAGTCTCCAGCAGGAGGAGCTGAGCGCTCAGGGCCCCTATTCCTCAGTGCGCCCTCGGAGAAAAGCAGTGAGTCCCTCCCGACTCCCTGGTCTCTGGCCGCGCTCCGAGATCACCCCGCCTGTGACCGAGGGTTTCTGTCTCTGGCTCTCGGCCCCGCTTGGAGTCTCCAAACCCAGCCAATTCCTGCAGCCGATCCCGCGCCGCTCCTCCTGGAGGAGGAAGATGAGTCTCCCCAGATCTGCCACTTGTGGAGTCCCTGCTCAAGGAGCAGTGGCCCAACTGTACCTTGGATCATGGTTTAAGGTAACCCCGACCTGAGAGCCCCACCTGGCTCTGTCTCTGCCACCGGTTTCCCCGGTCTGATACTTGGGAGCTCTGCCTGGTCTTTCTCTGAGCCTGCGGGTCCTGAGACCACACTGTCCCCACAAGGGCTCCGCCTCCCTTCTGGAGCAGCGTCCCTCAACGGATCAGACTCTGAAAGTTCCGATTTTGTGCCCGGCTGCTCTGCCGCTGCTGGGGCCTGGCCCCTCCCCCCGCGGTCTGTCTTCCCATATTTGTTGCACTGGATTTGCTCTTCCACACGTCCTACCTTCCAGAAACTGGTCACTTTTCTGTTCCTAGAATTGCTGCTCTTCTTCTCTTCGGTCTCCTGTTGAGTTTGTAGGTGTTCGGAATGGTTTAATAACTCTCTAGCTGAACCCCTGGGACTCTGTGATTTTAGGGCTCCTACTCCTCCGCCATATTGCTCCTCTCTCAGACTTGATGATTTTTGATAGACACAAAAAATTCGATATTAGCCCACCTTTGTGTTTCATTGGTCATTGGTCATTATGTTAGTAGCCATCTTTGGTGTGGGGGACACTACAGCAGGGAGCAGTATAGCTTGCCTCTGTTACTTCATAGTCATGTGAACTCGGGCAAGTTTCTTTCACCTCTCTATGCCTCGGTTTCCTCTTTTTTAAAACTTTGATAGTAATAGGAATTATCTCGGGGCATCTGGGTGGCTCAGTCGGTTGAGCAGCTAACTCTTGGTTTCAGCTCAGGTCATGATCTCAGGGTCCTGGGATCGAGCCCTGAGTCAGGCTCCGTGCTCAGCAGGAAGTCTGCTTGTCCCTCTGCCTTTGCCCCTCCCCCCTGCTCACATGGGCTCTCTCTCTAAAATAATAAGTAAATCTTAAAAAAATAGTAACTATCTCAGAGTTAAGAGGATAAATGAATTAATATGTATAAAGAGCTTAGAGCAGTGACTGGCATGTCGTTTGTTCTAGCTGGGTCTCTATTAAAAAAATTCTTTTTTGTGGTTCAGTGATCATATAATTTCTTAGGGAAAAAAAATGAATCCCAAAAGTAAGACAGAAGTCTTTTTAAACATGTGGACAGGCTCATGTTAAGAGAAAACATAGATCATTTCGGTCATGACTTTGTGACTGTGGGGTGGGAACTGTTGGCCTCTGGGGAGGTTCTCACTTGACAAAATGGACATTGAAACCCATCTGTGTTAGACAATCAGTTTCTTCATTTATTTCAATGCAGTAAATGTTTGTGGAAGTCACCTCTGTTACTATGATGCCAGTCTTTGACCTATGACAAAATAGGAGGTTGAAATGGCTCCACATAATATGAATGGATATGAAAGAACAATGTTCATTGGAAACCAAAACAACATTTCAACTTCCACTTTGCTGAGAATGAATGCATCTGGATGTTTGGGACACCGGGTGACTTCAGGGAGGCTGTGAGAATTTCCTCTGTGTTTGCCTTCAGTTGTGAATGATGGGAAATCATCCCCCTCAATTTAACCACAACATTTCCTGGAGTTTCAGACAAAATGGCATTTTTCCCCATTATTCTTTACTTTGTAGGCACAAGAATGTCAGACCACTTAGGCTGTACAGGAATAGACTCCATAAATGATCACCACAGACCTAAAAAAAAAGTCTGACAAACATTTCTTGGGTGTCTCCTAAATGCCAAACCTTAAGAATATAAACATTGTCAATGTCATAAACATCAAAATCAGCAGCGTTGTGTACAGGTACTGGGTTGTAAGAATTACATGCTGGTCGCTGTGGTCAGTGCTTTACAGACATACCTCTTTCAAACCCCTGGGAGGTACAGTCCCTGCCTTTATGAAGGGGACAACTCAGAGAAGGCACCTGACAAGTGACCGTAATGTCATGCAACGGGTAGTCTGCCTTGGACGTCTCCTCCAGGCAGTCATCCTCCGTAGCCCATATGAACCTATGCCCAGCTGCTTTTCCAGGCCCTCGGGCTACACCCAGGGTCTCTTCTCCAGGGAAATCAGCTCCCACAGAAGACTAAGAGTTGATGCTTTATTGTCACTGGGCCATGCTGAATCACTGGGAAGGCAGGTGAATTCACAAAGCGCCTCAAGAATGTACAAGAAATAGGGGCACCTGGGTGGCTAAGTGGGTTAAAGCCTCTGCCTTTTCAGCTCAGGTCATGATCTCAGGGTCCTGGGATCGAGTCCCGCACTGGGCTCTCTGCTTGGCAGGGAGCCTGCTTCCCCCTCTCTCTCTGCCTGCCTCTCTGCCTGCTTGTGATCTCTCTCTCTCTCTCTCTGTCAAATAAATAAATAATATCTTTTAAAAAAATTTAAAAAAAGAATGTACAAGAAATAAATCCAGATTTCCTTTTCCCAGCTAGATCTTGATTTCCATGTTAGGCCACAAGATGTCTACAGAGAAAGGTATTTAAGAAATAAGAATCCTGGGGCACATGGGTGGCTCAGATGATTAAGCATCTGCCTTTGGCTCAGGTCATGATCTCAGAGTCCTGGGATCAAGCCCTGTGTTGGGCTCTCTGCTCAGTGGGGAGTCTGTTCCTCCCTCTGCCCCCCTGCCATGCTTTCTCTCTCTCTCTCTCTCTCTCTCTAAGTAAATAAAATCCTTTAAAAAAATAAAAGAAATAAAAGTCTTTCACATTTAGCTGCAGCTTTGGGTGAGCCCAGTAATAATTCTAATTGGTTACTGTGTAAGGAATGCCAACCATCAGTGAAGAGCCCCATGCATATGGATGGGCTTCATCTTCCCAGCAACACTCTGATATAGGCACTGCTGTCATTTCCCTTTCACTGATGGGAAATGACACAGCATTGGGCAGAGAGTCATGGCTGCATGGGCATCTGAACCCAGGTCTGTCCCCTGTCAGGCATGCCATGCCCCCAGACATGCAGCCCCTCTAGCCGTGGACATGGCTTTATTTTCTGCCTCTGTCTGTCTCCATATCCCTATCTCCACCTCTTTAGCCTCTCCTTGGCTGGGATGTCAGCTTGTCCCTGGCAGCCAAGGGCCATTGTCATAAGGCCAGGGATGCCCAAGAATGGAGGAGAAAAATGAGGTTGGTTCAGAAATGGGACGAGGAATTTCTGCGGAGGATCAGAGAAGACGCTCAAAGGGTTCCCATCCTGGGTGGTTCTACATCCTCTAAGGAGCAGGCGCAGCTCAGAAGGAGTTCCCATCTGTCAGTTGAACAGCAACATATTACTGATCTCTACTGCCCGCTTCCCTTCCTCCCCTTTTACAGATGCGGACACTGACACAGAAGGAGTGGTAAGAGGCTGACCTAGGGCCACACACATTTACCTCCAAGGCAATGGGGAAGCCTCCCGGAAGGACCGAGACTCCAGAAGTCGAATGTGAGATCAGGAGTCGCACCTCCCTTAAAGACACAGCAGGCTGCATGGGCTTTCTGTGTTTGTTGAGTTCTCAAAGTTTCCGCAGATGTGCTGATTTCCTCGGGAGAGTGAGAGACCCCAGGGAGGGATTCCGGCTGACCACATTCATCTCATCTACAGCCCTGCTCCCGAAATCGGTGCCCTACACACAGGAGCCACGTCCACCTCATTGAGGCCAGTGTTCTGACCTTTTAAAACCCAACTCCTCTTCCGCGGGACATCGAAACAAAGACACTTGCATAAACAGTGAACCCATGGACTTATCTTTGGAAAGCCCACACTTCTGAGCAAATGGCAAATCAGCCCCTTTCTCCTCTGACTGCTGATGCAGTGGGTGAGGGGATATCAAGCATCTGAGCTCTGGTTACCTTTCCACCAGGCAGGTGTATCGGGCCACAGGTTTTCACTGGCATCTTGGTGGGTGAAATGGTGTGCTCTGTGTAGATTATGTGCAGGCCAGAACTTTCACATTGGGGAGGGGCTTTCCCTGGTCAGTAGTCCCCCTCATACCCCGAAACAGCTCTCCTGTGGACAGTTCCAGCTGGAATGGGAATAGAACTCAACGGGTACCATGTTGACAGTGACACTGACCTCATCTGGTAACTCTCACTTCCTGCTGCTAAAAGGAGGCTCTAAGGGGCGCCTGGATGGCTCAGTCAGTTAAGCATCTGACTCTTGGTTTCCAGTGCAGGTTATGATCTTAGGGTCATGAGATCGAGCCCCAGGTAGGGCTCCAAGATCAGCGTGGAGTCTACTTATGATTCTCTCTCTCCCTCTCCTGCTGCCCCTCCTCTGCTCTCTCTCTCTTTCTCTCTCTCAAAAATAGAAATTAAACAAAAACTTAAAAGTAAATAAATAAAAGGAGGCTCTAAGATACCAGGTGTGATCTGTGGATGGTTACATGTGGCCATTGATTTCAGATTCTGATCTGCTCTTAATATTTGTAATAATGTCTGAACACGCTTGATGGAATCAGTCATTTATTTCTATCTACTTAATTAAAAAAAAATAGAGGCCCTCATTGCTGTCTTATGTGAAGTAATGATACCATGTCAAGAAATTCTGAGATGAGTTGCTTCAGGAAACCAGGGATTATTGGCAGAGCAGATGTCCCGTGGACTCCTTTCTGCAGGCCATAAAATGTTCAGAGGCACAAAAATCCTAAAGTGCAATATTAACGTGGTTGTAAATAACATTCAAAGATGATTATGATGAAGAAAAAAAACCCAAATGCCGTGTAGTAACTTTGCCAGTTGCTGTCAGTCAGAGGGCCATAAAATCTAAATGTGGCAGTGAACTTGAGAGACCACATTCAGTCTCAGGTAGGAGTCGGAAGTCCCTGGTGATAGCAAACATGTCTACAATTTGTATTTTTAAAAATGTTACTCTAAATCAGGTATCACACACCTGGCAATAAACTCAAGAAGCCACCTTTCCTGTAAGGCTTGGCATCAGAATTCCCCAATGATAAAAAATTTTTTTTCACAAATTGTTATTTTTTAAACATTAATACCCAAAGTAGTTTTTATGCTGGATGCGTCTGACAAATGTTTACATGAGACATTGGGGTTAAATTACTCATAGGCCCTCTGTTATAATATTACTTAAGGGCGTAATTCAGGAGGGAATTGTTTTTCTCCTGATGGTGACTGAGAGCCGCACATCATGCTCTCAGGGTCTCAGGTGTAAAGGCTGCTCTCTCCATTCTCTTTCCTCCTATTTGTAGCGCTTTAAACTGACACCGTTGCCTACATTCTAGAAGGTTCTATGAGTTTACATACAAGACAAAATAAAATAGAGTTGGATACTGAATGGCTGATTTTGAGGCCTTGGCTTTGCTTAAAAATATTTTTTTTTTAAGATTTTATTTATTTGACAGAGAGAAACACAGCGAGAGAGGGAACACAAGCAGAGGGAATGGTAGCGGGAGAAGCAGGCTTCCTGCAGAGCAGAGAGCCGGATGCGGGGCTCGATCCCAGGACCCTGGGATCTGACCCGGGCCAAAGGCAGATGCTTAATGACTGAGCCACCCAGGCACCCCGCTTAAAAATATTTTATATACAATCCTCTACTAGTTGAAATAAAACTGAATACCCACGCCCCATATCATAATCATTCCCATTTTCCAAATGAGAAAAATGAAGCATTAAGAGGTTAAGGGAATTATTTGAGATCGCCCAGCTTAGGGTAAAGGCCCTGGGTATTGGGTTTGTCTGACACAACCTAGTGATTTTAATTGTTCTGACAGTTGTCTTTCCAAGCACCACCCGTGTCTGAAAAATATCCAGAGTGCCATTGTAAAGAAGGTGTTGGATGGCTCTACCCCTCAGGGACCTGTGTTGTCTATCTTTCTTTCTTTCTTTCTTTCTTTCTTTCTTTCTTTCTTTCTTTCTTTCTTTCTTTCTTTCTTTCTTTCTTTCTTTCTTTCTTTCTTTCATTCAAATAGGCTCTCATTCATTCAACAGTTGTTGAGATGCTAGAAACCATGGTAGGTGCTGGGGATTTATCAGAGAGCAAAACAGATGGATCTAGTCCCAGTTCTCATCCAGTAGGAGAGACATTGTCCAAGCAATCACATCAGTCATTACCTAATTATAAATTTGGAAATATGATTCAACGAAGACAGAAAGAGGGCTGTGAGCGTGTGAAGGAGCAGCTTTATTGAGTCCAAGAATAGGGAAGCCCTTCCTGAAGAAGGGACCATTAGGCGAAAAGATACAACCTTCAGAAAGAGTGACAGAGCGAGTCGGGCTCTGGAATGTTCATGACACAGTAACAGCGTGGTCCTCCTACTTACTACAGCAGTCTTTCAGAATTTCCTCTTCTCCCTTCAAGAATCCACATGGAATATCTGCCTACAGATATTTGCTTAAAAATGAAGACTTCATCCCAAACCCAACTGTTTTGGAAGCTTGCTTAAGACTTTGGATTCTGGAAAATATTGGCTCCTCTTCCTTACCCTCCCATCTATGAGCATCTTGTTAATTTTACCTCTTAAATGTGTGTGTATTTGTTCCCCTCATTTGTGTACACTTCTCACTGCCTAATATCATCGCTCACCAGGATCTTTGCAACCAACTCCTGCCTTTAGTCTTGTTGGATAAATTATCCCTGTTGGTATGTACTGGTATCCCTGTTGGTGCTCTCTCTCAAACACAGATTTAACCAGGGTATTTTCCATCCTTATTTTACTAGCTTATGTATCAGGCTGGGTTAAGTGTATCATCTCTGACATTTCTATCATTTTCTTTAACGCGACACATTGCTACCATTAGCACCGTTTGATTGTATGCAGAATCGAGCAGGCAAAGACTTGGGAGAAATTCAGGATCCATTAAGATAATATTCAATGGACCTCAAAGGAGTCAAAGAAACAAAACTCCAACGGAGGCAGTGGAGAAAATTCATTACATCTTGGTGGGGATTGCAGATCTCAGGCACCGAACAGAAAATTAAGTCGCGATAGAATTTAAGTCTTGGGACATGGACAAGAGCACAGTCCTTTTATCAAGTTTAGGAGCACCTTTTATAGTGACAACAAAGAGATTTCATTGGTCTCATCATGGTGGTGACCAGGCTCAAGTCCCATGATCCAATGAAGGTTATCTCTAGGTCTTTAGGGAACCTCCATATATTTGCTTGGGTTGGGATGACAAAAGTTCTTTAGTGGGTAAGTTTTTTGTTTGTTTGTTTGTTTGCTTTCCCCCTGGGAGGACACAGAATTAAGTTAGTTAAATGTTGAAATGTAAATCAAACAAATATGTTAAGATTTTAGTTACATTTGGAAAATATGTGTGTATGTTTGTTCTAGCGAATATTTAGAATGGTTCAGAGAAATGAGCACATTTCAATATGTAAAAGAATGTCATTCTAATTTCACATTTCAATTTAAAATATGACATTAATTAGGTCAACTTACTGATTCTAAGTTAAAAAGTATAAGAGACTATTACCAAGGTTGTAAGCAATATGAAAACAGTTCAAAGAGCTTATGATTCATCTTGTGTGCAAGGTTCCTTTTATAAGATTCAAAGGAGCAATGCAGGTACTTGAAAAAAATGTTGTTTATTAATCAGACAATAGAAGCATTTGATGAAGAAATCAAGTATATTATTTTTATAAATAGAGTTTAAATTATTTAAGAGAATTCAATTAAGTGTAGTGAAAGTTTTCTTAAAAGTGATTGTAAAAATGTAGTGAACATATAAATAGAATAAAAAGATTTGTAAGTTGAACTTAAACACTTAAGGTTCAACCTTAAAATGAGGTTTTTGAACTTGTAAATTTTTAATTTTAATAAATCAACTATTAATTTTTAAAACTCTGAAGTCTCTGCAAGAACAGAAACATTCAAGCTGAGGAAGCAATTATCAGTGATTTATCAGCTTGTTCCTTTTTGTGGTGAGCACCATGAAGATGAGGGTCAAGTCTCACTGAGATGCTCATTTTTTTATTAATATGACTTTTTTCTCAGCTACTTCACCTTTTTACTAATGGGATGACCTGTTGTCCTAGTCTGTGTTTATATAGACCATGATTGCATTTAATACTAACTATTTAATTCAGCTTTAAAGACACAGATAGTCTTGAAGTTGGTTGTTTTAAAATTGTAGTTCAGAAATTCTAGGAAAATATATCTTTTCTAGCTTTATTGGGATGCAACTTGCATTGTGGAAATTTTCCCATCTTTGAAGATCTAATTGATTTTATTAAACATGTAAACTTAAGTGTACAATGTAATGCTTTGATATGTGTATATATTGTGAAATGATTAGTACAATAGGTTAGTTAACACACCCATCACCTCCCATAGTTATAGTTTGTTTTCCTTGGTGTGGCGAGGACTTTTAAGACCTACTCTCTTAAGAGAACCACTTTTAAATATACAATACGGTATTGTTAACTATAGTCACCATGCTGTGTATTACAGCTCCAGAACTTACTTATCTTAAAACTGAAAGTTTATACCTTTTGACCATCTTCAACCCCACCCTAATCCACCCCTGGCAACACCGGCCAATATATACTCTGTTTCTAGGAGTCTGGTTTGTGGTTGTTGCTTTTGTTTTCAATTCTTATTTCAGTTAGCATAACATTCTCAAATTTCATCCCTGTTGTCACAAATGGCAGGATTTCCTTCTTTTTTATGGCTGGATAATATTCTGTTGTGTATATATGCCACATTTCTTGATCCATTCATCCATTGAGGGACACTTAGATTGCTTCTGTCATGGCTACTGTAAACAATGCTTATGAATACGGGGATGCAGATTTTATTTATTTATTTATTTATTTATTTATTTATTTATTTATTTATAACAAGTGGAGAGAGGCAGAGGGAGAAAGGGAGAGAAAATCTTAAGCAGGCTTCATGTTTAGCTTGGAGTCCAAAGTGGGGCTCCATCTCACAACCCTAAGATCATGACCTGAGCCAAAAAGATCATGACCTGAGCCAGCTAAGTCATCTAGCACCCCAAGTATTTCTTACAGATAATCATTTGATTTCCTTTAGATATACCTAGACATGGAATTATTGAATCATATGGTAGTTCTATGTTTTAACATTTTAACATTTTTCTTATTTTCAATGTTATTGTGAATACGATTTTTTTTTTCTCTTCCTTATCAAGTGTTTCGTGATAAGTGTATAGAGACACAACTGATTTCTACACGTTGATTCTATATCCTGCAACTTGACTGAATTCGTTGATTAGTTCTAGCAGTTTTTTTGTTTTGGGGGGTTTTTGTTTTGTTTTTTATGAACTCTCTCAGCTTTTGCTTGTTTGGGAAAGTCTTTATCTCTCCTTTGCTTCTGAAAGACAGCTTTGCCCAGTATAGTATCCTTGGTTGACAAGGTTTTTTTTTTTTCTTTCAGTATTTTGAATATATCATCCCACTCTCTCCCTGAAAAATTTCTGTTGAGAAACCCATTAATAATCTTATGGGGACACCCTTGCTTATGGTGAGTTGGTTTTCTCTCGCTGATTTCAAGCTACTCTTTCTTTGACTTTTGACAATTTAATTATATGTCTTACCGTAGGCCTTTTCAGGTTCAACCTATTTGGAATCCTTTGGGCTTAATGAATCTGGGAGTCCATTTCTGTCCCCACTTTTGAGAAATTTTCAGCTGTAATTAGACTTTCTGTCCCTTTCTTTTTTTCTTCTTCTGGAATTTCCATAATGTGTTCTTTCAGTGATGTCCCATAAGTCCCACAGACTTTTTTTACACTTTTAGATCCTTTTTCCCTTGTCACTTCCCTGCCTGGGTGGATAATTTCAAATGACCTATCCTGTAGTTCACTGATACCTTCTTCCATTTAGTTGAGCCTGCTGTTGACACTCCCCATTTAAGTTTTCTGTTCAGTCATTGCATTCTTCAGCTCTAGGATTTCTGTTTGGAATTTTTTTTCTTTTTCCTTTTCTATTTTTTTTTTTATGATTTCTATTACCTGTTGAATTTCTCATTTTGTTCATGCCTTGTTTTCCTAATTTTATTAATTGCCTGTCTATGTTCCTGAAGTTTACTGACCTTCCTTATAAAGATTATTCAAAATTCTTTATCAAATGTTTCATAGATCTCCATTTATTTAGGGTCAGTTATTGGAGCTTTATTCATTTCTTTTTATGTAGTCATGTTTACCTGATTCTTCATGATAGTTGATTCCTTGCATTGGTATTTATACATTTGTGTGAGTGGTGCCCTCTTTTCCAGAATTCACATGTTTACTTTGGCATGGAAAGATCCTCACCAGTCAGCTCAGCTGGGGTTCCTGGATAGGTCAACTAGTAGCACCCATGGGCCAAATGGATTTGCCACTTGTGTCTTTAGTTGAGAGAGGTCACTGCTTATGATCTGAGGTTGGGGTTTTTTTGGGCGGGGGTGCCACTGTCTGGGCTTTGTGGTTGTGTGGGCCTGCTGACTGGGCTCCACATTCAAACAGGGCCACTGGGTGGGCTGCATGGTTGGGCAAGGCTGTTGGCTGTGTTCTGCAGTCATGTTAGGCCACGAGCTGGGCTCTGCAATCCCTCTAGTTGAGTGAGGTTGCAGGCTATGTCTGTGGGAAGTATGGTGCCACTAGCTAGACTCTGTGATGAAGTAGGGTTGTGAGCTGGGCTCTGCAGTCACTCCTGGCTGGGTGGGCTCTCAGGCTATGCTCCCAGACCACTTGGTGCCACTGGCTGGATTCTGGCTCCCGGCTGGGCCACAAGCAGTGTTTCACAGTCAGATGTGCCCTCCGACTTTTCTCGGTGATCAGATGGGGCTTCAGGCTCTGCCCTGAAGTTGGGCAGGGCTCCGGGTTGGACTCCCTGGTTGAGAAGGGCCTCCAACTGTGTCCCACAGTTGGGTGTGGTCACTGTCTGGGCTCCCTGCTTGGGTGAGGGCACAGGTTGTGTTCAGGAAACAGGAAGGGCTCTCAGCTGGGCTCTGTGGCTGGGCACTACCATAGACTGGGGTCCAAGGCTTCCCAGGTCACTTTTCAGGCACCCTGGTTAAATGAAGCCAGACCAGAGGCCTTATTAACAGCTGTGCACGGCTGCTGGTTTTATTCCCTATGTGGGCCTACAGGATGGGCTCCTCAGCTGCCTGAGTTCTCTGGCAGAGCTTCCTGGTCGGGTGGGACTGGAAGTCTACTGAGCAGTGGGGCTGTGAATTTGCTTTCCTGCCTGAGCAGAGCCATGAAACAGTCTCCATGAAACAGTATGGCTCATTGGCTGGGGACCCAAATCAGGCAGGAATGACAACCAAGCTCCCTGGCCATATGGAGCTATATGGAGCTACTCCCTGTAGACAGCCAAAGCTGCAGGGTGGGACCTCTGCTTGGGGGTGGTCTGCAAGATCTGAGTGCTAGTTCTGCAAGACTTCCCCTTTCTCACCTTTATTGGATCCCCAGTGGTGGAACCCTGCAGATTTTCCAGTGATCCCAGTGAGGTAAGACCCAAGTAGGCCCCCCAGAAAGCATCCTATTGTGTTTGGGGAACTGGTTATCCACGTGGGCTCTGTTTTTCCCACTTAGAGAAAGTGTAGACCCAGGTGGGCCCTCTTGGTGCAGAGCTGTGCTGGCCTGAGGGAGAAACAATGTGGTTGCACTGTAGCTGTTGATCTTACTCTTCTAATGTGGTCCTTCTTGGTCTCTGTGGCCAGGGGTTGCTTCCGTGCTCACTCCCTAGCACTGGGATTTCCATAATGGTATGTTGTCTGTGGATAGTGAATAGTTGATCTTTTTGTGGAGGGACTAAAGTTGGTAACGACGTATACTTGTCATCTTGATAGTATCACCCCTTCTGGGAAAATATCTTCAATTACATGTACTATAAAAATAGTTCTTTGTCCCTGAGACAATCATGTAGGAGCAGTGTATATCTCTGAAGTCTGTAATGGATGTAAAGTCCTTGGAGATTAGTTTCATCTAATTTATAAACTCAGCCCATTATTCTGGACTGGGAAAAAACAGTTCATTTTTCAGCCCTCTTCAATGAAATGTCCCACATAGCAGTGATTTACACAAATCATACGAGATTTTAAATTACTAATACATATTATTATGCCATTAAAAAGTTTCTAAGAGGCAGAACTTTTAATGAAGACAAGATTGCATTTTGTCTTCACTGAAAGTCAGCAGCAGTAAAGTGGTGGGGCCCAGGTGCTGCTTAGGAAATAGTGGGGCTCCTCCCAGCCCATGGAGAGCAAATTCTGCATTGTTTTTGCAGTAGGAGAGACACCTTTCCATCGGTTCAACCGTGTTTGGACCAGTCTCCCCTGCAGTCAGAGGCTCACATGTATGATGTTCCTGACTAATCGAGCTTTCTGGAGTCACAGGACCAATGTGGGCAACTAACCAGGCCACACGGACAACAGACTCATGCCCCAGGCCCAGGCGGGGCTGAACAACTGGCAGAAAGGTAAGCACCAGGGCCAAGTGCTAGACATGTAACTTGGTCGCCGTAGACAGCCCGGCATGGGCTTGGGGCCGAGGGGCACTTGGCCCATGCTGGGCTCCGTGGGCAGGATGTGTTCAGGGGCCCAGCAGCTGCCCTGTGCCAGCACAGGTGGAACAGCTGCAATGAATGGGCCAAAGAGCCACCTCAAAGGCACACTGTGCCCAACTCCAAACACATGGCCTTGCTGTGGACAGCTGAGGAACCGCAGCAGCAGCAGCGGCAACAGCGTGAGCAACAAACGGCCCGCCTGGCCCAGGCCATGGTGGGGAGGGACAGGAGGACTCCCCATTGTGCAAAGCAGGCCAGCAGGCAGGGCCGCCCGGAGCTCTGTCCGCAGCAGCTGCAGTCGCCAGCCAAGAGTTATCTTTCCATGTGAGTCACTTGGACAAGGACTTCCGGTCCCACAGGACTCCTTTCTCAGCTCAGCCAGCCTAAGGGACATCTCTAAACTCCTACCAGAGTGCATCTGTAGTGGGTATGGGGCAACTCTGCTGTGCTCCTCTCCTACCCAACTCCACTAGAATGTTCTCCACATCCACAGGGTCCCATTTCACTGGTGACAACCACCCCGTGGACTTTAGCTTGGTAGTTGTCAACTGAAGTATAGAGAGACCAGTTGTCTGGCTTCACAGAGGCCTCCCCCCCAACCCCATGGTGTGATTCCACCCGACCGCATTCTTGGATCTTGCCCCAAAGCCAGCATCTCCAGGACGAATGGATGTCATGGATAGATTCCTCGTCTTTGCTCCTATTCCTATCTTACACGGGACGGTGGGGGGTTTGCGAAACAAGGCACGTGCGCACCCACCATCGAAAACTTGACTTTGGTTAAATTTTATGAGTTCTCTCTAAATGGGTGCTCGCCCTGCATCTTGGCTGATGTCATATTATTCACGTTAACACTCAAACTCTGTCCCTTGACTGTCCCCTGACTTGGGCTGGTGTTAGAGTGCTCACTATTATTCTCAAAGCCCATCAGACAATTTTCTGAGTCCCCCACGCTGCACTCTTCCCTGATGCCATCTCCAAGGCCACCACCACCAACTGTAGTTTGGGACCTGTTTTTCAGATGGAAGAATTGTTTCTCTCTCTTTTTTTTCTTTTTTAAATATTTTATTTATTTATTTATTTGAGGGATGGAGGAGGGGCAGAGGGAAAGCAGACTCTCCACTGAGCAAGGATTCTGACACGGGACTTGATCCCAGGACCCTGGGATCATGACCTGAGCCGAAAGCAGATGCTTAACCAACTGAGCCACC
The DNA here is from genome assembly GCA_028646535.1 of Procyon lotor. Classification (NCBI taxonomy): domain Eukaryota; kingdom Metazoa; phylum Chordata; class Mammalia; order Carnivora; family Procyonidae; genus Procyon; species Procyon lotor. The sequence continues at coordinate 51,971,917 of CM053618.1, forward strand.
CAAGCGCCCCTGAAGACTTGTTTTCCTAAATAATTCCAATTTTGTTCAACCAAGCTGGTGGCTTTCAGCAGTTCAGTAGCAATGTCTCCCAAGTGTAGAGGGTTCATCTATGATGCACTTTCAGGGGAAATGGGTTTGGTGCCCTTTGTATGTGATCTGAATCAGGACAAGTGAATGTTTAGGACAGGCTAACATCTTAAATAGACTTAGTGGTATTTTTTTTTAAATACCATCAGTGTTTGAAAAAGGAAAAAAAAATTTCAACCTCTCCCCAGTGGATTAAGAAAAAAGTGTATGAGCAAGAAACTTCTAGTACTACCTAAGGGGGCTACAAATATTACTCCACAGCTAGTTTCCAATTCATATTTTGTCACCGATTGCTCACTGCTGGTCCTTTACTCTTATAAAACTCTGATCTTTTTTACTGTCTTTATTTTAAACCTTTCCATACCCCATTTTTCCCCCTCAGCCACAATATACAACAATCTGAATGTTTCAGGGACATCTTTCCTTATCTCTATGTCTGTGCCTTGTTCCATCTCTGGGAACCCTGATCCCATTTTGTGAGGAGTAACTTCGGGGTGTCTCGTTAGAATGCAGAGATACAAAATGAACATCTGTTCTTCACAGATACGGAGGACAGGTCCCAAATAGTGAGAGCAAAGCAATACTTTTCTGGCTTGTGTGTCTGTTTCTTTTTAACAGTAGCAAACCATATATAACATCAAATTTACCTTTTTTACCACTTTTAAAGTATCATCAAAGAATTTCATAATGTGTGGCTATTACTATTTCTAGAATGTTTCCATCATTGGAAACAGAGACTCAACAACCATGAAGCAATAACTCCCCTCCCCCAGTCCTAGTAATCTCTATTCTTTCTGCCTCTATAAATTCACCTGTTCTAGGTGTCTCATATCAGTGGATTCCACAATATTTGTCTCTTTGTGATATGCCTGTTTCACTTAGCATACTGTTTTCCAGGTTCATGCAAGTTGTGGCATGTACCAGAATTCCATTCCTTTTAATGGCTGAATAATATTCTCCTGTATAGATACACCACATTTTATTTATCCATTCATCTGTTGATGGACACTTGGGTTATTTCCGCCTTTTGGTTGTTAGAAAAATGCTGCTATGTTAGGTTGCTTTTTTTTTTTTTAAGATTTTGTTTATTTATTTATTGAGAGAGAGCTCAAGCAGGGGGAGTGGGTGAGGAAGAGGGAGAATCTTTAGCAGACTCTGTGCTGAGCGTGAAGCCCAACACGGGGCTCACTCTCACGACCCTGAGATCATGACCTGATCCAATATCAAGAGTCAGACACTGAATCGTGAGCCACTAAGGTGCCCCTGTCTGGTTGCTTTTTGAGGATCAACAGCTGAGATCTAACTGGAAATAAAGGTATCGGTTTAGGATACTGCAGATTTCTTTGAGAAATGTTTAACCTAACTCAAAGTATTCGGAAGCCTTGGGTGATGCAAGAGCCTATTAACTCAGTTCTGTAAGAACTTAAACTTCAAAAGTTTGGGGAAAAAAATCAGAGAACATCATAAAATTTATATCAAGAATTATTAGTTACAATCTCCCAATCTCATGACCTTTAGATGCTCCTGATGTTGTAACAAGGAACTCTCAGACATTACACACGGGACCTGAGGGCTTTACATGACAGTGGGTAAGAGACAATCATGATTTTGGTATAAATATCCCATTTTGTGCACAAGTGACAATTGGTCATACTGTATTCTCAGTTTTGCACTATGTGATAACTGTAATGCCCCACCAGAGGCAGAATATATATTCCTCTTTGGAAATTACAGGAATCAAAAATAACTAAATTGACCAGTCAAAATTATTCCTCTTTCAGTTAGAGGCATTGGGTAAGAAAAGTTGATCATTCTGAGTTCAGAGATTTCCTTCTCTAAAGGTGCATCAGATTCCGTCAGAAATAAGCATACAGGCAATTTTGTTACATCCCTGTCTATCTTCCTTATCTGCCTCCTTCCCTGCCTCTTTCCCACCCTCCTCCCCCATCCTGTTCTCCTAGTGAATGAGAAGCCCTGTATATTTGCCAGGATTCTCTTCCCTGTAGTTCTCCTTGTCTGTGAGACGTAGACACATCTGAGGCTCAATCATAATCAGCACTATGATCTGGGGAGATTTTTGCTGGGCTTCAGCTGCAGAGAAGTTCCTTTTCGGAGGAAAATGGAGCTTTCTTAGTCGTCTACGACCTCAGGCCCCTTGGCTCCTGCTGGGCGTGCCATAAAATTTGTGCCACAGACCACATAAACATTTGCTAAAAGTGGTGAAATCAGGGTAGTTGGTCCCCAGGCTCTTCTTGTTCATTTAAGGGGCTGAAGACAAAAGGTGTTGCAGATTTTCTCCCAGGTGGTGACCAGGGCCTGATGCCATTGTGGGAATGCTCACACAGTGGGATCAGCAGTGAAATGGGCTGTGTGTGCGGGGCAGGGTGGGGATGACAGATCAACGAGACTGGGATATTCAGAATTGGTAACTTATTCCAAAGCTATGCCTAGCTTGGGTGTCACAGTTCTGATCAAAATTCCGAGTCAGAAGGCATGTATTCCCTACTCCGCGTCTAAACCTGGACTATCGCCTATCCATACTCTTGGCTGTGGCCCTGTGGAATATCGTACTATACACACACACACACACACACACACGCACACACGCACACGCACGCACACACACATGTGCACACACACACACGCACACACACACACACCCCAAGAGCCAGTTCATTACTGGACTCTGATTCACCAGGCTTCCCATCACGTCACAGTAATTCCAGGAGAAGGTGGTATTATTTTCATACCCCCATGTACCAATGAGAAAACTGGACCAGACTGACGTATCCCTGGTGACACAGCTCCAGAGAAGCACAGGTAAATCCCAGCCAGGTGTGGCTCACTCCCCCAGCCCACTCTTTCAACTGGCACTCGCCCCTGCAGTTGGCACCCAGTCTCCGAGATGTTAGAGTTCGAGGGCCATCAGCAAGGGCTCTGGGGGCATCTTCGAAACTGCAGAATGTCCATCAGGGGCAAGCTTCAGGTTTCCCAGTGCCTTTCCCTGTTGTCTTTGTCCTTCACACAACGTCTCCAAGTCTCCATGAAGCCACTAACCTGCCCAGGCAAGACTGCTAAGTTTTCTTTGACCCCGTCACATTTCTGGTCTTGGTGCTCATCAGGTAGCTGTCTTTACATGCTTGCTTGGTCCTCGAGGCTTCTTCTCAGCCTGCCAGCCTCATAGGGGCTGTGAAGGGGCCACACCATCAGGCCTCACTCACTCCAGCGCCTGGCACGTAAGTCACATCTTAAATGAATGAATCCCTCGCTCTAGAAGTCACCTAGGGGGAAACCAATAATATAAAAGAGCCGGATGTGCAGCTGAATGGGGCACTTAGAATGAGAGAAACCACACTTCTTAGAGAAGAAAATGCATAAGCTGCCTTGACCCCAGAGTCCTTTTCCTTGGCCTGCCCCCAAGACTGCTAAAACCCCAACTGACCGCTTCCTTCCCACCACTGTCTGCCTTCCTGCCCGTCTGTCCGGACCACTGAGTTGAGAAACCAGTAGGAAGGCCTTGAAAACAAGTGGCCCGGCCTCCCCACCAGCCAGGACACTCAGGCACCGAGGAATAGAGACAAGAACGATTTCCCTGTGCTCAAGATCTGGAGCCTAAGATGGCGGGAGCATTGCGGGCACGCACACGCACACTCGCACTCACGCATGCGTGTTTGTAAGCAGGGACCATGAAGTCACTATTACCCAGTATTTGCATTCCACATGCTAAAGCAATGATCTGTCTTTTCTTTGGGTTGGAGAAGAAGCTTGGCCTGAGGGGTCAGGGCCGCCCTTTGACCTGTAGCTTTGTGGGTGGCCCGAGACAGGCCGTGACCCGAGGTCTGCCAGGAGACAAGGGAATGAGCAAGAAGGTGGAGGGCCCCATGCTGAACTTCGGCTCGGGGCCTTCCAAAAAGGGGCCCCCGAAGCATATTTCTTCCTCGGCTAATTAAGCATGGACAGGGAATAGGGGGAAAACTGTGTGGCGAGCAAGCACTGGTTTCCCACTTTCTCTTACCTATGGCGGCGGCCAAAGAATGTGGTGGGAGCAGGGCTGTCCATAAATAGTCTGGCTCCAGACTGGCAGAGACAATTCCTGTTACAAGCACAGCTTCAGCATGTGCTAGAAATGACAATGCCATCCAGTGTCAATAGTTCCAAGGGGACCCTTCATTCCTAGTTACAGCAATGAAACCGCTGGTGGGTGGTCCCTGCCGCTGGTTGTCTTCATTATCATTTCATTGTGCTTCAGGGAGGCCCAGTGCACTTTGGAACTCTCCGGCTTTCTAAAAGCCTTTCATGCATTGGAGTGGCTTGACATTCATATTGATATATCTCGCTTGCATGGGCGCAGAATCTCTACTCGCGGGAGCGCCGTGCTTTGTGCATTCAAGGTCACACCCCATTTAAGTGGGAATTGTAATATACCCTGAGAACATCAGGCCATCCCATAACTCAACTCTGCAATCCAGATTCCTCTCGGGGGCTTCCGGCTCTCTGCCTCTTGATTCCAAGTCAAAGGGAAGCCTAGAAGAAACCTGTCGAATTAAGACATTCGAGTCTACCTCAGAAACTTTGAAATGTTTGCTTTGGAAGCTCAAAATGTTTCAGCTCCTTTGAAAAAAAAATATCCCTTCAATGTGGCAGCTAGAAGCTCCGTGGGGTGGTGTCAGTCAGAGACCTGAGCACCGTTCTCAGCTCCTCTCCCTTGTGCAGTGGGTGATCCCTTCTGGTTGGTTCTATTTATGGAGTATCTTTTGGTCCCACACCTCCATTCTCATCCTAAACCTTGAGGGTCCCCCTTCTCTATTCTGTGCCTCTGCGACCATCAGGAGAATTTTCTGAATTGTAAGCCTGATCATACCAGGTTCCCATAGCTTTCAGAGTAAATGTCGGCATCCTTAGTATAGCCTAGAAGATCTTTGTCGCTCAGTCCCCACCTAGCTGGCTTGGCAGGCATCCACAGACACCCTTCCATCTAGCTGGTCTCGGGGGGCCTTGCCCCCTCACACAGCCAAGCCCCAGCGCTAGCTCCTCGCCCCGGCGATGCGTTTCCTTCCCCTCCCCTTGTATTTCTGACTTGTATTTCCCCTGGAACACTCAGCTTAAGCATCTTTATCTTTGCCCTGATGGCACGCTCTACCCTCCCCGTCACCATGGATTTGCTGGTCTACATTTCTCACCGGCCATGACGAGCTCCTCCAGGATAGGCCCTAGGCCCCTTTTCCCTCTGGATCCCCAGGGATTCCATGGGGCTGACCCACAGAGAACGGGCAGGTGATCATCGAATAAATATCAGATAAATTTTGCTAAATCCCACCTGAAATAGCGAACGGTGAAAACATGCATCCATCGAGGTATTAAGTAGCTTCTTGTCATCCCTTGACACTAATGTGGGGAACACCTGACATTCTAGCAGGAGGCTGTGGGCGATGGGCGTGGGAGGACCCTCGGAAGGCCATAGTGACGTGAGGTAGGGCGGCGCCTTGCCACTTCTCATCTCCGGCTCGTCGGGCCCTGTTTGCCCAGGCACATGTTGGTTTGTTTGCTTGCTTTTATAGCTCGTTTGCTGTTTCTTTGTAAGGAGATGAGCGGGGGCCTCAGGATCCCTCTCTCCTCCAAGGCCACGAATGGTTCACACAAGAATTTCGTACCAAATGGCAGAATGAGTCACAACAAGACCCTCCACGGCCAGGAGGAAATGGGATATTTAGGGGTTTTCCTTTAAATAGAACTCCCCAGTGTTCACGGAGGTGTTTTGGTTGGCTACTTTGTGAAAATGAAAAAGGGTTTCTTCCTCAGTTTCTTAGAGGCAGTTTGGGTTTGGCTCAGATAAAATATTCTGAGAAAAGGGAATGGAACCGATAGATGCCCGACTGGGCATCTGGGCATCTCCCCCTCACATGCAGCATGACCCCCACCCCTTCCTCGGGCTTCCCAGGTAACTACACAGTTTCCTGGCAGCCTCTCCCTTGTCTCCAGGTGGCCTTTGTTCAAGCATTAGATGGATGTTTGCAAGATTATTTAAGTGATTTCCCACGATTTATTTCAAACATTTACTGTAGGTGGCTTCAGGAATTTTAAGTATGAGGTAAACTACCGATCACCCCCCCAAAGGTTCCCTATCCAGCGTGACTATCGCACAGTACTCTAAAAGATGGGCTAAGGCCCCGTTCTCGAACAGCTTCTAACTTTGAGAAAGGCCCTGGGTACACCAGAAATGCCTTCAACGGGGCCCTCTTGGTGCTGTTCGGAGTGCCCTCCTTCCAAGTGTGGTCTCAGAGCCTCCCCAGGCAGATTCTCCTACAGACCTTCCCCAAGACACCTTTTCTAGGATTTGACAATGGAACGCGAAGAAATCTGAGAATTTAAAGCCCGAGGATATGAACTAAGTCCCTTATAAAAATGATTGTCCTTCTCTGGTTCTGTAAGCAAAGCTCTGACTCACTTCCCCTGCTCGATAGGATTTCCTCCTGGGTGTGCTTCCAGTGCAAAGGGATTCTTGGGATGCCTTTGCAATTACCCCCATGTCTTCAGTGCGTCTCTCTTTATATTCTTAGGTTTTGCTGGAGGCATTCCTAGCCATCTCCATGGCTTTTGGCCTTACCCATACTGGCCTCGCCCCTGGGGTGGTTCCTGGGAATAAGTTACCCAGCACCTTCCGTAGACTTCACTAGGCATACAAGGGTTGTCTCCTGCTAAGGGAGCTCCATGGCAGGGCTCCCCCCCAGCCCTCCCACATCCTATATAGTCAGGCCTGGAGTAACCCCAAAACATAACGAAAGTTCTTGCATCTTTAGGAGGCTTCAATCTGATTTAGCACCAGCCTGAACAAAAGCTACACTGTGGAAAGTGAGCAAACCAAACTTCCAAGAGTTCACAGGAGCAGACTTGTCCTAACCTTGTACTCTAAGCATTCTCATGTGATTGACGCTAAACCGGAGGCCCTATTCTAAAGCTTCTCAAAGAGGTGGTCCCTACTCTCCAAACACCTGTTCTTGCCAATTAGTCATCACGAGATACAAGATATCAATTATACATTTACGGATATGTCTGGGATCATTCTCATTTCACCCTGAGCATCATAGGGCAGCACCCTGGGTGTTTTTATTTTTGATGTTTTCATGGAGGTGAGCACTGCTGACAAGAATGACCACATTAGAGAGAGATGTTCACTTTATTAAAAACTTACAACATTTTTCTGTGATGGACAGGAAGAAACATGACCTTAGCTTTCAGTCCGTCAGATTTCTTACAGCCTGATTGAAGACGATGGGGAGTAAAATAAAAGCAAACAAATCAGATCATTTTGGGTACGTTCAAGTGTCCTGATGTAAAATAGGGCTTATATGAGAGAGGGCCTGGGGACTGGAGTCAGAAGGTAAGGTGCTGCTGAAACAAGGGCACAAGGAAGGCCCGTCAGAGGAGGGGCCCTTTGAGCCCAGATCTGAATGAGAGAGAGGCCAGCACACAAAGGTCCCAGGGAAGAGTGTCCAGACTGTCAGGATAGCAAGTCCAGTGGTCTCAGGATGAGAGTGTGGTGGCCCTAAGGACAGCAAGGCCAGAGTATAGAAAGCACCAGGAAGAAAGATTTGGGGTAGAGGGGGGCGTTAGAGTGAGACGTGGACCCAGGTCATACTGGTCACTTTTAATTTCATCTTAAACAGAATCGAAAGGCATAAGAGAGCTTTACTTTAGCAGGGGGTAAATAGATCTGATCTACACTTTAGGGAAATTACTGTGTCTGCCCTGTACAAGATAGGCAATGGAGAGCAAGAAGGGAGGCAGTTCAGATGGGAGATGATGGGACCTCGGGCCATGGCTGTAACCACTGAGATGGGGGAGATGCTGTCAGTCTGAAGATATATTCTAGAAGTAGCACCAGTGGGTTTTGGCTCATGGACTGGATGTAGAGTTGGAGGGGGAGAAGAAGCAATGACTCTCATTCTAAGTCTATTTAGTCTAAGTCTAAGTCTATTCTGAGCCACTGGGTGGATGCTGATGCCATATGCTGGAAAGGGGAGAGCTCAGTTGATGGGGAAGAAGTGATCTGAGGGGAGGGAAAGAAGTCAAGAGTTCAGTGTTGACTCTGTTGGATGTGGTTCCTGTTAGTCATCTGAATAAGGATGTCGAGTGGGCAGATGAGTAGTTGAAGCTAGAGCTCGAAGGAAAGCCAAAGCTGGATAAATAATGTGATGGTCAATGGCACAAAGTCAGGTCTTAAATCTGTGAGACTGAATAGGGTCAGCTTACCTTGACAGAGCATAGATACATAGGAAGTCAAGAACAGAGTCCTGGGACATGCGAATGTTGAGAGAGAAATGAAGAAGAGGAGCCATCAGAGTAGCTTAACATGGAGTCTGTCAGATAGGAGGCCAAGGCAAATGTGGTGTCCTGGAAGCCCACGGAAGAAAGTCTTTCCAGAAGGAGAGGTGGTCACCGAGACACTTGCTGAGAGTCTTCAGGAGAAAGGCAGAGAACCGATTCCTGGCTTTGGTGTCAGTAGTCTTAGTCAAAGTGCAACGGAGGGGACGGAAGCATGAGTGGACTGGCTTCAGGAATGGTGAGAGGTGAAGGAATGGAAATGATGAGTGGTAACAATCATTTCAAATATTCCCCAGTGAAGGGAAGCCCAGAAAGGAGGCAGAGCCAAGAACAGAGCCAGAGGTCAAGGGACTGTTTATAACGTGGATGTCATGGGTTCTTGTTTGTTTGCTGATGGAAGTGAAGGCAAGACCTAGAGAGAAATGAAGGAAGATGGAGGGAGAGCAAGTAAGGGCAGAAGCAGAGTCTTTGAGATGAGCACAGGGGCTGAAATTCACCATAAATGGATAAGTCAGTCTTCGAAAGAAGCAAGGGGTCCTTCCATTTCAAGGGAGAAAAAGTGATTTCGGCTCAGCAACTTTGAACTTGTGAGTCCCTGCAAAAAGTGAGTGGACAGGTATGTATGCAAGTATAGGACTTTTAATAAGCATCTGTGATTGAGGAAGACAGAGGCATAGTCATTAGGGGCATTTGCAAAGGAGCATTTATGGTGCCAGGTCAGGAATCTAAAGCTAAGAAAGGAAGTGAGAATATGTATATGTGTGGGTGTTGGGGGTGGGGGGTGAATACTGAAAAAGCAGAGGTGGGCTGATGGATTTTTGGTTATGCCAGCACACAGTTCTAATAGGGGGAGGGAGGGATGCTAGAACATTACCAGGAAAGGTGGGAGGCCATGGTCAAAGAGTCAGATGTCTAAACTTGAGAACTTAGAAGTTGTGCGGTTATTGTTAATGACAGGTCTAGGGTAGGCCATGGGAGTTTGTCACTGAGCTCTAGAGGAAAAGATCTTTAGAGCAAAAGAGATTGAGGAAGTAAGAGACCAGGACGTTGGCTGGACCATCAGCATGGAGAACAAAGTCATCGTGAATGATGAAGCAGGAGAGGGTTAGAAACCATGAGGTCTTCAGGCTCAGGAAATGAGTTGTGAAGTCTGATGCTCTTTATTCCAAAGAAGGGTTTTGAAGAGGGAAAGAGAAACAGCAAAGGGAGCGCAGACACCCATCACACATCCAGAGCTTGTAATGTGTAGGGTGTAGAAGGAAAACAGCTTCCATGAGAACTTTGAGGAAAGCAAGGTTCAGCACAGCACCAGGTGTCAATGAAGGCAGGATGTTGATGGAAACTTCAAGATGGGGAGAGAGGAGAGGGAACTTAACACTTACGGAGACCATTTCAGCAGGATTGCTAGGACTTCTGCACCAGTCTCTCGAAAGGGAAGTTTGCCTGGGAGCCCCAAACCTTCCCAGCATTCCACGGACCCTACCGTGTTTGTGTTAGCTGGGTCCCAACACAGTCCCCTCAGAGATGTGGTATAGCCGGGAAATCCAAATGCTCTGAAAGATTAATCATTGTAAACTGTGCACGATGGTTCCTATAATGAAGGCTGCCCAATTGTGTATGGGGTCTCTGAAAGCCACCTCTCTGACCAGACCCCTCTCGTAATCACCTCAACTCAAATAACATGTTTTCAGAGAACTCCATATGTATAAAAAGAAACCCAGAATCTATAGGTTTTGTGACCCGGAAAGTTGAATGTTCTAGGAAGGTTCTGAGCCACTTAATGATAATCCATTTGGTCCCCAGGATTGATTATCCCCTCCTTTTGTTTTGGAGGTGTTTTTATTAGGGTCATGGCTCATGCCTGAATGAAGAATCTCAAGGTCATGACACCTGGATCCTACTGGCTAGGATAATAAGGCTGTGAAACCAGGTACATTTCAATAGTAAGTTTGTAGCGAAGATTTCATAGTACTTGAAACTGACATATTCTTTTCTTTTTTTTTATTAACATATAATGTACTATTTGCCCCAGGGTACATGTCTGTGAATCGCCAGGCTTACACATTTTACAGCACTTAACAGCACATACCCTCTAGTAACAGAAAGCAAGTGGCAGAATTTTGCAGAAGTATTTGCTCTTTGGTGGAGTAGAGAGAGTTTTCATAGAGAGGAAAATATTTTATCCAAAGGTATTAGTAAAAAACAAAAAGGAGGCTTCAAATGAAAGTGATTTCAGTGTTATGAATGAGCATGACAACACAATTGGTTCTATTTTCTCAATTAAATTAACTTAGACAATTACGCCAATGATCAGTCAATTCAGTCAAATATTTGACAAAAAAAGAAGAAAAGAAATTTCTGATTGTTTGGGTTGCAGGACTTGATCGAGTCCAAACGAATACATCCTCTTGGTGGGACATCTGCTTGCTCAATAGGGATAAAAACTATAGTTTACATTAATTAAATTTGACTTACTGTTTTTAACTAGGCTCCACATGGGAGCCCCACATAGGGCTTGAACTCACAGCCCCATCAAGATCAAGACCTGAGCTGAGATCAAGAGTCAGTCGCTTAACCGACTGAGCCACCCAGGTGCCCCAGATTTGACTTATACAGACTAATTGAGGGGATTTGATGATGTTTAATAAAAGTTCACAAGAACAAACTTCTGCTATTACAGAAAGTGATAAGGTACCAGAAGTGGGGACCAATATAAAAGTAATGGGCAATTGACATTTGCAAAGATTTAAAAAAGAAATAAGAAAGGGCTAGGGAAGTTAATGAAGTGGCGATGACCTGAGAACACTCTTCTTTTGTGCAAGAAAAGACCGTAGATCTGGAATGTGGTAGAGAATTCCGCTGCACGGTGCCCCAACGCGGGGCTGCACCTGCCCCATTAGTCAGTCATGTCTCTGTGGTGGTGATGTCCGTACAGCCTTGTCATGGGTTTTGTTACATGTACAACCATAGACCAGAGTAAATACAGGCATGCCTCGCTTTACCGCATTTTGCAAATACTGTGTTTTTCCCAAATCGAACATTCGAGATTTCAGGGGAGAGGGTCACGGCAGGTGGGGTACAAAGAGCAGGAGAACTAGAATCAAGAGTGGACCCTAAAGAGGGGACTGAAATTGCTGCAATCTCATGACAAAACCTCAACTGACGAGCAAAAAATTGGTTTCTCGAGATGGAATCTGCTCCTGGTGGAGATGCTGTGAAAAAAGATCATTGAAGGGACAGCAAAGGAATTAGAATACCCCATAAACTGAGTTGATAAGGCAGTGTGACAAGGTTTGAGAGGACTGACCCCAATTCTGAAAGAAGTTCTCCTCTGGGTGAAATGCTTCAAACAGCATCGCCTGCTACAGAGAAATCCTTCAGGAAAGGAAGAGTCCATCAGTGCAACGAACTTCAGCGTTGTCTCATTTTAAGAAAGTGCCGCGGTCACCCCAACCTTCAGCCCCCAACACCCCAACCAGTCAGCAGCCACCAACTTGGGGGCAAGACCCTCCAGCAGCAAAAAGATTGCAACTCGCCGAAAGCTCAGGTGACAGCATTTTTTTAACAGCAAAGTATTTTCAAATTGAGGATGTACATTTTTTTAGACATAATGCTACTGTACACCTAATAGATTACTGTATCATGTAAGCATAACTTTTATACACCCCGGGAAGCCAAATAATTCATGGGACTCTCTTGATTGCGGTATCTATGTTATTACGGTGGTCCAGAACTGAGCTAGCCCTCTCTGAGGGATGCCCATACCCATATTTGCTGACAAAGCCCCTTCCTCCTTCTCGGTTTTAAAACAATTTCCTCAGTATCTCCAAGAGCTTGCAACTCAAGTAAGCAGATGAGTGAAATCTAGCACCTGATAGATTCCAGGGAAGGAATTCTTTCCCAACCCCCATCGGCATGCTCAGAGGCACTCAAGGAGTCGTGGGAATTTAGGGGTGAAGGGAAAGCCTGTGTGAGGTCCTCAAGGGAAACCTAGTTTTCCTGCATTAGAAGCAGCATTTCATTGACAATTCCTAAATGGCACAAAAAGGCATTCCAAGCCTTGATTAGCTGCTCTGTGTGCTTTCTTTATGTTTTCTAAGAGCAATGTAAGGCTTTGATATTGGAATGTATCCTTTTTAACTTCATATTTTATTTGAAGGCACACGGGGAAAAAATAAAGCAATGTTTTTCTGCTCTGGTTCAGTTTCCTACCACGAGGAAGCAGCACGCCTACCTGAGATAAACCTACACAGGTTGAAATCCTATGGTTTTTTTCACCTATTAGATGGGGAAGATAACCCCTAAGTCAGGAGTTCTTGCAAGGATCATCTAACACAAAGCATGCCCAGTCCCTAAAACACAGCAAGCCCTCAGTAAACGTAGGTATTGTTGGCATTACCATCTGAGACCGTCTGTTTCCACAACCCTCCACTGGCTCACTGCCTAACTCTTACTCTTTTATGGAGTAGCCAGAGTGACTTTTCTTAAACATATAAATTAGATCCTGTCATTCCCCTACTGAAAACTACCAGCCGTTTCCCTGTGCTTAGAATAAACTCCAAGCGTTTCACCAGGACCCACAGTGACGCGGGCCCCTTCTTGCTTTTCCAACAGGGGCTCCCAAACCTCTTCTCCCTACTCAATGACACAATAGCCTGTGGCTTCTCCCTCCTGGGAGGTGCCCAGATTATCCCCAGCATAGGGCCTCTCCCTCTGCTGCTTCCTCTTTGAGGGGCGCTGCTCTCCTCCATCAGTGGGCTCCTTTTGGTCACCATGGTCTTCGCTGAGATGTTTCTTTCTCGAATAACCCATGCTAATCAATCCTAAGCAGCTAGCCTCTCACCCTCCAACACGCTTCACCAAATGACTCAGGTTGATGTTACAACAACAAGCGCCATCTGAAATCTTCCTGTTAATTGATCCCTTACTTCTTTCCCATCCTCCCCCAGGGGAAGGAAAACCCTCTGAAAGTAGGACTTCCTGTTGGGCAAATGCTAGTGCTCCAATACGAGCTGCTAAGAAATGAATCAACGAGGGAGTGAATACACCCAAGAAAGAACATGAAGCTTTTATAATAATCCTTAAAACAAAAATAAATGACATTTTCATTAAGGTACGTGTGTGTATGCGTGTGTGTGTGTGTGTGTGTGTGTGTAGGGCATAGAGTTTTTTAGCAGATCTGAGTAATAAAAAGAAAAAAATCCACAGTGACAGGATTTCACAAAGCTGAGAAAATCGGATTCCCTTTTTCCCCAGGGGCCAGAGGCTCCGGGGAGCACTGACGGATGTGATCTGGCTCCTGTCCGTGTGCTGAGTTCAGACCGAACCAAGACTTGCTGTTCGCCCTCCTCTAGAAGCCGCCAGGGCACAATCACAGGGAAGAGGCGTGAAGATGAGAGGGCACCGCCTTGTATGTTCACCCCCTCAGGGTCTTGATTCACAGAGAAGACAAAAGAAAGAGGAGGCGCCACCGATCTGAGGAAGTGGGAGCTCCCCTGTGTTTCCCTCCGTCCAGGTAGCCGCATGGGCTCCTCCTGGGAGGAAGGAGAGACCACACCGCCTCCCTGACCCCTCTCTCCAAGCTCCTCGGAATGGGAAAGTCTTGGGGACACGTGTGGCCCACCTGCCGGAAGCCACGCCCCTGTCCAGAGCTGCCGCTGACCTCTTGCTTTTCAAAGGCAACACTGGATCCATGACTGTTGTTCTCCAGTGTTGGTTTCATAAAGCATTTGGACGGGCCCTTCTTCACAAATGAATAAAAATGAGTAAAGTCCTCAGAATCAAAGGAAAGCCAGGACTGGCTTCCAGAAGCACGAGGCAACCCGGAGGGTCCATCTGCAGCCAAAGCAGGCAGCAGACCCAGACACAGCTTAGAGGCTGGCAACAAGTCTGCCTGGAGGATCTGCCAAGGAGCCAGATGCTGTTGCTTCCAAAGCTTGGCATCAGGGCCCCTGACTGCCATCCAACAAAAGAGGAAAAATAGGAATGATATAATGTGGTGGGATAAAACACATCCCACCTCAACCTTTTTTATTACTCACTGAAAAAAAAAATGTGGAAGATATTTATGGGAAAGCACCAATGTTTTTGGAAATATTGTACATACATTAGCTACAACACCATTTTTGCCAAATGGGAAATATATTTAAAAGATGCAGTCTGCGTCTGTCTAAAAATAAATCGTCATCTTTTCTGATCAATGTATATGTCCAGGATATGGAAATGACTCTGCTAATTGAGGATGCTGTCAACCAGTGCACTTGGAAGTTACCAAGAAGTAAACTTGTGAAGAAGTCTGTGTCTGTGCATAAAATAGCAATTAATGTTGTTGTCATGGGAAGGGAGTTTGAGAGAGATCGGGCTTTGACAAAGAACTACCCAACGAAGGTGGTGTGTTGAATTTCATGGTTATATAAAGTATTAGGAGTTATGCTAGGGCTGGATGAGATAAGATGTTTATGAGAAAGTGGAACGTGGCAAAGCATGGCATTGGCAAGGGCTCCGAGGTGGTATTAATAACCCACTATATATGACAAAGTACTGGTATGTAGTGAAAATTCATTGTCATTCTGCTTCATCTGGGTTTTAAATTAGCAAATTAATGTCACTCTTGATAACGCTTGTGAAATTTCTATTGTTTTGAGTGACTCAGAATTCTACATCTAAAAATCAGAGAGGGAAGGCAGACAAGAGATGGCGTGTTCTTTGTTGGGTGAGACTAGGGGTGTCACTGACATCAGCGTGTGCTTCCTTCCACTTTCGCCTGGACTCCCAGCTCCCCCTCCCGGAAATGCCGCCCCCCAAAGTCATGGCAAGCTCTGGCCGCTCCGGGTGTGTGGGGGAGTGGGGAGTTGCTTCCAGGAGCCTTCAGCGAAAATGCCTGTCGCCTCAGCACATTAGCGCAGGAAAATTTGTCATCTCAGCCCTTGACAGGCATTTGAAAACCAGGCACAATCTGGGGAGGGGGGGCAAGGACACTGTGAGGGCATCAGGTAAGGCAAACCTAGAACCCCTTACCCACCAGGTAGAGGGGCCACTGGTGTTCTCATGCAGGGGGAACCCTGGGGGAAATTCACCCTCCTTACTGCTTGGCCAGGTTGGAGCATTTTTTCCTTTTCTATCTCAAGAGTGAGAATCTAGGACACATACTTAAAAAAGGAAAAAGTTTTGGGTCTAAAATGCAGCTGTTTCCTTTCTAAGTGATCCATTTAAATGGCAATAATTGCATCTCAAATATTAAAATATTATTTCTTAACCCAAGACCCTTGGGTTGCTCATATGAATGGGAAAAAAAAAAAAAAAAAGACTACTAAGTCAAATAAAATCTGAGAGATCATTCTAGAAAGGAAAGACAAGATTTTCTTTTCTTTTTTCCCTTTCTTTCTTTCTTTCTTTCTTTCTTTCTTTCTTTCTTTCTTTCTTTCTTTCTTTCTTCCCCTTTTTTTCATTTCATACTGCTCCCACACTTCAAAGAAAAGAACGCAATCCAAAGAAATATACCATTTTCTTGTAGAACTTCCCAAAGACCTTCTCAGGTCTCTGGACCCTGTCGCAGAGAAAATCGCTGCAGGAAAAGGTACCCCAAAAAAGCCTGTGTCAACTCCCTGCCCCCCTTGTGGGACTAGCATGTATATATACACACAGATGCAAACACTTGTGCACAAAAGCCCACATATACTTCAAATAAAGACCCAGGGAGAGAGTCATAGACTCTTCTTGGTTTTTAGATTTTGAAAGATCCAACTGCAGGGCTCTCTCCTCCTTAATAAGGATGCCGATTGCTGGAACAAGGAGAGTCTGTACTGATCTCTTACACCATTTACGCAAAAAGAATAACATATAAGAAAACAATTGAGAAAACATTTTTATCTCCATTTTGACCTTCTCATGATCTGCAACAGCTTTTCATCGCCCCCTCCTCTGCCCCCAGCAAGTGGAAAAAGAGACTCTTATTAGAATGCCGGGAAAACCAAAGAAATTTTTCAAAAATGTATGTTCGATACATCTCCAAATTGGAGCAAGAGGTCGGGCTCAGCTCAGGTGAAAAATGTGATGATATAAACATAAATTCATCACTGTTACAGTCCACAGATCATGTGTACGTTCCAGAGTGGGAGACGAGGACCGTGATTTGTGTCACTGCAGAGGAAGATAAATCTCCTGAGAAGACATAACAACCAAAATCATGGCCACCATGTAATAGATCAAGATGCACCCCGATCTTTTCAAAACGTTATTTACAGTTATCAGGGCTTGAGGATGGCAAAGCACAAATGGATATTAATCTTTACTCTCCCAGACCGCGGCCGACTCGGAGCTGCGGCTTCCTAGAGTCAGCCCGTGATTTCCGGCAACATGATAAGCTCTGGCTATGTGCAGTCTGGTCCAAAAGGGATCAAATATAAATATTTCCAAAAAGAAAAAGTGTTTCCAATCCCATCAATCAAAGCCTTTGAGAACTCTGTCACTGTAGCATTCTGGAAAGGATTGCTATGTGAGAATTTGTTCCAGAAAGGAGCTACGAAAGTCAGTGAATGAGGCTATGTTATGGAAAGACGAGGTGGGGAGAAGTGAGTGTGGGGGGCCGGGCAGAGTTAGAGCACAGGAAGTGGCAGCAGAGGCTTTCCTAGAGCAGAGCCCTAGAGCCTGAACTGGAAACCTGTTCTTTAAAGCTTATAATGTAACTGCTGTTTTATCTTTATATACCTTGGCTTCCCGACTATGCAACCCAAATGGGTGCTTGTCCCCCTGCCATCCACTGTACGACCTCAGATCAAAGCTATGTTCACACCTTCTTGGCCCCCAGATTTACTTTTTGAGGTCCTGATCCCACTCTACATCACATGTATTAAAATGTACTCACATCCCCAGGGCACCTGGGTGATGCAGTCGGATAAGCATCTGATTCTTGGTTTTGGCTCAAATCATGATCTCAGGGTCATGAGATCAAGCCCTGTGTCGGACTCTGTGCTCAGTGGGGAGTCTGCTTGAGATTCTCTCTCACCTTCTCCCTCTGACCCTCCCCCTGCCACCCTGCGTGCACTTTCTCTCTCTCAGATAAATATATAAATCTTAAAAAAATGTACCCACATCCCACATCAGAGGGCCCTGCCTTCCTTCCTTCCATCCTTCCTTCCTTTTGCCATAAACTTTAAAGTTGTATTGTTGCTTTTGAAATTATTTGGCTCTGTGTAATTTACATCGTGAAAGGCAGTGGTTTCCTGGCAGGCTTGTGTCTATGTAGAAATTCTTGTAAAGAGAAAATATACTTCTATATACTGTTTTAAAGTGCAGTATAATTTTTCTTAATACTGTGTTAACCAGTGAGAGTAGTCATCATGTCATGTTCTGCAAATTAAATATTTATTAATTTTAATTTTAAGGCTTTCTTTTCAGTCAATACATTTTTCAGTTCTCAAATATTTGGGGGCAGCCCTCGATTTCTTGTGTAAGTGCCAGATGGGTGAAACGAGCTGTTCCAGGTCCTTAAGAGTGAAAGCATGGGTTGGGGGGATTCCATCCATTAAACTGGGTATTCCTACGACCTAAATTCCCCCAACTCTGTGGTATCTCTAGTTCTTCCCCACGAGAGCACATTAAACTCATTTAGGTGCTGAAGGAAGCTGTTGTGTGGTAGAAGGAATATTGGGCAGTATACATCCCATCGTAGAGAAATGTCACAAGTATGGACCCAAACACTCAAAGACTAAGACAAAAACTCAACTCAAAGAACAGGGCAGTCCCTTTTGTGCTCCCTATTATTCGATCTCCTTTTCTTTTCTTTTTTTTTTTTAAGATTTTATTTATTTATTTGATAAAGATACAGAGAGAGGGGGAACAAAAGCAGGGGGAGTGGGAGAGGGAGAAGCAGGCTTCCCGCCGATGGGGAGCCCTATGCGGGGCTCGATCCCAGGACTCTGATCATGACCTGAGCTGAAGGCAGATGCTTACAACTTAACCGACTGAGCCACCCAGGAACCTCATGATCTCCTTTTCAATAGACCTTTAACCCTTGAAATGATGGTTCCTTCTGACAAAGTCTCCATCCTTTGTCTTTCTATACCCAAGGCATGCTTTTGAATTCACATCCTGTCTCTTGGCTCAGCAATGAGTTTCTTTAGGATTTAGGGCCTGGGCACAGGATTTCTGACATGTCCAACCTTGATAGAAACTAAGAGAATGTGCAAACACTTCCTTCTCAGAGCAATTTAGGGGAGTGTCCCTGATTTCTCTCTCTGATTTACTCCGCTTTCAGAATGGTGCAGATTAATACTGCCTGAGATGTATATTTTAGCCAATTTCTATATATTTATTTATATTATGTATTTACCTCTCAGTAGAAACAGATGGAACTAAGAGTGCTTTCTTCTGTCTTTTTCTCGTGGTTACACGGGATCTGCCCTGATCTCTTCTGTACTGTGGAGGCCCATCTTGGATTGGGTCCATCCTTCTTGCCTTAGGCTATTCACCTGGGTGGACTCTGGCCACACAGATTCACCTCTCATGTCTTCCAGAGTCACTCCATCCTTGGGGCCTTCCCACACAGGGCGCAGCAGATCTGAGATATCTCCCCTCTCCCACCTGGACAAGCAAACCCACACACACAGCCCCAACACGAGACCTCCTTTGTTAGCTACTGGTCACCAGGACCAGATCACAATGGCATTCTAACAGCAGCCCATGACTTTTAAATACTCGAGCCAACATTTTCATGTTTCGCTTTCTCCTGGTTTTCTTACTACTTCCCTGGTCATCCCAGGAAGTGTCCTTGTCTATCTGTCACATCTCAGGAGCTCCACCCTGATATCCTACCTACAACTGCCACCTTCACCCTTGCCCTCCCCGTATTCCTGCCCTTAGCCTCGTTCTGTTCTTTATTCCTTGAAGCACCTGCCCCCTTTGAACCTACAATGTAATTTACTTGTCTATTTTGATGACTTATCACTCATTTTTAAATCCCCTCCCCACTAAGTAAGCCTTATAAGGCCAAGCATTGTCATCTGTGTGTTCTCTAATGTAACACAAACATCTAGAACATTGCCTGGCCCATAGTAGATACTCAACAAATATTTGTTGAATAAATACATGGACAATACTTCCTCCATTCCCCAAAGGGTGGGGGTGGGGGCATTTTGATAAAAATTTCTCCTAACTGGTGAGGTAATCTTTTGATGATAAGTGCAAACATCTATAAATATATCCGAGATATCTCATCCGGAAGTCTTATAGGACAGACAGGTCCTTTGCTCTCTGGTCAGACTAAAAATGCAACCATCTCATTAGCTGTGTCAACATTACAGATGGGAGAGAAGCCACCATCCAGGCAGGATTTAGTGACGTGTGGCACAGAAACAGGGTTACCTGTGTCTCATAAGCCTAACGTATTGTACCCAAAAGGTTTCTCACTTCACTGGAACATGTTTCATCAATTTGTTTAACTGAGAGCTTACTGGTAACTGCAGTGGCCCCAGCACTCATAACCACACATTCATTTTCCTCAAAGAGCTCTTCTATGGCTTGCCTCAAACAATTTACACATGTGCGCCTAAGACAGAAGTCAGACAAAAGAGTTGAAATTCCATCTGTTTTGCTTTGCTTCAAAGGGCAGAACTAAAACCAACGGGTAGGTATCATAGGAATGTGTCTGTAGAAGGAAGGAGGTTCTAACAATTAGACCCATATCAGAAATGAAATGGTTGTCTTGAAAATGGAGGACTCCCATCCCTGGAGAATTGCGTCACAGATGCTGTGAAAAGCATTCCTGTAATGAGTGAAGAGTTGGACAGAGTGACCTTCCTGGGCTGGGATTCTGGAAAATCGTGAGTTATAATGGTCAGTTCCATAACTCATTCTTCTTAAGGGACAAGGATTGTTACCTTAGCTGGTTGGTAAGTAAATTGACGTGACAAAAACTGAACAGATGACCCACATTTTCAGAGTGAAAATTCATGAAAAGAACACCCATATTTCTGAATTCCATTTTTCCTTCACATCAGATATAATTAGCTTTCAAAGTGAAAAGTATCAATCAAATGTGAAGGGCAAGGCAGAAATGTTTCCATATTCTTTCTTCTTGGATAAAAAGGAATCAACTCCCAGCAATCAAAATTCACTTCACAGAACCCAAAAGTTAGTTGAGATCACCTAATGGGAAGATCAGCAATTTTTTTTTTAAGATTTTGTTTTTTTAAATTTATTTGAAAAAGAGAGAGAAGGAGAGAGAGTGCAAGCAGGGGGGAGAAGTCATAGAGGGAGAGAAGCAGATTCCCCACCTAGCAGGGAACCTGATGTGGGGCTCGATCCCAGGACCCTGAGATCATGACCTGAGCCGAAGACTTAACCGACTGAGCCACCCAGGCACCCTAAGTTCACCAATTTGTAATTGCCTTTCAGAGTAGTCAAAAACATCCCCATTGGAGAAGACAGGGGACGAATGGAGTGAGTGTCAGAGAAGTACTCACATAAGCAGTGTAGATTTGTAGACTTAAACCCAAGAGATCACAAACTTTGGACATAAAAAGAGTTGGTGGAGAAACTTGAAGATATAGCCAATATCACTAGCATGATCTTTCCCAGGTGCTTGTAATAGTAGTTATCATCTAGTTATCATCTGAACTTCTCTAAGCTCTTGAAAGGGTCACACAAAATCGTTTTAAACCAATGTATAAGCTATACTTGTTTCTCATTTAATGGTACATCTAAGAAATCTTGCAATCTACTATAAAATTCCCAGGGCCACAGTTGCTGCCCCCACTCATCTCCCTGCCCCTGGATGTGATGAGCAAGCCTAGAAGGTTCAAGGGGAGCTGGAAGGTTCTTCCAAGCTGCAAGAACTCTTGTTAACTTCCATGATGGGAAAACAGGCACCTGGAAGAGGCTGCAGTTACCTAGACTTTATTCTCAGGACTAGAAGAGGCCAATAAAATGTTATCTCTAGGACTCCTTACACTCAAGATACTTTCAAGTGAGCCAAACACAACAGGACCGTGAGCCCCTTCGGAGTCTTTTCTTTGGAAAATCCTGAATCTTAATGTTTTGAAAGTCATTCCTCTTATCAAGTGGCGGCAATATCGATCTACCAGAATGATTTCAAATTCCAAAAACAAAAAGATGCCATTAAAGAAAGTTATTACTTTGGAGATTTACCCTATAAAGGATCCTAAGATTCCAAGTTAAATTTAAACCCTTCACTGCCAACTCTTGAGGATGGAAGTTCTCCTATTTAATATAAAACCGTGTGAAGTAAAGAACTTGTTGAGTTCACACTACTTCTCCCTCTATCTTTGCCCCCTGAATGTTCTTCCTTCCCTACATTCTTTCCCTTGGACATTCTTCCTTCCCCACAACAGCTGAGTTGTAAGATGGCAAGATTACCTTCCAGCCTTTGAATGAGTTTTTTTTTTTTAATCCATTTGCGCTTGAGAGTATAAGGATGGTTCTGGGGGATAATTATCTACCTGTTTTGGTTCTCCAATCAGCTATAATCTGAACCTATTCTAAAATTAAGAAGACGCTGGCTGGAGGTAAATTGGGAAATTGACATGCATTACCTCTACCTTATAATTGGACATCACTCCTCATTAGTGATTCTTTTTGAGCTAGAAAGCACTAATTATCAGGGTTGTATCTCCTCACTCCTTTTTTCCTCAAATGATCTCTTTTTGTTCAAGTTCACAGAGCTGGCATCCGACTTTTTTCCACTGTTTTAAGGATGCAGCACAGAGCTGTGTTTGCTTTCAGTACCCTGAATTTTGGAAGGTGCAGATGCATCCTCCAGACTACCAACCAGGGGCTCTAAACCCTGACCATCTCCTTACCATGGTGTTTGAAGAAGGAAAATATCAAGAGCAGGAGTCTGTGAACTATGGCTTGTGGACCTAATCCAGCCTACCACCTAATGTTTTGTTTTGTTTTTTAATTTTTTTAGGGAGAGAGAGAGCAGGGGGAAGGGCAGAGGAAGAGAGAAACTCAAGCAGACTCCATGCTGAGCATGGAGCCCAAAGCGGGGCTCGATCTCAGGACCCCGAGATCAGACCTGAGTAGACACCAAGAGTTGGCACTCAACCGACCATGCCACCCAGGCACCCCTGCCACCTGATTTTTGAAAATAAAGTTTTATTGGAACACACCTGTCTATGCAGTGGAATTGTAGCCACAGAGACTGTATGGTTCACGAAGTCTAAAATATGTACTATTTGGCCCCTTATTGAAAGAGTTTGCTGACCTGTGGTCTAGAGCATGGTGTGATAGAAATAGCACACGATAGGGAGTTGAAAAATCAACAATAGAGATTCAGCTGTATTTCCAATTACCTTCTCCTTGGAAAAGTCACTTTACCTTCCAGTTTCTTCTGTAATATAAGACCGAGAGCTTATATAATCTCAGAGTTTCTCTCGAGGACTAAATCAGTGTGATCTGTGAGTGGGACCTGCCCTGACATCTCCTTCCCTCCAGGCTGGCTCTTAGCAAATGGTGAAGCGGCTGAAGTTTGCTGGCACCATCCTGTTCGCCTTATGTCAGGAATATTCTTCGCCTCCACCCAAGGCCTTCCCACCTCCCCTGGCGGCCGGGCCCCGAAGCCCCTGCTACTGGGGTCTGCGCTCCCAGGCAGTCCCCTCCTCTGCCCCTGTCCTCAGTGTCCTTTATCAGGTACTTGCTCTGTGACTCATCAGGTAAACCTAGTAAATGAATTCCAGCCATAGCCGCTCACACTGCTCCAAGTTGTTTCCCCCTCCAGGAATGTAGAGCAGAGTCCCACATTGGGCTCCTTGCTCAGCGGGGAGCCTGCTTCTCCCTCTCCCTCTGCTCCTCCCCCAGCTCATGCTCTCTTGCTCTCATGAATAAATAAAATCTTAAAAAAAAAAAAAAAAAGAATTGTAGTTCAGCCGACTGATCCTTCCATGGAAATTCTTTGGTCAATCCTTTTGCCCGAGTCTGGGTGGTCCAGTTACATGGTCATAAGTGAAACAGCTGACCAGAACCTTCCATTTTGGAGGAATCTCTGCTGCATGAGTTCAAGCACCTGCTAGGTCCCTAACTAGTCCTGAGAACTGGCACGGGTTATGTAACCTCTTTCCAGGATGACAGACAATGGGTATAAAATCCCCAGGATGAGATCGCTTTTAAAAAATGCTTGCTCCCCACTAGTTGTCCCCTCCCCCCCGACCACAGAATCTCCCCCCCTGCTGATAGACCTGCGTGTGCTGGCCTTCCATGTCATGCCCCCCTCTGAGGTCCTTGGTGGGCCAGGGAAGCTGGAAGAGCCTCGGACGGAAGCTACTTAGAAAGCCAGGGAAGTGGAATCAAATCCATTCTCACGCAACTGCTCCCACCTCTCTAAAGACACAGAGGCGTACATGCTTGAAGTATGAGGAAGCGACATCATGGGACAGCAACCAGCGACGGTTTTCCCAGAGACTATTACATCACTATAGACTCAGCCGTCCCTTCTGAGTCTAACAGTTACAGTGACTCACAGATCCTTGCTTGATTATGCTCTTTTTGAAACTGATTTCTGCTTTTGACCTCCCAGATTAAGTCTAGAAACTCCCGGAGGGAAGCACAGCGTCTCCCTCCCGTTTATGCTGCATGTACGGGGCCTAGCACCAGGCTCGGCCCGGAGTCAGGGGCCAGTACATGATGGAAGGATTCATTGTGACTGATTAATGGACGAATTAATAAATGGATGAGTTAATCGACTGAGTACTGGGGAGGGGGACCCTTGAACATTTAGCCTCGTCCGTTGTGTGGGACTGGGATGAAACAGAAGGACAGATAAGAGGACCCTGAATGGAGAGGATTCTGAAAAAGAAACCTAGCATCCAGCAAAAGCCGGAACTAGGAGCAGCCCAAAGTGGTCCGACTGTGAACAGTCCGATTGTCCAACTCTGCAGCTCTCGGCGCCAACCCCCAGTCTCCGAGCCGCCAGGCCTCCTGGGCCTGGTGTCAGAACCACGCTGTCGCGAGAGCAGTCATGCGTGTCACCCCAGCAGCCGGGCCGCACGGAGCCCTGCCAACTTACCTTCCGCTCCCAGGGCCAAATCACTTCATCCAGTAACTCTCCAGACCCCTGTCCCTCTCTGACATTTGGGGGATGGCAGCTCCCAGCCCGCAGTGAGCAGTTTCAAAGAAAAATGCAGAAATCATTCCTTTTCTTTTGGCGGAGGGAGCCCCAACGGTGTCAGGCCTACTAGCTGACTCCTAATGCATCTGACTCCTTACCAGTTTCTGTTTGCGTTCCTGAGTCCTGTGGGGCTGTCCCCAAGCCCCAGCACCTGCCCTCACAGTCTGAGCACACCTCGTCATGCCAAGCCACGGTGCACATTTCTGGGGTGCTGCTTAAGCTGCTCCTGGCCCTGGAGCACCCCCGATTATCACGGGGCTGAGCAGGGACCCCACTTCCTCCATTCATTCTCATTATTGAAGGTCAGCTTTACGTGCTCTTCTCCTCCCTCTTCTGGGGAGTTCAGGACTTGAGGTCACAGAGGCTTCTGGTATGAAGGACCAGTGTCCCCCTCCTTTTCAGGGCCAACCCGACACCGCCCTTCAAGGAGCGAGCAGACCATCCAGGGGGCCTGTGGAAGCGAGGTCGCACACACCTTCACCTCTTCTTGCAGACGTGTGGTCAGTGGTTGAGACCTAAAGTCGGACCATCGGGATTCAAATCCGGCCTCTGCAACTTACCAGCTGGGTGACTTTCCCTGGGTTATTTTCCCTGTATCTCTATTTTGTCATCTGAAAAGTGGAGTCGGAGATGTGCCCACTTCACAGGGTTGCAG
Source organism: Procyon lotor (assembly GCA_028646535.1). Lineage (NCBI taxonomy): Eukaryota > Metazoa > Chordata > Mammalia > Carnivora > Procyonidae > Procyon > Procyon lotor. The sequence goes on from CM053618.1 coordinate 51,997,104, forward strand.
TGACAACCCGGTGAGCTAGCTTCGGGCAGATGAGGTGCTCCAATCATCCCCCGGCCATTACGGTGTCAGGGAGGGGGCCCTAATCCTTGCTATCGGCTGCTTACGAGAAATTCTGGTGTCACCTTGGCCTTGTACCAGCTGTACAATCACGGAGAGGACAAGGTCATATTGCATCCAGCTTCTTCGTATCCTTTGCGACACCTCGATCTACAAAGTCCTTTTGAGACTCCAGGGAGATAATGTGAATGACAATGCTCTAGAAGCATTTTCATAGCACAATGCGACATGGTGTTGGGTGATTGGGTGACACTCTCTAGAACAGGTGACTGGTCTGCTCTTTCTCTAAAAGCCCATCCTGGGAAAGAGGACCCAGAACTTGACGAGCGGTGCCGTCTGAGGCCACGCTACCCTGCATGCAGATAAGTTCTTTTTTTTTTTAGTTAAGATATAATTGACGTATTACACTATCATCACTGCAGGCGTACAATGTGATCTGGTGTTTGGGTATATTGTGGAATGATCACCACAGTAGGTTTAGCTAACGTCCGTCACCCCTAGTTACAAATTCTAAGTTCTTCTTTATGTTGTTTTAATTTCTCAAAAAATTATAATGATTTGTTTATTAGAGGTGGGGAGGGGCAGAGAGAGAGAGGAAGAGAAATCCTCAAGCAGGTTCCCCGCTGAGCACAGAGCCCGACATGGGGCTCCATCTCACAACCCTGAGATCATGACCTGAGCGGAAATCAAGGGTCGGATGCTTGATGGACTGAGCCACCCAGGTGCCTCTTTAATTTCTCAAATTTGATCCTATAAAGGCATGAACAAAAATGTGTCCTCCCCCTTCATAAGACAAGCAAAGAGGAAAGAGCCCAGCCAGGAAGCACAAGGCCTGACTGAGGTCCATGCGTCCCATTAAATACCCAAGTCCCTGGGCAACTTGGCAAACTTTTCCTTGACCAAAGTCTCCTCATCGCTCAAGTGAGGACAATAAGCATGTCTTTGATTACTCATCTTCGAGACACCCGTTTAGAGCAGCCTCTCCTACCATCTGCACTGCATGGGGGGCAGATCCAAGGAGATGCTCATGGGGGATGCTTGCTGACACTTGGCAGGGCCCGTCAGTGTGACTTACCTGATCTGCTTTAGAAGGCCCAGTTGCCTTTTTGCAATGCCCCTACAAAATAAATTGCTCAGACTGCACATTTACGGACATTGTAAACTCGCAATTACAGACAAATCCAAACAATATGCGGTACCAGTGGGTGCCAAGGACCGTGGTGATGCCATTTCTATGGTGCTTTCGTTGTTCTTGTTTTGCATTTTATCAGCGCCTGCTCATTGGTTAAATCCCAAACCCATCACCGGTGTGCGAGAGGAACTGAGCCACATCCTCTCGAGAAATCTCTGGTTTGCATGCATCTTCCGGGACCCTAGTCCTCCCCTCCCCAAGAGAAGGGACAGCCTCTCTCCATCCGTCTCAGTGGGAGCAGCGTGTCTACATCTTAGATGGAGGGGAAGGACAGCCATGCTCCCAGTGGTCCGGCCACTGGGGGTCTTTTCTGAGCAGCAAACCACAGGTAGCCAGATCCCCCTGGAAATCTTATCATTCCTGCTCCTTACCTTCTCACATCCAAAAAGCTGAACCAGGGGACATGGGCCATGGTCAGTGTTTCACCTCCTGCCCTCTGGAGCCACTAACCATGCCCTGAAGGTGAGTTGGGAAAACACCCAAGCTTGGCACACAGCAGAAGGGAGAAGATCTTGATGATCAAAAATTCTACATCTGGAGGTCAAGCTTCCTGAGCGGTTTAGCAGGCCAGGAACAAGTCCCTCTGCAGGCCACACATCCCATCCAAGATGACTCCAAGTACAGTGTTGGCGCTGGAGGGTGGGGGGCAGTCATTTGCCAAAGGCACCGTGTACTAGATGCTTCCCTAGGTGACAGGTCGTCAGGAGAGGAAATTAGATCTGCATGAGGGTGGCTGGAAAGAATGAGCCCAGGGAAAAGGGCAATGAGAGCGAAAGAGACAGGGAGGAAGGCTACCTTCCCGAAAGTAAATGAAAAATGATAAAAAAAAAATCTGTGTTGACTTTGAAGAGAGGAAACCCCCACTTGTACCTGTTGCTGACACTGCCCATCAGGGCTTGATTGGGGTTCTCAGAGAGCCAAGTGGGAGCAGGCGGTGAGGCTTACAAAAGATTCACGTTTTCTGACTTCTTTGATTGAACCTCTAAGAATATAACCCAGAGAAGGGATGGGAAAGGAAAAAAGAAAAAGATGAACCTTATCACAAGAAGAGATTGTTAAAAAAAATACATAAATAGATAAAAATACATATGTGTATATCAACACATACAGATAAATGTTATCTCGGGAGGAAATCATAGACAGAGATAAGAGATATATCGATAGAGCTATCCAACCCAAAAATCCAGAAATAGTGGAATGACTGAGGCCCTCATGTATCACTAGCGGTGACTTAGTCGGTGGCCACTCAGGGAGATAAGAACAGAGTCTGTGCTAATATAGGCGAATATGCGTATAAATCACATTATGTGGACAGAACCGAACACCGCCCAGGAGGGGCTCGCTGACGCCAAGATGCGTCCACATGCAATGTGGTTCAGGGGTAAATTCGGAACCATGGCAATGGTCGAAACTTTAGCTTTGGTTTTTTTTATTCTTTCCTGTTGAATATTTCAGGGCACAATAAAAATTCTCTTTAAAAAGAGAAGCAAGGGGGTACCTGGGTGGCTCAGTCATTACGCGTCCGCCTCCAGCTCAGGTCATGATCCCAGGGTCCTGGGTTCGAGCCCCGCATCAGTGTGCATGCTCCGTGGGGAGTCTGCTTCTCCCTCTCCTGCTCCCCCTGCTTGTGTTCCCTCTCACGCTGAGTCTCTCTCTGTCAAATAAGCAAAATCTTTAAAAGGAGAAGCGAGCATGTGGTGTACAGTCGACGAGAACTTGCACGGCCCAGAAAAGTGATGAAGAGAAACAAAACGGAAACTCAGATCTTAACGGAGTGAGAATGAGGATCCCCACGCTCTTGCCCTCTCCTTCCCCCTGCCCTGCCTTCCCGCTTCTCCCCACTATCCGGCCGCCACCCCGACCTCCTCTTCTTTTTATAGGTTTGCCTTTCGAATTCATGGCTCTTTTTCTCTGAGGAGGGAGAGACTGAAGGCTGATGGAGCATTTCTCGCTCCTCCCTGGGTCTCTCCTGTGTCCCCTCTCCGAAGGCCCACCCCCTAGGGTGGAAACTCTAGACTTTCCAAGAGGTTGGACCCCGCATTTTGCGGCTCAAGCTCTATCAGAGCAAGTGTGCAAAGAAAGAAAAAGCATACGCCACAGCCCCGAGTCCAAATTTGCCGCTGGCAGCAGGTCTCAGAGCCCCAGATCCAACAATGGACTCCCCTGGTCCAGCCACAAAACATTTATAACCTCTCTAAGCAGTCCTCTGGCAGAGAAAAGCAAACTGTGAGCTCAGGAAGCTAATGACCTTGAAACTATCCATTTATCTTGGCCTTTCCCCTCCATGTGAGATGCCACAAAAAGTGCCAGTCTCTCTCTTTCTCTCTGAAGAGGAATGATAGAGCCAGACAGCCATGCACAATTCACCTTCACTTTCCCTCCGGGGCCAGGCCCAGGGTTGGAAGACCGACGGGAACCAGAAGGGAAAGGAAATCATTCTTGTTCATCCAGACCACCGTCCCGAATCCTCCATGTCGGGGAGAGAGAGCTCACCTGAGTTCAGTTTCAAAGCCTGATCTGTGTTGGCTCCTCCGTAAATCTTCATAAATAGACAATGCAGATGCCTCACAACCCTCCTGCCTGAAGCCAGAGGCTGGTGACACCTCACCCGGCGGGCGCCATGTTGGCAGCCCTAGGTGGGCAGCACGGCCCCCAGCTACCTCCCACCCTCTCCGGCGAGGGGAGGAGGAGGGCAGCCACCCTGAGGAATTTGAGTGTTTGAAATCAATATTCTTCTCAGTTGCCCACTATCTGCTTCAGTGGCTGCCCTCACCCTGGCACGGGGACATCGGCTCCCCACGGGGCCCAGCTGAAGCCAAGAGCTGGCACAGCGAGACTCCCCTTTGTTTATGGTGCGTCCACTTGGGTGTGAGATGTTTCCTCTTCTCTGCCCTGAGCCACTCAACTGCATTTGAGTTCAACAACGAGTCCGTGGACTGTGGCTGTGGCTGGGCTGAGCAGGCAGCTCGCTTCTCCCAAGCCCGGAACACGGGCAAGCCAACATGCCAACAAGACCCAAATCAACCAAGAAAAATACGATAAGTGTGCGTTTGAAAAATGCAAAGATGGTCTTAAACTCAGAAAGCCCCTTTCCCCAAATATCTGCTTCTTTCATTTTGGGTGACCTCCATTTCCTTGATGACTTTTCTTCTTCTCCAACCCAAGCTGGGTCTCCCTCCTTCAGCTGGACTGTGAGGGGGCCATGTAGGCTCTTTCCACAGCACTGCAAGCCAAGGCCCCCTCCTCAGCTGTCTCCTGGGCCCTCGTATCCCTAGCCTTCCAGAGGGCTGGGGAAGGAAAGGCATTTTAGAAAAACATCCAGAAGAGGAAAGGAGAGAACTAGGAGCTGATGTCATGGTCTCTCATTCAAATTGCCAGTTTGAGGCTCTCTCTCTCTCTTAAGCTGGGTGTTTTGTTGTTTTTTTTCCCCCCAAGTCTGGCTTTCAGAGCGAAAATATATTATTTTCAGGTAAATCCACAGTTGCTTTTAAAAATTCCCAGGCTGCCTTGGGTATGTGAAAAGGTAGTTTAGTTGGTGTGCTACTGCATTAATGTGTGAAATGGTTAAATTAATCCTTCTGTACGATGTCTGAATAGGTTATTATAAGGTGCTTAGAGATTTGGCAGGCTAAGCCCCATCTTTCTTTCAAGATGTTAAGAAAATAAATGTAAATGCAGGAAACACTGCATGTGAGGCATCTGCTGTCCAACTTTACAAGTTGAATGTCAGTGCAGTATTTGGGAAAAGTTAGCTACAAGGGCAAGGTCACAAGGTGCCCACTGGGTTGCATCTTCTGAAGAACCCAAAGGGACTTGGGGCTGGACCACCTCCCTGTTGCCCAACTCTGCTGTCTCGGTTAAGACTCTTTTGTCTTCTAACAAAGACCAACTTGACCTAGTTTGAACCAAGAGGGGGATGTATGAAAAGCTATGGGGTGTCTCACAGAATCCAGAAGCAGTGGGATGTCTCAAGGAGCACAGAAATAGGACCTGGGAGGAAATCGGGAATCCAGGTTGTACTATGTATTGCTTGCTCTGCTTTTCTCTATGTTCGCCATTCACGCTGCTCTTCCGCTCTTCTCTGAAGGTCAGCTTCCTCTGCTGCCTCTTTCACAGTGGGGAAGGTAGTCAACCCGGCTCCTGAGTTTTGAGATGTCCCTTAATGCCATCCCACACGAGGAATCGGCCACCTCTGCATCTGAAGTTTGCTCTGGCGACCCTATGGTGACCCTATGGCGACCCCTGCACTTGCTGGCAGGCTACACCCCATCTTTCTTTCAAGATGTTAAGAAAATAAATGTAAATGCAGGAAACACTGCATGTGAGGCATCTGCTGTCCGACTTTACAAGTTGAATGTCAGGCAGTATTTGGCGACCCCTGCACTTGCTGTTGTCCTGTTCGCACCGCTCGTCTCTGTTTGCTTTGTTCTTTTCTCAAAGCATCCTGTTCTTGTCATGATGAGCCCTTTTTCTCATCTCATTTAGGATATTAATATTAGATGTTTGGATATTAGATGTTTGTATTGTGCATTTATAATGACTTTCACTCTTCTCTTGTATTCCTTTAATTATCTTCTTTTTCAGTGCCAACTTATTGTGTTTCCTTCTGTTTATTTCGAGGTCTGGTTAACCCTGCTTGTCTATTTAGAATCACGGATAAGGAGAGCGACTTGATTTGTTTCTGGGTTGCTGGGTGGGTTTTCTCTGCATCGAATGTACATGTCTGTTTCTCTTTCATAAACACGAAATGCCCTTTCATAAACAGAATGACTGGACATTTGGAGACACAAGCAAGCCTCCACAATTGGCAGGCTTCAGATTAGAATAAGCAAAGGAGGAGTTGGCAAGGTGGGGTCCTGAGTTTGGGGGCTAGGACAGCCTCCAGATGCAGTGGACAACTCTTTACTCAGGAGCTCAGCATCCTCCCCAATATGGGGGGAGGATGAATGGGGGAGAAATGAAAGGGGGCCAAGCCTAATTCTCCTTAGGCTGGGCCCCTTTTCATTTTGCCTGTGGGTAAAGCACTGGGCCACCCTCCTAGGGGAGGTGGAGAGGAGAGGGGAGGGAAGCGTGGAGACGCAAATGGCATGGCCATTTAGTAAATAGAACTTTGTACCTGTTCATTGACTTTGGAGCATTTCCGGGCTTCTGCAGTAGCTTCCTGGGCTGTCTGGGTTGATGCTCCTCACTCCCTCAAACTCTTTGCTTCTGAACCCTCTCTATGCCCCAAGCATTTGCTGAAATATCTTGTTTGCTGATGATTCTCCTGCTGAGTTATTTCTGTACATTTCCTTGGAGTCTCAGAAGGGAGTAGAAACCAATACTTTGCTTATTCCGCCATCTTGAACAGGAATTACTGAGTCTGAATTTCCCATTCCAAGAGAGAAAATCCAACTGGTCCACCTAGATGATGGGTCCAACCCTGTTCCAACAAAAGGGATGGGAAGATTTCATGGTTGCTAAGGGTGACTATATGGTGAGCGGGAGTGACTCCCCAAGGCTGTCACTACGCCCTTAATTTTAAGAATTTAGATTTTTGTTGTTATCCTTTGTAGGCTCTCTGTTCCCTGCTTTATTCCAACAGAGCCTGGTCTCATGGACCAGTCATAGCCTGGTCTAGTCATAGTCATACCCTGAAGCAGGCCTAGGTCTATTGGTGAGCTGGTAAATGTTCAGCAACTGGATCTCTTGGGGGGAAAACTGATTTTCAGCATTTTCTGATTTCTGTGATGGACCTACTCCCACCATGGCTCATTTAAAGCCTTCTGACATTATTGAGCATGGAGTTGGGGAGACATGAATGAAATTGACTGTTGCAAGTGTGTGCAAGCCACCTCCAGCACATCTCTGACTGGTTAGGATCTATTATATAGTCCTAGTTGAAGCATGGCCAGCCAGCAAAGTTGGCTAAATTCATTAAGATTCTTTGGTTGCAAGGAACAGAACCCAAACACAGTTAGGTGAAGCAAAAAAGAGAAATTTATTGGAAAGAACCCAAAGTAAATCATGGAATCCAAGCAAGCGCTGAATGTCCAGAACTAGAGAAAGCCCGAGGTTGCTTTGGTGACCTCAGAAGCAGGCTTTGCTGTACTTTCTCTCAGGGTTCTGCCATTTTCGGACTCGATTTCTATTCCCGGTTTCTGATTCTTATTAAAATTCCTTAGAGAGAAACTGATTGCCCTCAAGTTAGATGCCCTCACCTGGGGAAATGTAGTGCTAATTTGACTTCAGTGACATTTAGCGAAAACATGATTTCTTGGGAAAAGGACTCACTTACACATTGTGTAGGATTCAGTGCAGAATGAAAATGTAGACCCTGTTGTCTGAAAGTTGTTAAGAATTTCAAGATGGTTCAATGGAGCATTAAACCAAGTGTAGGGCCCCTTTAAACGCAGGGCCCTGTATGACTGCCCAGGTCATATGCCCTTGAAACTGGCTCTGGTGAGGGGCTCTTGCCTGTGGTCCGATTATGACATCTGTCTTGGGTTCTCTTCTGAATTGCTCACTCGGGGATGTTGTAAGGCAAGTCCATGGAGAAGCCAGGTGGCAAGAAATTGAGTCTTGCCAGTCACCCATTACATGTGTTGTAATGGGTGCTGAGGGTGTTTGGAAGCAACTGACCCACTTCTCCCATCCCTGCCCCCTCATCCCAGCAAGCCTTCAGAGGACACCGAAGACCTGAATGATACTTTCAGCTTCCTGGAAGACCTTTAGGCAGAGGCATCTAGCTAATCCATGCCTGGATTTCTAACATACAGAAGGTATGAAATAAGAAGTGTTTGTTGTTTTAAGTCACCGAGTTTTTGAAGTTATTTTGTCACCCTGCAAGAGATGATGACTATAGTGTTATTCATTACTTTTGACCTATTAAAATGTATTACAATTTACACATGAGTGGTTGCGTGAGTTTATGTATTTATGTCACCTACCTATAACTAACTGCATCCTTGCAAAAAAAAAAAATGGACGAGTGATTTAAAAACATTTTTGCAAAGAAACTGGAGATTGGAGTTAATGCTGATCATGCCAAGAAACTAACCCCAAGGAAATGGCTCTTTATCGGACACAGTTTAAGGAGAAAAATAACAAGACCATTCAGATCTGTCAAGATAATGACCAAAAAGGTCAACGTTTTTAAAATGTGGCTTTACATCCTTTGAAATGTTAGCCAATCATAGTAGTACAGGCATAAAAATTATAAATAAGTAAATGTTTATATATTTGTGCATTCTCAGAAAAACCGATGGGTTGCGTGATCAAAATAGATGGGTGACGGCTGTGTCTGTGTTTGGAATGGGGTTAGGGGAGAGCACCAGTCCCCTGTTCCAAGGCAACCTGATGATGACACCATCACTGCAAGGGAGGACAGGGGTCAAGTGGACCAGGTACAGCCTTGGGCAGCAATTTAGAGTGACTGAAAAGCACTTCATGACGATAGGGACTAGACACAGCCACACTAGATCACAGCGACATGTGATGGAGACTCATTATTGGATAGTAAAGAGAAGAATAATTCCAGAAGACTGGAAATGCGTGGGAACAATCACATTATACAGGCAATTTAAAAAATAGTTTTGGTCGTGATAATATAATAGTCATTCGGAGAAATATTTTAACTACATAGGTACAGTTTAACAAATCAAACCTATTGTTACCGCACCCTGGGTCGAGAATTAGGATATTGCCAGCAGTCTGGCATATCCCGCTCCCCAGGGATCTTCTCCAATTATATCCCTCTCCTTGTGCCCCAAAAGCCACTCCTGTCCTGACTTCCATGATCATTCTTTCCTGGCTTTCCTTGGTAGTTTTACTACTTTGGCACATCACCGTAAACAATATGGTTTTATTTTGCCTGTACTTATGATGGGAATTTTACATGAGTGGAAATCATTCTGCATTGTATCCTTTTGCCTTTTATCTTCTATTCAACACTGTTGGAGAGTCATTTGTACTGCAAAAAGCTACATCTATCTATTGATATATGATCTCCATTTTATGAATATCCTCATTATTTATCCATTCTTTGTAGGAGAACATTTAGCTTATTTCCAGTTTTTTAGTTCTCATAAGCAATTCTGCCTGGAACATTCTGGTACATGTATGCTTGTGTACACAAACATGAGTTTCTTTAGGACACGCGTGGTTTGGAAGTACAGAGTTACAAGCTGTGTATATCTTCGGATGTAGTGGATAAGGCCAAACTATTTTCCAAAGCAGTTGTACCAATTTATACCTCCCTTCCGCTCCATGATGTTTGGGACTTCCCATTTTATTACATTATTCTAATACTTGGCATTGTCAAGCTTTTAAATTCTTGCCAATCTGGTGGGTGTGTAGTGTTATCTCTTTGTGGTTTTAATTTGCATTTCCCTCATTACCAATAAAATGCTTTTACACTTACATATTGGCCCCTTGGATTTCTTCGTTGGTAATTTGTTGGGTTTTGTCCATTTTTCTATTGGATTGAGTTTCTCGTACTGATATGGAGTAGTTTTTTAAAATATATTTTCAATTTATTATCACTCATATATTACAAATATTGTAACATAAATATTTACATCTTTTCCTCACTTACAGTGTGGCCTTTATTATTTTTATGGAATCTTTTGATGAATACAAGTTCTTAATTTTAATGTAATCAAATTCATGTAGCTTTCGTTTTTGAATTTTAAGAAGACATTGCATCTATTTCTTACATGAAAATATTCTATATTATTATCTAAAAGTTTATAGTTTAACCTTTTGCATTTAGATCTATACTCTATCTGGGATTCATCATTGAAAAGGTATTCCTCTCCTCACTGATTTGCCATGCACCTCTTTCATATATCAAGTGTCCACACATATGCATATTCTTTTTCTGTTCTATTTTGCTTCATTAGATCATTTGCCCATCTCTGTGCCAATATCACACTGCCTGTACTATAATCTAAAACAAATATGATATCTGGTAGAGCAAGTCTTCATTCTTTTCTTCAGGAGGGCCAGATGTGTTGACGTCAAAGGTTTAGAATCAACTTCTCAAATTCTATCAAAACCTTGCTAGAATTTTGCCTAGGATTAGGATTACATGGAATCCATGAATCAATTTGGGGAAATTAGTATCCTTCCAACCTTCCAGTATTGGGTCTTGAATACTATCCATGAATATGGTATATTTCTCGATTTGTTTAGGCTTTCTTTAATCTCTCTCAATACAGTTTTAACATTTTGTCTGTGTAGGTCTTCCATATGTTAAAAACATATTTATATTAATTGCTTCATATGTCTTATGTATTTTGTTGCTGATTTATAGGAAGACGGAGTTTTGTATATTGCTATTATAGCCGGCTGCCTTGGTAAAGTCCCTTATCAATTCTAATAAGGTATCTATAGGAGATTATTTTATATTTCCTATGAGCACATTCTTATCTTTCTTTTTTCTTGTCCTTGCCTTAGTGCACTGACTAGGGTCTCCAGTATAACATTTAACATTATAATTTTTATACATGTGTCTTATACCTTTGTGATACTGTAAGCTCAACAAGGAATAAATCATTGTATAATAGGGGTACTCAATAGGCATTTGTTGAATAAATAATTGAATGAATGAGCTATTCCATCATCCAGATGGCTAATCATAACAGAAACCATAGGTGGCATGGGGACAGGGGACAAGTTGGAAAACTGGGTTAAAAATCAAAATCTGAACCAACAGGACAGAATAAACTCCTGCAGACAAGATGAAGGTGCAGAGTACATGGATTAGCTTAGCCAAGGACCTGAGCTGGGTACAGAAACAGGGATAATAACTGATTTTCTTAAGCTTCCGATACAGTGCTAGACATTTTTAAATCCATAATTCTCTTCCTTAAACAAATCATTGTTTTTTCATTTGTTTGTTTTGTGTGTGTGTGTGTCATTGTGCTTCTATTGCTTTTAGTTTAAAGCCCAAATCTTATATGATCTTTTCCTTGCCCACCTCTCTGACTCTGGTCTGATCACCCCCATCTTCCCCCCTCCCTCCCCCACCACTGCTTGTTGTGTTCCAATCACTCTGGCTTCTTTCTAGTTTCTAGAAAACTCCAACCTTCCTCTCTTACTTGTGCTTTGCCTATCTATTCCTTCTGCCTGGAAGATGCTTTCCGCCGACTCTCCTCTGGCCGGCCATGCCTGCTTCTTTGTCAGGTTTCTGCTCCAGTGTTAAGTCTCTTAGGCAAGCCTATCCTAATGTGCACCATGTAGCTTAGCTCCCCATGAAGTATACTCTTAAAGGCCCTGTACTTTTCCTTAAAGGCTCTTACCAAAATAGCAATTTTATTCCTCAGTTATTATTTGACTAACGCATCCCAATTGGACTGTAAATTCCAAAAGAGAGGTAGCTGTGTCTAGCTTGCTCACTGCTGCCTTCTGCAGCACCTGGCCTGTATCTGGCACACACAAAGCCGGTAATAGTCACTCACTCCACTAAAAAGATGTTCATTCTTGGCCTTCTTTTATGTCACTGCCCCTGTGTCCTTCCCCTTTCCCTCTGGTGCCCTCAGATGCTCCCTCCTTGCTCCCACAGCCCCATGCCCTTGCTTCTATGATGCTGCTTAACCATGTGGGATCCTATGTGCCTCCATCTCTTGACTGGTCTTAATTAAATTCACCTTGTACTCTCAGCCCCTGCCCAAGTGCCCAGCCCATAATAGGCACCAACATATACTAGCTTGAGTAAATGAACAAATGCAAAGGAATAATGAATAATGAATAAATTGTATATGTATATACAACAAGTATTTGAGAGTTTCTGACCATGGGGCAGTCTCTGCAATGAAGATAACTGATTACATGTTCTTTAATCTCCCTTAATATATGTTAAGGGAGTCATTAATCTCCCTTCGAGAGGACCCAAGATAGAAACACCTTATATTGACTTGCAGTCGGTAGTGAACAGTATTACAGAGACGATCTGGGTAGTGTATGCATGTGTGGATGTGTATGTAATATAATATATATCTATTTTTTTCTTTCTAAAAAAACTTACAAAAATAAAGAAAATGTCAAAGCCTTTTAAAGGGCGCGATCACGCTGAGTAATACAACCCTTCCTTGATTTTTACATTATTTCAGTATGAGATGTTTTTATGGCTCTTGCTAAAAATAAAAGACATTTCAGAGTTTCTCAGTAAATGAAGCTCTGCAGACTTTTCAGTTTTGTTGTTTCCCCTAAAATTAATATAATTAATTAAAACCCAACGTTAGTCTGATTTACAATCTGTGAGTCAATGAGTCACAGAATCTTATGCTAATGGGGCAGTTCAGCTTTCTGAGCACTCTTTACAAAGATGCCGTGCCCCAGCTAAGGGCCAAGAACAGGGGTGACAAGCCAGAGAGGCCCAGAAGGAAGGACTTTTCCAACCAGGCCACGATATATTTGTATTGCGTTTGGAATGGAGGAGTCTGAGAATAATTTGGAAAGACAACTGCTTTTATCAAGTGTAAGAAATTCGTTTAACTGAATTTAAATGTAATTACAGGAGCAGCTGGTGAAGGCTAATTTCTGTTCAGTCTGGTTTCTCAGGAACTGCACCCCCATTCTGTTCCCTGGGAAAAGATCAAGTTGCAAGCTTTATACCACTGACACCAACCCTCAGAGGCTGGTCTTGGCCTAGGTCAGTGCTAGGAGCTGCAGAGGAGGGAGATTACCTCTCTCCCCCTGTTCACCTGTGCTGGCTCCTCCCCCTTCCTTTGAAGAGAGACCGGCGGCCAGGTGTGAGGATCACACGGTCAGTACTTTGAAAGGCTCAGATTCCACCAGGGCCATTCTGATGGGATTTCTGTCTAGATGGCACCTGGGCTGGCATCCAGGTGTTTCTGCAGCTTCTCCTGGGTCAGGATGGTGCGTCCCATGGGATGAGGAAACTGTTGACTTTGAGAACTCAAAAGTCCTTAAAAATGTCATCTACCTTGGGCAAATCATTCCTGTTACAGATTGAAAGCAGAGAGCCTGAGGGGTATTGTGACCCCTGCCCAGTGTTACTGCCGAGACCCCACACTGCACAACCACACCTCAAAAACATCAGGGTCTTGAGATTGAGCCCCACCTCAGGCTCCACACTCAGCGGGGAGGCTGCTTGTCTCTTACCTTCTGCCACGCCCCCTTCCCCTGTGTGCACACATGCGCGCTCTCTCTCTCTCTCTCAAATAAATACTTAAAAGATATGGGGGAGTGCTGCCTGGGTGGCTGTTTGTTAAGCACCTGCCTTCGGCTCAGGTCATGATCTCAGGGTCCCAGGATGGAGCCCCACATCGGGTTCCCCATTCAGCAGGGGGTGCAGGAGGCCCTTGGAGTCATGCTTCCCCAGGGCTTACAAGGCTCCAGGTTTGAACTGCGGCCCCAGCAGCCAGGCCTGGGGCTTCCTGTCACATGGGCAACCTCCCCTGGAGCCTCCCCCTGTTAGAAATGTCACATGAGGCTTCTCTCTCAAGGGTCACCAGATGACGACATTGGCCCCAGGCCGAGAGGGTCCCAAAGGGACTGCTGACCCGCCCGTTGCACAGAGGGCGCCCATCCAACCAGTGGTACCTGCTTCACATTGTTGTGGTCCTTGCCCGGCTCTGAGCTCAGACAATACTCTCGCAGACCCTCACCGCGCACCCCCCCCATCAACCGCCCCTTCTTCACCCTCATCCTGGCTTATCTGCATATTGGTCCTTCTTCAGCTTGATGCCTATAATAAGGTTGTTCACCTTGGGCCTCAGTCGGCCTTGACACTCCAGATAGCCGAAGGCGTGTTTGCAAAACACTAAGGACTGATCCCACAAGACTGTCATCAAAGCTGAAGTTTCCAGTCTCATTCCTGAAGGTCTGCTGCCTACAGCCTGGAATTCAGATCAGATGAAATTCATGATTCCTTTTACTGGGACTCAATCATCCTTTTTCTCTGCTGTGATTTGCATATCACAGGGGTTTTCTCAAATGATTGACAGGGTTTGGATCTGGGGGGGGGGGTCCCATCACATACACATGGCGCCCACGGCACGCGGGTCCGGAAGGGGGGCCTGCTGACCGCCTGCAGAGTTCTCCTCCAGTCCTCCAGCTCTCGGGCTGCTTAGGGCGAGGCTCCTGGGGAGTGGCCAAGGGACTGTAGCCTGGCCTCCTGGGAAGTGGCTCAGCCCTAAGGCAGCTTACCGAAATCCTTAGTGTCCTGGTTCAAACCATCCAGCCAAAGCCCCAGCTAGAAGAACTTGTGACTTCCATCAGACAGCCTGCTCATTCCTGTCTCCACACCAAACCTGCTCCTTTCCAGTCTATTATTTTTATTTGAGGCTGTCTTTCATTTCATTCAACCCCTGCCAACTGTCTTATGATGGCAAGCAACACTGGTAAGACAGAGGATAGAAAGCAGGCGCCGGGGGGCATAGGGCGGGCTAGAGTTACCGGCCACAGCCCCACATCAAGGCTCCTGGGGTCAGCAGGAGCTATAGGTGGTCAATGAGCCTCAAATTCAGCCTTCAAAGACCCACAGGAGGCCAAGCTCCTGCACAGGACCAGACGAGAGGAGCCCTTTAGGACCAGACAAGAAAGTTTTGTTTTCTGAGCATTGACTCACAGCTCAGTCCACGTGAGGGCTGTTCACTCAGGTGTCTCGGCCAGGTGGTAGATTTCTCCTGTTGTCCTGTAACTTGGCTTGAAGCGGAAGATGACCCATGTCACCTGGCGCCCTGATAACACAGAGCAAATTCCAGCAAAAAGTGCCCATGCCTGGGCTGGCCATTCCCGTGCCCAGCAGGCAGCTCACTGCCATCTGGCTACCTTAGAGGGACCACAGCCGCTCTGCTCCTCGCCCACCTGGCTTCAGCTGCCTCCCCACCCCAGTGACAGGGACAGCGTAGCCAGCACTGGGCACAAACCAGCCTCCGATTTACCTGCTCTCCTGCTCTGGGGACTGGGGACCAGATCCCCTCATGCTGTTGTGCCCTAGTTTTCCACAGAGTTGATGCCCTGTCCCTTCAAGTAAGCAATCCTCCAACCTGATTTGCAAACACTGAAAACTCCAAAGCTCAAATGCATTTGTGGCATTCAGAGCACTAATGCTGGTCAGGGGACTTCAGAAAAGATTTCCTAAGGTATTAAGAGTAAACAGTAAGTGTCAAATAGACGGGAATTACAAAGGGAAATGTATACACATGGACATCACGATGGTCTCTTATTCTAATATAATTTACAAAGAGGAGGTCCTGCCTTCAAGAAGCTCAAGGGTTTGGGCCAAATCGAAGGGATTTCTTCTTTGAGTCATTCTCCAAAGGAGGTTCTATGACAGATTATTGGAGAAAAGAAGGCTGGGGTCAACAACATCGGTCCACCTAAGAATCCTGGTGGGGGCTCGCCCTCTACTGCACGTATGTCTCAACCGTAGCCCCATTTCTCCCTGGCTCTGGTCCAGCTACTCCGTCCCTCCGGGGGAGGACCTGGCCAGGTCTCCACAGAGCACTGATGGCTAAGCTCTCTGTCTAGATCAATTTTTGTGCTCGCTTAAGTAAAGTTAATACTAGCCCATTTTGAATTCATACATTTGACTTGCTTTTCCCAAGTGAAAAACTCTAGATTGGGCTTTGGCCCCATCTCTAGGCAATTTTGGAAAGAAACAAACTGTATTTCGGCAGCGGAACCTCACCCTGGATTTTCCTGGGTGGGTCCTCACCCAGAAGCACCCAGAGGTCTCATATTGTCCGCAGGATATTCAATCTCTCCCTATAATAGACCTTAATGGGGTTTACTTCTCTTTCATCCTAACTCAATAGTAATTAATTAGGTAATGTGACTGCCGATCTTTATTTACAAAAAAATAATACAGAAAATAAAATTAGGAAAAATATATACCTAGATCCAACTCTCTACTTTTCTAGCTAATATTTGATTATTTTACACATGGACTCTTTTCCAGTATTAAATACTCAGTCCTTTTCTTCCTTCCTTCCTTCCTTCCTTCCTTCCTTCCTTCCTTCCTTCCTTCCTTCCCTCCTTCCTTCCTTTCCTCATTCCTTCCTTCCCTCTTCAAAATCCTGATGGAGAATAAGCTAAGTTCTAGGGTTGGCTCTGTTTCCAGAGTCTTTTGCTTCAAGGCCTCTTGACACTAGGCTTTCATGGGGAGTTTTTATCTGTCCTTGAGTCCCACTCCAGTGGATAAGGCGGCAGTGAGCATAGGGGCTGGGAACAAGGCCTTCTCCTTGGAAAGAACCAGCTCAAATTCCATCAAACCACCCAGTGACTGTCTTGATCTTCTCATTTGCAAAAAGAGGTTCGTAACCCCTGTTTCACAGGCATTTTATAGGGATTAAGTAAAATAATAAAGGTGAGCAGCTCAGCAGGGTGCTGCACAGAGCCATGAAGACGGTCCCCCCACCACCAGCCTCACCACCGACCTCACATTGTCCCTCTCATCGTCATTTTCATGATCCTCACTGATTCCTACAACTCATTCAAGAACAAGCCACACATTTTCTTTAGATCTCTGATCACCAATGGAGGGCTGGACATGTGCAAAGGTGGTGGGACCAGGGTCCATCCCACCTGTTGGCTCTATTCCGCCATCTTGGACAGCCCACCTGGCCTCTCCAGCCACCATCACCTTGTCTGTCCAGTGGGATGACAGCCATTTCCTCACGGGGCTGCTGGGAGGCTTGGCGTCCGGGTGTGTGCCATGCATCTAGGTTGATTAAAGGTTGGCTTCCCCCAGCCTGCACCATTTCTTCTTTCCCTGTGGAAAAATATTAGAAGGAATCACATCCAAATGAGATGCCACACAGCTACCTAAAAACCTTGAAACGGCGTAGGCAAAATATTTAGTCCCATTTCATCAGGCTCTATTCTCTTTGAGCTCTACTCGCTCACAATGGGTATTAATCACTTAATCATACAAGCTAATTTATACTCGTCTGTTAATCAGTTAATGGCTCTTCCATAAGCATTCACATAATGTTTTTAGCCAGAAAAAAATGCCGTCTCCTCAAGGCTCCTAGGAAGAGCCTCTGTGGTGAGCCTCTCCCACCCAGGGACGGGGACCATTTTTATGTGGATCTTCTTCCTTGATCCCCCAAAGCCACCTACCAGTCGGTGCCCAAGCCTGAGGCTGGGTCTTCTTGACTTGACGAGATCCCCATTTCTTTGCACAGATCTGTCTAAACACCTGCCCCTCCAATGGCTGGGCTTCTTCGCACCCCCAGATGCACAGGACAATACATGTCCCCTCCCGCTGAGGTTAACGCACAGCTGGACTTGTGAGCGGGCTGGGGCTCGGTGAGGAGACAGCAAGGAGGAAGCAGACTGAAGTCTGGAGACCCAGCCACTTCTGTCTGTAACAAACACAAACTCACATAGGGACAGGATATATGGTTCCTCTCACAAGGAGTCCGCGTTCCCTGTAGAACAACCCTTGATGGTGAAAGTTAAATGATTTATTGCCATTGCCCATTGTGACCAAAACATTAGAGAAAATGTCTCTTCGGGACGCAGGGTGCCCACTGTTGCACCGTTTGATGGTAGAGATAAGTCCCTCTCCACACCTGGGTAGCAGCTCAGCAGAGGTCAGTCACCGGGGACCGGGTATTAACCCTTTCAGTGACGGAGGCTGGCTCAGCCCATGATCCAACCCCTTCAGTTTCCAGACAAGTGTTCTGGAAATAAGCCACCTCGTGTTCTGAAGGTGGAGAGTGGATAGAATCTAAAAGAAGGTAGGTCAAAGACTGACAGAGAGGGCAGGGAGGGATTGACAAGGACTGGGGGCGAACCTCGGAAAGGTCGAGTGATTTGGCTTCTATTAAAACATAAACTGCAGCTTAGTCGGGGCTTATACGTTGGGCTGTAGCCCACATTTGCAAAAAGCCTCAGCCCAAGCAGCTCCTGCACCCCAGGCACATCTGTGTGAGGGCTGTGGGTGTGAGGGGACTCAGCAAATGCTGTGAAATGGGCTGGATTGGGAAAACCAAGGACTTCCGCTCCCAGGTCGGCTCCCGAAGGCTCGATCCAGACTTCCCCTCCGCCTTTAGATTTGCTGCTGCCGATGCCGCTGGGGCCACCCGTTAGCCAAGGGTCTGGGATGGTCTCCAGTCGTCACCAGCATACTGGCTTGGGAAGCAGACTCTGTGTCCAAGGATGGACATCTCTGCAGCTAGCCATCTGGTTAAAGCTCATCATGCTAGTGTGGGATGCAGACAGGGAACAGACTTAGGACAGAATCAATAATCTGGCAAAGAGGAGGAAGTTCACAGCTTTGCAGATGAGTTCCTTAGCATTAATTAATGTATTCATTAATTCAATAATAATTTATTAAGAGCATAGTATATGGCAAGCAATGCGAAAGGCTTGGTTGGAAGACGGAGAGGGAAGGTACTATTACCAAGATGTATAAAGATATGCCCCTTCCTCTCTTTATGATGCCCATACTGGGGGGAGCAAGACAACCACATAGACGTATAATTACAATGCAACCTTAATAAATACTGTTTCTGTAGATACATACAAAGTAATAGAGAACTATAAAGGAATATGCAATGATCTGAGGAATTCCATTAACGCTTCCCAGAAGAAACAGCATCAGGGCTGAAGTTTGAGATGTGACTGGGAATTTCTAAAGGAATGGGGAGAAAGAGAAGGTGACAGACTTTAAAATCAGACAGACCTACACTCTAGCCCTCGATCTAATTGTGTGATGCTGGTTTGATTATTTAACCTCGGTGGGCCTCTGTTCCTCCATCTGCAAGATGGAAACCATCAGCCCACCTGGCAGAATTACATAAGAATTAGAGCTCATCTACATTAAAAGAAGTGACGACTTGGCGCTCCTGAGGGGCTGCCCTGGGCTCAGGTCATCATCCCAGGGTCCCAGAATCGGGAGAGCCCCTTCCCCCTTCAGGCTCCCTGCCCCCCTCTGCCCGCTGTTCCCCCTGCTTGTGCTCTCTCTTTCTCTCTCTGTCAAACAAACAAATAAAAGCTTTTTTAAAAAGTGGTGGCTTATTACATTCACCAGCTGGATCTGGGAAGGAGGGCATTTTAGATAGAAGGTACCCCGTGTGTAAAAACAGAAACACGTGGCAAGAAACAGTGTGTTTTACCGACAAAAAGTAGTCCACCACGTTGGGAAAGTAAACTGGAAGGGGTGGGAAAACCGGCTGAGGCCAGGCGGTGACTAGGGCGAGTGTACCATGGGCCAGGACTGCCCCCAGGAAGGGGAGTCAGTGCCCCTCAGGGTCACCCCCCCCATTGCTCTGCCCAACGGCTCCGAGCCAAGTCTTCCTGGTTCTTCCTCCTCCCCCAGTCTTCTCCGCCCGTCACACCCTGACGGTCCCCACACCGTTCCCCCGGTTCTATCCTCAGCGTCGCCATATGCTGTCCCTCCTGATTCTTCAGCAGCTACGTCTGTTTAGAGCTATATTGAAAGTCACTTCTATCATTCCTGCTGCAGGTGCATTCTGCGCTAAGAATACCCTACAACAAAACTCTAAACACGCAAACAGAGATGGCAGACGGAGCTCGATGACACCGAGAATTCGTCGCCCTCTAGACTTTGCGTTCTTCAGGAGTTAGTTGGAGGGAGTAATATCACCAACTTCGTAGGATTAAACGAGACAATTTCATGAAGTGTCAAGTAAATACGTATAGTGTATCAGCTGCTATTACTCCGATTGTTATTAGTCTCATAAAATAGGTTACCACTCAATACATTTGAGCACTTGCTGTGTGCGAAGAAGCAAAAAGTTCCTTTACCAACACATAAGCCACCTACAACATTTCGGGCAGGCATGTTCTGCAGAGAAGAAAGCACGAGCATATGGGAGCAGAGCAATTTGATCATCACCTAATTAGCCAAACTATTTAAAATAGGCCTCACCATGATGATGAAAACATTCTCACTTCTAAATGCCGGAAGCTGTGTCTTCCCGTGATTCTCTGCCTGGAAAACTGAGCAGAGGGATTCTTGGCTCAGTGTGGGCGTTTCCTCTCCAACACATTCAGACCTCGCCGATTTCAGTCATTTCCTTTCTTTGTCATTAGAGGAGGCCAAGATGGCTTCTGCCATCCTTCCTCGTTTTCTTGATGTTTCCCCTAGTGGTGATTGTGCTCTGTAGAGACGGATATGCCTGACAGAAGATTAAGAAGAACTAATATTTGCTAAGACTTACTACACAGCAGAGGTCATTGAGGGCTTCACATTTCAATCCTCCCGTAGTCCTACCAGAAGAACACGGTCAGTACTTACACCTGCTAGGAGAAGCCAAGGCTCCAAAGGGTTAGATAACCTGCCCGAAGTCTCTCAGCTGGTAGATAGTACCGCCAAGATTCCCCCCCCCCCCAGGCAGTCTGCTCCTAGCTTCCCCAAGAGTTAGAAAATCCCAAGGCGGTAGAAGTCTTGGGGCTGAGAAGAAGCAGTCACTGTGAGCAAACCCAGTTCTTAACTCCTGTCTCCCAATGAACCTGAAGCTTCTCTTACGGAGTCTAGAGCAATCCTATTTCCAGATCATCCAATAATACAATCATGGACCCCCACACCAGGTAAAGGTTTCTCTGAACAGCCCATTATAAAAATCAGTCATGATAGGGGTGCCTGGGTGGCTCAGTCGTTAAGCATCTGCTGTCGGCTCAGGTCATGATCCCAGAGTCCTGGGATCGAGCCCCACATCGGGCTCCTTGCTCGGCAGGAAGCCTGCTTCTCCCGCTACCACTCCCTCTGCTTGTGTTCCCTCTCTCGCTGTGTTTCTCTCTGTCAAATAAAATCTAAAAAAAAAAAAAAATCAGTCATGATAGAAAAGCCCAGAGACTCTTCAGACAGAATAAGAGGGCATAGTCTTCCAAGCTGAATCAATCAAAAGAAAAACACTGTGAATACGGAGGAAGCCTACAAACCAAGACCAAAGCACGAGACGCTGGGCAGGCGAGTTCCAGAGAGGATTAAAGCATTTGACAGACGACTAGACTAGGTGATTTTTAAAGACCTTTCTAAACCCAGAGATGCCATTATTCAATCAGTGATGTAATTGTAGAAGTTCCCAGTGTCCATGTTTTTAGTCACGTGGAATAATTCACAGCAGATCAGCACAGTTTTGTGCTTCCGTTGGTTTCCAAACATCCAAATTCCACTGTGCATCCCTAACCCCACATGTTGGCTCCACTGACCCCTTCTTTCTGTGCCCCTTATCTCCGTCAATGGTCTCACCGTTGCCAGTGACCCTGACCTGGTGCTCAGAGTCCCCCTCGGGCTCCACACCCAACAGGGCAGCAAGCACGATGAGCATCTAAAAGGTCTTCCCTAGCCCTCCTCTCCAACCCCACTGCCGCCCTGTTGGTGCAAGGAAATCATACTTCAGTTCCTACCGTGGGCACAAAGATGAAAGCCATAGCCATTCCCCTCAAAGAGTAGGCAGGCACATAAACATAACTCAAGACCCTGGCAAGAGGCATACAGGGAGTAAAATAAATGACATCACAGATCAATGTGGGTCAAGCATCTCGTTACCTCACCTGGTCACAAAAGGCTCCCGGTATTATTACGCACACAGCCACCCTAAGAGTCCCCTCTTTTTGTGTCACTTAGAAGCTTTGGGGAGCAATTTCAATTTGTCCATGGGGAGCCCCATGGGAAGGGCAGATTTCTGTGTCATGGCATATATACCCCCTGGTAGCAGTGACAGGTGCTTCTGAGCACGTGCAGAGTGGTCTCCAGAGTAAGATGAGAAACGCGGTAATGGGGCCCTGGGAAAATGGTGGCGTGCTACAGTTGACCAAAGGACCAATACGAGACTCAAAAAGAATATTCACGGAGGTGGGAGGAAACCCCACTGAGAAAGAAGACACGGAAGACGGCGTAACAAGAAGTTGGACAGTGTCAACGAAATTTAAGCGAGAAGAGAACTGAAGACCAGCTCCTGGTTGCCTACTGGTTTCCGAAAGCTAAACCTTTCTGATAGTTGGATTAGAAATCGGGCTCCATTGGTCTGCGATTTGCATATGAGGTGTAGGGGGGACAGGAGGGATCCTTGTATCCCCTT
>CM053618.1:52019860-52084943 GCA_028646535.1 Procyon lotor
GAAAATGGGATTAACATCCGCCGCCGTCACCAAAGAACAATGTATAAACTTCTAGCGTGTAAAGCAAATTTCCACCATTACGCCACGTTGGGTCAGACAGTGGAATGACTTTACGTTTCATCCTGTTGCCTGGAGGAGCAGGGCCTGACACTAACTGTTTGTTCTCTTTTGAAAAGCTGCCTTAGCACACAGGAACTAGGGCTCTGGTTCTTCCAAACCCACTAGATCCCAAGCCATCCCGTTGGCCCTGCACGCAAAACCACTTCCAACCTGTAGGGGTGACCTGATGGCAAGAGTGCTTTTTACCCAGAGGAAATAAACCGTTTCCTCTGAAATTCTCAAAAGCTCCCCTTCTAGCCATCCTGAGAGCAACTCTTCAGCCGTGCTCCCCAAGTTAGCCCCAGAATATTCTGGAAGTCTATTGATTTATAATCCTGGCACTGGCCTCCTACGTCTGTGAAGTCCTTACCCAATCCAAGCGGGTAGAGAAACACCAACTCTCCATAGCTTGGACCTTGCCAGATTCTCCCAACACCTCTTAAGCCTTTTCAAAACGGAGGGCTGACCCAGCCTGCCCAGAGCCAGAGTCCATCAAGCCTATTGGCTCTGTTGAGAGCTGGCATCCCATGGCTGCTGGCCGAGCCTACGGTACCAGCAGACTGGACACCAGGAGCCCGGGCACTCAGGCCCTTGGCACTGGTGAGCCCGCATCTCTCTGGGGCCTGGGGAAGCTGACAGAAAGCCCTCGTTGTAACACTGGCTCAGCAAGTCCCATCACTCACGAGCAGAGAGAAAGGGATGGCTCCGAAAGTAGGCACCACATGTCCTGATGGCGAACGTGGAGAACAGGGGGGTTCCACCTTCTCGGGGCATCAGGGCTGGTCCCCAGGCACTTCCGTGCCCCCATCACGTGGGATCTGAATACTGGCCCAGGGCTGTGGCTTCCGTGGAAGGTATACCAACACGACTCTTTTGTGTCACAGCTATTGCCTCGGGACCCCGAAAAATGAGTTTACCACCCACCAGAAACATCTCAGCACACACACTTGCAAGGCTAATCAAGCCAAACTCCTTCCGAACCAAAGAACCTTGAGAAGAGAAGTCTACAATCTGATCCACGCTTAGCCTCTTTTTTAGGGGGTGGTAGGGTTTTAATTGACTTATAAAAAAAAAGCTCACCTCTTGAATCCACTATTAACCTAAAGAGGCTTGATCCTCCTTCCTCCCAGCCAAAGAGGCAATTTTTTCTCTTGTCCATCCATCCCAACAGGCACTGTGTCCAAGACATTGCCCCACTCAAATCCGGTAATTCCCTCCAAGTCCATCACCACCTTCCAAAATAAGCTTGTTCGTTTAAAATAGCCTTGTCAATAACACTCAGCAACTCACACCGAGCAAACAATGATTTATACCTGAAAAAAGGGAAAACTGTCAGCATCTGCTCATCCTGGAGGAAAATGTTGTATTTACAGACTACCGTTTGAGTAATCTTCCCTTTAAAACATAGATTTGTTTTATCTTCTTTTTTGTTACAAGGATGACGTGTGAGCACTAAGGAGAATTTAGAAATAGTGCTAAGCAAAAAAAAAAAAAAAAAAAGCTAGCCAACAATTAAATAAACTATAATCCCACAGTGGAGACACAACCTCTAACATTTCGGTTTCTGCTCTAACAGATCTCTCCATCTCTCTCTCTCTCTCTCTCACTTTCTCAAGTGCCTCATCACAATGGGACCTTAAGGCTCACGATCCTTATTTGGGAGGCCATTGTAGAAGATGAAATCTGTGTCAAGAAATAACTATGAGCACACTGGACACTTTTAGCCACTGGAGCCCAACCAGCCTCCTGGAACGTCTGGTCATGCTCCTTAGGTTCAAACCGCAAGAGCTTCTTTGGGTTCTCGGCCACATTTTAATGCCATGAGCACTGGGCGGGAGCAGGGACCTGGGGAGCCAAGAGGGCTTACTGTAAGTCAACATGTTTGTTGATCCTGGACCAATGGCTGAGCCAGAGGCCAGGGAGCACCTTGCAGGACGGGGAGACCGAGAGCGGGGAGATGGGGCTGCTCTCCTCGCTGGGATTCTTTCCACCGGCAGAGAACACAGAGGTCAGCGTTCCCGTGCTCTGCGGGGCTCCTGGTCTGTCCGCTAGCAGGAGGGTTGTTTATTTGGCATTTGCCCAAAGACATTAGAGCTTCTCTCAGAGATGTTAGATCGGGCCCCAGGGTTTTAGAGAAAGGAGGTCAATTTAAAGAAAGTTTAGATAAAACATCAACAGCAACAACAAAGCAGCCTCTTTAAGGTTGAGACGGGGAGGCGATGTTTCTAGGGCAGGGACACTGACCCCATTCCCATTCTAGGAAAGGGACACTGACCCCATTGAAATAGACAAAAAAGCTCATCAAAGAAGCTCACCAAATCCAGCCAGTCACAAGCATGAAAAGAGGTCCTCCAAGCCTCCACAGCCTGGCCAGGGACCAGGGGTTCCATCAGCCTCGACACAATCAGTCGTATGAATACGGGGAGGCCTTAGGATTGCAGCAAATTCCACTGGCCAGCCAACTTGCCTTCAACGATCTGCCAAAGCCTATACAAGTGCTGTTTGCACCAGAGCTGGAAAATGTCACTAAGGCTGGGGCAGGGTGGGGGAGGGGGAGGAGGGCGGAAATGGAACTCGCGTCCCTGAGGTCTCGCTAACAGCGGAGTTTTCCGTGTTCATCGCCCCGGGATGCTCAGTGGTACTGTTCCCACTTCATGGATGAGAAAGCTGAGGCCCAGATCGTGTCAGAGACCCGCCCAGGGTCCTGCATGAAAGGGACAGGGTTGGCATTGGAAACCCCACACGCAGGTGCCGGAGCTTATGTCCTTGACCTCCACGCTGCTCAGCTCTCAGTCCCCTTCAGAGCGCTTTTCCTGCGACACCATTGATTTTCTTCTCTTCAGAGGAAGAACGGAGCATTTTTATAGGTGATGATAATGAACGCAAATCTCAGCTTTTCATAGCCTCCTAGCTCACGCAGGCAGGAATCCGAAGTCAGAGTGGCGGTGATGTTTTGTATTCCCGTGCTGCCGCTTAATTAAGGGAGCACATTGCACCATGATTACTTTAATACATTTAACATTTAATAATTATCCAACACTTAGCCAGTGCTCCAGAAGACAGACGCATCCGCAGAACCAAGAACGAAAAGGCAGCAACGAGGAGAGTGAGGACTACTGGGTAAGCATGAGAGGTTCTTCTGCAAGGAGCGCTGGGCCCCTTCGAGCAGAAAAGCAGCCCTTGCCTGGGCAGGGAGCTGGCCACCGAGCACATGGGCGGCGGGAGGTGGGGGGAGAGCCCTGTCCGCAGGGCACAGATTCCGCCTGCGGTTTTCCAAGGGTGGGACCCCTGGCCCCTGGCCATCTGCACTCTCGGCCGGACCCCAGCGGGTTTGACCGTGACAGCTGAGGGGGGCTAGGATTGCAGCCCTCGGCTGGCTGGAACAAAGCAGCTGCTGCTGCTCCTTTGCTCGCTGGCCTGCTCTCCGCTGGCCAGTGGGACATTACGGTCTTTGTTATTCACGCAGCAGTTGGAATCTCTGTCCATTTAAGGAAGGAAGCCGCAGGGTAATCCAGCCCTGGCTGTGCCACTGACGAGTGACTCACTCCTTTCTGCCACGTGAACTGTGGATGAACCCGGGCCGCAGTGGCTCGGGCCCTTCCTCAGCCGTGGTCTACAGCCTGCACTTGATTAAACTTAATGGATTCCTGAGGAATATGTGCACTCTATATATTAAGTCAAATTAAGCCCTGGGCACCGTCAGCCATGCTTTTTGTTTGTTTGGATAACATTCTAGAGTAGGAAGGAAAAGGGCAGGTTTAGGAAAAAGAGCAAGAGCTCAGCCCCACTGGTTGGCCCCAAAGGGAATCCATGCCAGCACCTTCCCCGGGGGGCCTGGGAAGTGGGGGGGCGGTCCTCCCGTGAGCCTCCCTGCCCAGGAAAGGCTGAGGGCTTGCAAGGAGTGGAGCACAGTCCTTGCAGATGGGAAGCGCTGGATTCTATCCCTGCTCTACTGCTAACTGGCCAACCGATGCCTCCTCCTCCGCGGACTGGCCCATCCCTGCTTCAGAGAGTTGGCGCGCAGATAACATAAGCAAAGGGTTTAGCACAGGGCCAGGGTGCACGGCAAACATGAATAAAGCTGGGGGTATCCATACCCACATACGTGCATATACATACGTGTGCGTATACGTCTGCATGTATATGTTTCAAGTATAGATCACGCTGTTTGGATATATACACAAACCTGTGTAATGTACATATCTGCCCATATAGTTATAGGCACAGACGTATACAAAGTATATCTTGGCCCATATAGACATAGACACAGACATATACAATGTACATATCGGCCCATATAGATATAGACACCGACATATACAATGTATATATCAGCCCATATAGACATAGACACAGACATATATGATGGATATATTGACCCATATAGATATAGACACAGACATGTACAAGGTATATCTCAGCCCGTATAATATAGACAGTCATATACAATGTATCACCCCATATAGATATAGACACAGATATATACAATGTATATATTAGCCCATATAGACATAGATACAGACATATACAATGTTTATATCAGCCCATATAGATATAGACACAAATATATATACAATGTATATATCAGCCCATTATAGATATAGACACAGACATAAACAAAGTATATCTCGGCCGGTATAATATAGACACAGTCATATACAATGTATATATCACCCCATATAGATATAGACACAGATATATATACAATGTATATATTGGCCCACACAGTAGGGCTAGATACACACACAAAGTATCTGTTGGCAGATGTGGGTGTGTATATGCTGATTTGGGCCGTCAGGGAGCAGGGAGCCTCCGCAGGGCTGGCAGAGGGGACGATATGCAGGGGAAGCTGCTGCTGGCGGAGGAAGGGTGTGACCCGAAGCCCGCACCAACTGGGCCATGAGCAGAGCCCCTCATCACAGCTGCAGTGGTAGGAAGCCAACGTTTATCAGGAGGCCCCTTATCGGAGAAGCGATGTCTTTTCATGTTGTTTTTGCTGTTTCTCAAAACAGAAAGCAGAGGTCAGAATCAATGCTAAGATCATTCAGGGGAGACTCCTTTGGGAACCAGTAGCGAACATGCCGTAAGTGACCGCTCCTAAGTGACCTCTGGCCGGAGGGGAAAAGAAAGGCTCAGAGGGCGGGCAGTGCGGCATCTGAGGGAGGAGGTGGCCGTGTGGGCCCAGGGGCCAGTCGTGAGCTGGGGACAGATGCCTGCTGTCTGGGCCTTGCCGTCCCTGACCCCGGAGTTAGGTTCCCAGGCCCTCAGGAGTGAAGCAACTCGAGTCAAGGCCGGTAAAGGAAGGAGGAGCAAGTTTTCCCAGCAAATCATTCTGTCCCCCTGAGCCACCAGGACCCTCGTCCCACAACCCAGCACATGACGTGGTCCTCTGCACGGCTCTCCTTGTCCACCGATTTCCACTTTTCTTCTGCCCGTCTCTTGGACTCCCATCTGAAGAGAAGGCTCCACCAGCACCATGCCTGGGAAGGAGAGATGACAGGGAACTCTGGTGGAATCTCCACTCTCACTTTGGGAGGCATTTCAGACCCCTTAGGTCCAGCGGACCTCACTGGCCTCATTTGAGCCCGAGGACAAGTGTACCGGCTCAGTGGGCATCCAGGGAGGGCCTTAGTGTGGTGAGGAGGCGTGGGGTTTGGAAATGAACCTCACATTGCCTGCATATCCCTCCTTCGGGGATTTGCACACCAAAGGGACTTTGGCAAGTTGGCTCACGTGTTTTTCATTCCCACTGGAGCAACATTAAAACACATGCAACGGGGGTGCCTGGGGAGTACAGTGGGTTGGGCGTCCGATTCTTGGTTTTGGCTCAGGTCCTGATCTCAGGGTCGTAAGATCGAGCCCGAGTTGGGCTCTGCGCTCAGAACAAAGTCTGCTTAAGTCTCCCTCTCCCTCCCCTTCCTACTCGTGCTCTCTTTCTCTCTCTCTCCCCTAAATAAATAAATCTTAAAACACACACACAGACACACACACACACACACACACACACACAACTTGCATGCTATGGACTGAACTGTGCCTCCCCAAAATTCATATTTTGAAGTCCTAGTCCCCAAAATGGTGGTTTTGAATGAGGGGCCTTTGGGAAGTGACTCGGTTTCCACAGAGTCGTGAGGGTTGGGGCCTTCATGATGGGATCCGCGTCTTTCTAAGAGGAGACCCCAGAGAGTCTCGCTCTCTTTCTCTCCCAGCCACGAAGGTCACTGCAAGAAGGCTGCCACCTCTAAGCCCCGAAGTGGGCTCTCACCGGAATTCAACCGTGTTCCCGGTTTGACCTTGGACTTCCAGCTTCTGGAACTCCGAGAAAGCACGTGTGCGCCGTGTCAGCCGCCCAGTCTGGGGCATTCTGTTATGCCTGCCCAAGCTGACTGGGACCAGCACATCTCAGGCCTGTCGCACTAACAGCCGGCGAGGTCATCCCTCCCTCCTGGAAGAGGGAGGCCCCGGGGCCCAGGGACCACGACACCTGTGGGCCAGGGCACCCCATTATCACAGGAGGAATGCTGAGCTTTTCCAAAAAATGTTCAAGATCAGTGTGGTTTTACCTGGGTTTTTAAAATTGAAGGATTCCAAAAAGATGCTGGGTTTAAATGTGGGATGGATACTTGTAGAAAGAATGTACGATAATACATGTTCTTACATAATGTGGAAGCCACGTGGGCAGGTACAGGTGGGAGAGAAGTGTGGGGAGCAGCTCAGAATGTCACAGCGCCGCGAAACGGGAAACGCCGGGCACACTGAGCCCTCGATACATTCACTCCTTCACATCTAGCTAACATATTTCACAGCAAAGACGTTAATCTCCTTCTGGTCAATAGTTCTCAGCCAACTAATCAAAATAAAACAAATCACTCATCCCAAAGAAGAAAAAAATTGGAACTCTGTGTGGTGATGAAGGTTCACTAGACTTCTTGTGGCGATCATTTCAGAAGCTATGCAAATACCAGATTGTTACACTCCACACCTGACCCTGAAATAATGGCGTATGTCAGTTACACCTCCCCACGTACATACACACACGCACACGCACGCACGCACACTCACAAGCTCATATACCTAAATCAAAGCCCCATTTCACATCCATAGGCTTTTTCCCTCCTCTCTTTGCTTTTCAGTCACAAAGTCTGGGACAATCGGGGGTGGGTTAGGAGTCAGCTGTCAGCTCTTTTGCGTCCCTTTGTCAGCACCGTGACACTGAAGTCCCTCCTGCGCCCCTCCCTGTGCAAGGGCGGCCTTGACCTTGCCCCTGTAGGAGACACTCTTGGCAGGGCTGAGCGGAGAGGCTCCAGGGTGTCTGGAATGAACCAAGGCACCCAGCTCAGGAGACCACGCTATTGATTCTACCTGCCAAGCATCTGGAGAGAGAGTGACCGCCTTCCCTGGGAGCCGCACAAAGTGCTAAGTGTGAGAGGTGCTTATCAGTCACACCGATCTGCCAGGGGACTAGAGTGCACACCTTTGTCAGCTGCTGCTGAATGCGGCCCGGGGGGGAGAGGAGCCCAGAGACCCAGTCTTGCCAGCCTCGGGCCGGGAGGAAGAACGCACCGTAATAAGTGCTGTCTCTTTGTCAGTCCCATTAGGTAATTGGCTCTGTCGAGATACCTTGTCAATTAAAGAGAGGCCAGAGGAAGGATGTGAGCAGTGGAATCACTATAAAAAAACACAGGTCTCACCGGCTTGGGTGTACTTGTCAGGCAAAGAGGGACGATCCCACCAAAAAAGGAGCAAGAGGAAGCTCTTGTTTCTTAACTTGTGCATCTCCCATTGTCAAGGGCTTCTTCTTCGCGATGAGGGGTGTTCCCTGGGAAAACAGACATTCTGAAGGAACTCCATTTCGCTTAGTGCCTGGAGTGAGGAACTCCCGACTAATCCAGCTTCGAGGAAGGGAGCCTGAGGTTCCATCTCCCATCCGGAACTTATGCCCCGGGCTCCCCAGACAGACCTGGTGCTCGTCCTATCGTCTTGGGTTGTGATGAGCAGGAACAAGTCAGGCGGGGGGGAGGGGGGAATGGCAGAATTACAGGATATTGAATGTTCAGTCCCTAGGTCTTGCCCCAGGGCGCTCCCGCAGGAGAATGGCCGCTGCTAGGACACCTGGGTCGCCCTGACCTATTTCTTCCGCAGAGTCTCTCCTTAGCCCCATGGCCACAGCCCCCTGCCTGGGCTGGCTCTGGCTTGTCTCCCCAGAGCTGGGACTCCCTCTCTCCATGATCACTTCCCCTGGCCTGCCCTGCCTGGGGGTGCTATGCATTTTATTAGCTCCTCTAAATGTATGAACTCCTGGAAAGCAGGGACTATTTGTCTTACTCACTTGGGGTTCCCCTAAAGCTCTGAGCTCAGGGCCCCGTATGTGCCTGACATTTGAAACATGCATTCCATTGGAAAGGAACGGGGATAGAGTCTTCCAGCCGCTGTCTTACCATCTTGCACAAAACCATCGTGCAACGCAGTGAGACAGGACACTGAGGAATAGCTAGCACAGAGCACAGCGTCCAAGGGAAACGAGACCTTGGGCCTTCTCCTGGCTTATGGCACTGATGCTAAAGTGATAACACACTTTAGGCAGTTCCTCAGAAGGGGCGAAGGGGGCAAGCCCCGCACTGGGGAGCCGCATTTGCCCTAAGGACCAGGAGGCAGAAAGAGGGTAGAAGGGAAAGGGGGACCACTCCAGGGTAGAGGCACGTCTCTCCCTGGGGAGGGGGATGGGACTGGGCACAGGGGACAGCTTCCCCTCCAAAAAAGGTAATTCTGCTGCTACCTAGGCTGGGAGGAGGAGCCCGCCAGGCTCCTGGGGTCTTGAGCTCCTTGTGCTTTAATGAGGAAAGAAAGAGGCTATTCAAGTGGGTGACCCCAGGAAGCATCACTCCTACCGAAACCTGCCGGTTCTGGTGGCTTCCCGCCTCAGAGACAAAGAGGAGCCCAATGGGCCATACTGCTTACCCAGGGGCGCCCCATCTGCGGGGCTTGGCAGTGAGGACCCCGGGTTTGTGCAAAGCACGGGAACACACAGATTCCTGAGATTCCCTGCATCCCACGAATCCTCCAGGGGGAGGGGCAGCAGGAAGACACCTGTCTCCCTGGCCCCTCCCCTCCCGGCGCTGTGGGAGGGTTCCTGCCCCGGAGCCCACAGCAAGAGGGACCACATGGGGCACCAACGCTCTCTTTCCACTCCCAGGTGGCCCCTCTGCCGAGTGAGGAAGGCAGCCCTTAGATGATCTTATTTCTCTGAACACCCCACGAAGGGAAAGGAAAGGCATTTAAAGAGAAGGAAAAGCAGGGATGCATTTTTGAGTGTCACTGTTGGAAATTAGTCCTTGCGACTCAAAGGGTAATTCTATGTTATGCACGTCTCCCTCCCCACCCCCGGCCACCCACGCACACTGTCACTTCACTGCACAGCAAAGTGTCTTCCTTCCCTCAGCCCCATCGAGAGCCTCAACAGCCCGGGACGGCTGAGGACCTAAAGTTTCCTTAAAACATGATGCTGTAGGGGCACCTGGGTGGCTCAGTGGGTTAAAGCCTCTGCCTTCAGCTCAGGTCATGGTGCCGGGGTTCTGGGATCGAGCCCCACATCGGGATCCCTGCTCAGCAGGGAGCCTGCTTCCCCCTCTCCCTCTTCCCCTGCTTGTGTTCCCTCTCTCGCTGTGTCTTTCTCTGTCAAATAAATAAAATCTTTAAAAAAAAAAAAAACATGATGCTGTAATGATTTTCATTGACTCCCTTAAAATCTAAAACTTGCGGCTGAGGACTCACAGAAGGAGTCCTTCTGGGGGAGGTGTTGGTCCAGCAGTTGGACCCCAGATAACTAACGCCAAGCACACCCGCTGGTCCGATGATGTGGGAGAGCTCAGATCACACAGGAATAGGGAAGCCAGCTTGTAAAGACAGAGGAAACAACGTTCTGGCATCTCCATTCCCTGATAGTGTCACATTGTCCCCCAAAGAGTCTTTTGTTGAACAGGGAGGTGGTGACCACAAGTTATGTGGCCCTCGGTCCAGTTAAACTAACTCACGCAAGGGGACAAAGAGTGTGGAACGGAAGGAAGGTGATAGAAGGATGGCAAGGCTCGTCCGTTGTCCCCTGCACCCCAGCAGGCTCCGCCCGCCCACCCATACCCGCTTCCCTCTCCCAGCACAAGCGGATCTGCCTGACCTTGGCTGGGGAGGACTTGTCTTGGCCTCCACCAAGTAATAAACTTCGCCAGCAGAGATGGTTTCTCTTCTCCAAGCGCCACGTCTGGATCCTTCTCACCCCGCTCCCCCTGCACCGCTGGGACACCTGCTGCGGCTCAATCCACTGGGACAGCTCGGGGCAAGGGGCAAATGGCAAGCGCCTATGGACTGGAGGATTGCAGAGCTCTGCAGAGAGAGAAAAGATGTCACGCTGCTGCACATGCCGTGGAATCCCAGGCACTGAGTGTGAGTCCGAAAGCGGTAGCCTGCAGCCAAAATGCAAAGAAGCCCGCGGTCCGAGCTTCTGAGTTCCCCAGGATAGCCCGGATTGCCAAGGGTTCTGTCCCCATCAGTCACTAAACCGTCGCAGGCTTCCGGTAGTGGGGGGCACGGAAACGGCATCTGTAAGCTTGCCCCTCGCTCCAGGAAGCCGCACAAAATCCTCCTTCGGACGGTGTCTGTTCTAATTTGGGAACTGTGGCCCCATTGCCAGGGGCAGTAAGAATGGATTTTTTTTCTGGGGTGACCAAGCAAGTCCATGAGAGGGAAAGGGAAATGGGAGACAGGGGTTGCAGACGACGGGATCTCTCAGGTGAATCAACCCTGGGCCACAATAGCCAAGAGCATGCTCCCGAGGCCGCGTGGGGTGAAGCCGCTGGGGAGGGGGCAGGGAGCGGGTAATGGGGGGCGATGCAGACACCTAGCCCAAGGGTGCGTCCTTGACATTGTAAACTCAGCCAGGTGGGGTTCTGGAAAGCATAGTGCTCTGCCAGATGTAAGCAGGGGTCCGGGTGGGGGGAAAGGGGTGCCAGATGTCCCCCTTCTCTGTCTCCCTCTGTTCCCTGGAAGGCTGACCTCTATAACCCGTGTGGTTCACTCCCGCGCCCCTTGGCTTTGGGTTGGGTTCAGGTGATGTCAGGATTGACAGGTGACCAGAAGGTGGGAAGAGAGAGAGGCTGGGGTACGGATTCCTCGGCTCCTCCCTGCAGCGGCCAGTCCCTCTCCGGGAGGTCTCGCCCCCTTTCAGGCAGGGTCTCCCCGCGCCCATACCTATCCGCGGCTCCCTCTTACCTCATCCCATTTCCTCGGTTGCTAGGTCCTGGGTGCTCCATCATCCCCTTGTTGGTTTCCTTAATCTGTTCACACTTTTGCTAATAGTCCCCGCAATTACTCCTTTGAATGAGCCATCTGTTTCCTGCCAGGATCCCAGTCAAGTAAATTTGGGGGAAATGCTTGAAAATTTGCAATGCTTATTAGCATCTTAAGGCTCCAAAAAGTCCTGCTGTAAAGAAACTCTTTAATTTCAGTTTACCTACAGAATCCTCTCCCTC
Organism: Procyon lotor; assembly: GCA_028646535.1. NCBI lineage: Eukaryota > Metazoa > Chordata > Mammalia > Carnivora > Procyonidae > Procyon > Procyon lotor. The sequence goes on from CM053618.1 coordinate 52,031,482, forward strand.
TCCCCCTGCCACGGAATCCCTATTAGTCCTCACAACGGGTAAGAAATGGTCGTGGGAGGAAGGAAACTTTAAGAAAATTTGTTTGACCTGTCGGAAGGGTAGATTGGGGGCGATCTGGAAGGAGCAGTCGTCACGGTCTCAGCAGGAAGGTGTGATTTAGGTCGTGAGAGCAGGACAAAGGGAACATGAAAGCTAGGTGTCTCTAGGGTCCCCGGCCTCCAGTCCCCTGGAGGCCTTTCTCTGGTGAAAATGGCTCCTCTGTGAATGATGAGCTCCCTGATTCAGCAGCCTCATTCTCTTTGAGGATCCTTCTTAGGGACACTCAGAGAATACAATCGGCCACCCCCAAAGTTGACAGGACTCAGGAGTAGGATGAAATCAGATCGTTAAACCCATGCAAAGGATGGAGGCTGGACTGAGGCCCGTGAGGGTCCACACCCACTTTTGTCACCGTGTTCATGGCACCACTGAAGACTTTCACCCTAGTTGAACCTTTCCCCGGAATTCCAGAGAGGGAGCTGAGGGCCCAGACCTGCACACAGGCCCTTTGTTAGGATGGTGGAATCCATTCTCCATCCTTTGCAATGAGGAGGGAAGCAAGTGTATAAAAGAACGGCAGGAAGTCTGCACAGCAGGCCTGTGGTCAGAGAGATTCCTTCTCCCAGCAAGGAAGCGTCCTTGGTCAAGGTCAATGTGGAAGATCCCTTTCTAAGTCGCTGGGACCCAGTGGATGACAGCTTTCCCGGAGCAGAGACAACATGGTTTTTCAAGACATCTGGTGACTGCCTCCCAACACCCAGGAGCATCCATGGGGAGGAGTGGGGAGCTAATACCCTGAGCTAGAGTGGGCCCAGAACAAATAATCAAAATGATAGACTTGGGCTCAATTTTGAGTGAGCCAAAGGAAATTCCCAGTATCTGGGGCAACTCTCAGAGAGATTAAAAATAATAATAATAATAATGCAAATCTATCACTGACAATTGATTATAATTCTATTCTGCCTAAATTTCCAGACACAGCAGATCCTCTTAACTTTCCCATGCAGAAAGAGGGTAGACATCTTCAGGGACCTCCAGAATGGCTAAAATTAATAAGTCAGGAAACAACAGATGTTGGCGAGGATGTGGAGAAAGGGGAACCCTCCTACACTGTTGGTGGGAATGCAGGCTGGTGCAGCCGCTCTGGAAAACGGTATGGAGGTTCCTCAAAAAGTTGAAAATAGAGCTACCCTACAACCCAACAATCGCATTAATGGGTATTTACCCTAAAGATACAAACATAGTGATCCGAAAGGGCACGTGCACCCCAATGTTTATAGCAGCAATGTCCACAATAGCCAAACTATGGAAAAAGTCTAGATGTCCATCAACAGATGAATGGATAAAGAAAAAATAAGATACATGCATAAATATATGTATATATACACATATATATACACACACACATAGATAATATTATATAACAAATGTATATATTTATTTATATATTTATTTATAAATATATATTTATATATTATTTATATATATAATATGTAACATTATATTATATATATATATAATGGACTATTACTCAGCCATCAAAAAGAATGGAATCTTGCCATTTGCGATGATGTGGTTGGAACTCGAGGGTATTATGTTGAGTAAAATAAGTCAGAGAAAGACAAATACCATGTGATTTCTCTTCTATGTGGAAATTAAGAAACAAAACAGACGAACAGAGGGGCAAGGAAGGAAAAATACAGTAAGATGGAAACAGATGGTTGCTTGAACTCGAGCTGATCCCAGAGTATGCAGGCACCTGCGTTAGAGCGCCTGCCATGAACCCTTCCTGTCTTAAGACATGAGAACCCGCATCCCAACCTCACCCCCATCTGCAAAGTCACTAAGACTTTGTAGCACCCAGAGTTACAGGGGAAAGGTAGGCGACATTAATGGAAGTTCTGGGACAGACGACCCAGTGTGACACTTCGGGAAGTTTGTTTGTGCTTAGAGGGAAGTCCCATTTGTAGATGTGGACACGGAGGCGTATAGGGTAGATCTTCAGTTTGGGGAGGGGCAGCCCCGGTCAGATAAGCTCATCATGGGGTCCACCCCCTGGCAGCCCTTATCTCCCCTTCCCCTTCCAGGGGGAGCCCGAGGCTTCGCTGCTTGGAAGTCAGCCTCTTGCTGTGAAGGAGCAGCTTTGGCCTCACCGGGTCCCTGTGGTCCCTGAGTGGTGGGGTCCTCGTGTGTCTGCCCGTGGGGTCCAGACCCGGCCGCACGCCCTCTGAGGAGGACAGGCCTGGAAACTACAGCTTCTTTCAGGGACTCTGCAGGAAATATCCCACTGTTTCATTTTCTGTGGCCCACAGTGCCCCCGAGAACCTCATTAATAGGACATGTGAGTAGGCTTCTTGTGCGTCTTTCTTGCTAGCTCCTCTCTGGGAAAGAACCTGTGTTTTGTCACAGCCCCAAAGGGGCTCTGCAGCCCATGACCCGGAGAGATTCCACGTGGACTCAGTCAAGGGCTTGTGGGATCTGACCTGTTTTGGGGAGCAAAGCAAACAACGCAGCAGAAAACACAGAGAACGTGTCTCATCAACAGAATCAGAGAACGGAGAAAGGAGATTGGCGGTCTGTGTCTTGCCGAGTATTCTATGCTCTGTTTATGTTTTCAACAAGGGATTTTCCATTCCCGGTGGAGGGCCGTGTGAGGGTCACTGAGACAATCCCGTGGGCACCGGGAAAAACACAGACCCAAACAGAAGCAGGGTCTCTGCGTGGGCCGCTGGCCGGCCAAGGCCAAGAGTGCACTGAGTCTGTCCTGTGTGTGCTTTTCCTTCCTTCCCATGTTGTGTCTGCTTCTCCACTGTGTTAGGAGCTCTCGTGGGGTGACTCTGTCAATCCGGCTTCCCACTCTGTCTCCAGCTCCAAGAGTCCAGCCTGGGACACAGTAGGGGGCTCAGTGCCGACCAGTTGGATGAAAAGAAAGGACGCAAGCCTGTGCCCCCCATGGCCATACGCATCCATACAGATGTGTGTGTAAGGTTGTTTAGTGACGCTGAGTCACGTGGAGGGAGAAGAGGAAGAGGCATCGTCCCACAGACCAGGATAGGAAACCCCATTCTGCTGTCTACCAACTGCGTGATGCTAGGAGTCTCTGTGTATACAGTGCATACTGTGTATACAGTCTCTGTGCCTCAGTTTTCTCATCTGTAAAGTGGGGAGAGGAATCGCACCAACCTCACTGGGGTGCAGATTATAAAGGGGCTTGGCACAGCCTCTGGATCCTACCTACCTGCCCTTTCCAGAAGGGAAAATAAGCTGGACCAGGACAGTGACTGTAGAGGGGTAGTTGGGGGTGGGGATCCCTTCTGGGAGAGACCTGGAGCTCAGGACGCACAGGGCAAGTGTGACGCCTCGTGAAGGGACAGCCTGGGCAAGGACACCCCCAGTTGCCCAGCCTAGCACAGGGGAAACAAAGTCTTAGAAAGATGGGGCTGGAGTGGTATCTTTTTTTTTTTTAAACAGGCATGAGAGGGATCTAGAACATGGAATGCTCACTGCAATCTCCAAAAAGCAAACCCCAAAAGACAGCCATGACCCCCATGTTCCAAGCATGAAGCTTGCACGGTGCCTATCCCCAGACCCCCAGAGTGCTCCTCTTCCTGCAACTGTGCCCTAACCAGGACATCCTATCTCCCAGCCTCAGGAGAGATGGGCAGGGCGGATGGGGCTGTGGGCAGAGAGGGGACGCGGAAGGAGAAGGCAAGGCAGGGGCACGAAGTTGGAAGCAGGTGGCCAAGAGGGGAGGAGAGCTAAGGAGAAGTTTGGGGGAGAATGGAAGGACAGATGTGAGGCTGGGGAGTGATACGGGGGCCACTGTCCATCCTCTGACCGTGCACATTCCCATCCTCAAAACGGCGATGGGCAAAGCAGAGGCAGGGGGGACGCCCTCCTGCCCACCCCCCGCCCCCCGACACGTCTCATTCAGTCCTGCGCAGATGTTCATTAAGCCTCCCTGAGGGCAGAGAATGTGCTGGAGACAGGAGGGTGAGCAAGGTGGACACAGCCCACAGCTTCCAGAAAGACACCTCGCCTACTAGTCATAGATGCGCAGAATCTCAGGTAGGAAGTGCTGGGAAGGAAAGCAAGAGGGCTTGACCCAGCTGGGGGGTGGTGGGGGGGGGACGCCCCACATCCAAACTCCCTTGCCTCACTTCTCCTCCCTGACTTTAGTTTTCTGAATGGCCGGCCGTCTTCTTCCCTAAGGAGAGGAAAGAGCTGTGCTGCACACTGGTGATCCAGGGGCCCGATCGTCCCCCCTGAGGTGCATGGCCATGATTGTATAGCAGGGTCCCCGGGAAACGGAGGCCCCAGTAGCGAGAAACTTGGCTGAGACCTCACGATGAGTCAGAGGAGTTGGTGAGACCTGAACTTGGTTCTCCCTGACTCAAGAGCCCAGGGACCTACTCCCCTGGGACTTTCTTCCTCCAACCGGCCTTCCTGGGAGCCGGGGCCAGCTTGCTGGAGGCTTCCCGCGTCCCCTGTGCCCCCTGCCACCCAGCCACAGCCCTGTCCCAGAGACAGGTCCCGGGGCAGCCCAGGCACGGACTCCAACCTCCAGCCCTTGGCCTGGTGGCGGGGATCCCCAGCCCCCTCCTGGCCTCGGGCAGCAGCAAGTAGACGGGCTTCCCCTCCCCCGCCCCGTGCAAAGAAGCAGGGCCCTGCCGAGCAGCTGGCAAACACAGAAGCAACACCTGTGGGCCAGATAGCACAGCTGCATGGGTGAAACGTGATCCCTCCGCAGCGCCCGTCACATGCCTCGGCCAGTTGTTGCAATCGGGGCAGGTTAGGGGAGCGCTCGCCGCAGAGGACTCCCCAAGGCACAGGCGCCCAGCCCTCCTGCCTCCCAGCCTGGCATCCATCAGCTGCTCTTCCTTGCACTTGGCATTTCCGGCCGGGTTCGCCTTCTGTGGCCTCCAGTGCGCGGTGACCTTGGTGGGGGGAGTGGTTGACGCCTCTGGGGGGCCGGGGCCGCACCCACTGCCCACAGGAGCAAAGCTGCCACACACACCCCAAGCGCTTTTCATCTTCAAAGCAGCGGCTGCCTCCTCCTTCCAAGGCCTGCACATCTGGCTGAAATGTTTGTGGACGTCGGGGCGGGGGGTCACCTTCGCAGCCGGGGTGCCTGGGAGACACCTAGAGGCGTCCTGCGGCTTGGCTCCGCAGGCCCTGTCCCTTGTGACCTGCTGGTCCCCGGGGCTGGCAACACGTGATTCCAGAGTCCCGGGTCCCTCTCTTCTGGACTTGCGGCAACCAACCTGCTGGTTTCCTGCCGGAATCGCTTCTGGAACCGTGGTCCCTGTGAACAATTAGCCTGCATACGGAAAAGGGAAGAGATAGGACACGGTACAGGTGCTCCACGGGGTGGGAGGGAGACGGAGGCCAAAAAGAAAAGAACAAATTGCTTCGGGGTAGGAATGTCTTTTGCCAGAGGGCGAGTTGGCCGGGGAATAACCCACAACCAATGAGGAGGCATTTACCCAGATGCAGCAGGAGAAAGGAGCTAAGATCCCAAAGAGCAGTGCATAGCTCTCATATGTCCACCTGTGCCGAGAGCCGGGAGACCTGTGATGCGCCAAGCTCCACGGGGGGTTGGACCCGCTAAGAAAAGGGAGAAGGTCACTGCACGCGACAGACCCAAATGCTTTCCGTGGATCACCTTGTTAATTCACTCGGTCGGTCAGCTAATAGTCTTCCCGTCCTCACTGCAACCTTGTGCAGTCATTTTAATTATTGTCCCCAATTCACAGATGAGCACACTGAGGCTCGGGGCACTAGGTAGTCTGCAAAAGGGCGTCAGGATAGCAGGTCAGTAGAGCAAGATCGGAGCCCTGAACACACTGGCCCTGGAAGGGAATGAATGAACAGAACTGTGGTTGGCTCTCCCCACAGACCCCCAATGACAGACTTGCAGGGAGGGGCCACCAGACCCATGGAAAGGGGATGCTGGAGATTCCTCATTCTCAAGTTCTTTCTTCTCACACTAGGGCTTGTCCCTCCACTTCCCTTCAACGGAAAATAAAACAAGATAAAATTTTACCTCCTGAAGTCATTTTACGTGGACTCGAAATTAGCTGTTGCTTGGCCACTCTGAGAGGTGACACAGAGGCGGCATCCGTGTGCCCCCTCGCGCCCCTGCCCCGCACATCACGCCAACGTCCGTTCTGTCACCGCTCACAGTGGCACTTTCTTGGTCCTGTACAGAATGTAATTTTCACTTGCCCCTGAAAAATCAATATGGAAAGGCTCTAATTCCCCAGATTTCGATTTTCCAATAAAAAAGTGAAAATGAAACTCTGCGGGATTGCAGCCAAAAGGGTACCCCGAGCCAACTGCCGTCTAGAGGGAGACTCGCCCAGAGTTTTCCAGAAAGACACCGACTTTTGACATTGTTCTTCTCGGGTGACATGTGAGCCGGAAAAGGAAGCCAATGGCGCGGGTGAGACCGTGTGGGACTGAGCAGTACACCTCGGTGGGAAGGTGACTCCGTCCAGAGAGATGAATCCCACAGTGGTGCTGTCCTGGGGTGCCGCGGATGGGCAGCGCGGAAAGAGGGAAGGAGCGTAGCTTTGAAATCAAGACACAGATGAATTAAAGCCCATCTCATCAGATCGAAGTGACTTTCCGCCCAGCAGCTCTGATCATCCTATTTCCTGCAGGCAGAGAAGGAGGACGAGAGTCGGGCCAGTAAATGCAACAGCACTCGTGGACGTGGCCACACAGGCCTGCGGCAGACTGGACCCGCAGTCAGGCTAGTGTCCTTCCTGCCCCTGCCTCGATTTCCCTGGCGTTGGATGACTTGGGCTGAACCGCGGATACCCTTAGGGACCTGGCGTCGGCAGAAACGACCACAGCGAACTATCAGTTCCCCACCCGTCGACCCATGTTGGGGACAGACTTAGGGAAGATGTCACAGGCCATCTCCAGACTCTGCAAAACAAGAAAAGACCACCAGGATTTCTCAGGACCTCCTTCTGTGGCTCTTCTGACAATGAATGGGGAAGCAAAAGGACAGCCCGCCCTCCCCAGGTGTGACCTTGTTCTGTAACCTGAGCTACCTCCCCTGCTGCCCCATCCCCAAACCCCTCCCCGGGGCAGCACCTGCCGTCAGAAGCTTAAGTCTCAGTAGCTTCCAGACCTGTGACCTGGACACTTGGGGGGGGGGGGGGCAGGAGGGCAAAGGGAAGGAGGGGAAGTGGAAACTCGCTGTTTCAGGGAACCACATACAGGGTTTTCATGACCATCCGGCAGGGGAGGGGGAGTCTCCATGAACTGCCGTTACCCAACAGTGAGGGGAGGGGGATTCCAGAGAGGCAGAGATAATGCATGCCAAGTACAATATAAAAGCATTTTTGGGGGTGCCTGGGTGGCGCAGTTAAGTGTTGGCTCTCGGTTTCAGCTCAGCTTATGACCTCAGGGTCGTGTGATCGAGCCCCGAGTCTGGCTCCGAGCTCGGTGTGGAGTCTGCTTGAGATCCTCCTCTCTGCTCCACTCCCTCTGCCCCTCCTGCTCATGCACGCTCATGCACTTTCTCTCTCTCTCAAATAAATAAATAAAATCTTTAAAAAAAAAAAAAAGCATCTTTCAAATTTTCTTGGAAATCAAAGAGAAGTGAGTGAGTCCTCCTCCACCTAGTAAGAACTGGGTGTTGGGGGGCCTTTAGGACAGTGTTTTCTGGGCTTGGGCACGGAGAGGGAGAGCGATGGCTGCTGGTGATGACAGATTTCCAGCGTGATGACGTCATAGGTGACGGACGCATCCTCCAGGACAAGGGCTGCCTGGAACGTGCCCGGGGAGTGGCTTGTATATACAATCTCATCTAACGGCAAAGAGTTAGGAAGACAAAATATCTATCAGCAGGAAACTGGCAACCCGTAATGGAATACCATTGGTCCACCAGAGGCTATTGACGGTGATGTCAAAGATGTAGTATCTTGCCATAGAAATGCGTCCTCGAAATACAGTATCGGGTGAGGAAAGTAGCTTCTATAAAGTGTGGCATGTGAACCTTCCAAGTAAAAGAGAATTCACACATCTCCATTGTACATACGCACCAAGACTCGTCCTAAAAGCCAATGGCCACCATGTTATCTGTGTCTTTTGCCGGAGGATGAGCTCTCGAGTGATCATTTTTCTTTCTTCCTTGTTCTCTTCTGTATTATTTGACTTTTCTTTTCCTTGCAGAAAGAACTTCCTTTTCATAAAAATTTTTAAAAAGTCCATCTCTGTAAGAAGTGAAATATCATTTTTTATATTAGTGAAAATTCATGATTTAGCAGTGAAAAGAGCATTAAACATTTTCCTGATCTTCCGAGACATACCATGATTAACAGAGAATAAAGCCCTCTCTGATTTCCCAATATCATATAAAATACTGGAGCCATCACCACTCACTGAGCGCCTGGGTGGCTCAGTGGGTTAAAGCCTCTGCCTTCAGCTCTGGTCATGATCTCAGGGTCCTGGGATCGAGCCCCGCATCAGGCTTTCCACTCAGCAGGGAACCTGCTTCCCCCTCTCTCTCTGCCTGCTTGTGATCTCTTTCTCTCTCTGTCAAATAAATAAATAAAATCTTAAAAAAAAAATACTGGGGAGAAAGGGGATCACATAAGAGCCATCAGAAGGATCTCTCTTGACTCGAAGACATCCTCTTTCCAACTCTCTTGCAAAGAAAACTAACACAGATCTCATGGTTTCACATGGTCATTTCTTCCCCTTTTGTCTTTGGTTCTTTTCCTTCAAACATGGATTGAGCATACACAGTACCTAAGACCTTCTATCGGAAGCTCATCTCCTCATCTGCCGACTTGCTTTTCTGATGAGCTTGGTTTCAGGCTCATCACTTAGACTAGTCAGGGGAGGAGGCACCCAGCCATCCCGGGTCCTGTCGTCCGTGGAGTGAGTCAGCACTGATCACAGGCACCTGGAGCCTCTCATCATGGAGTGGGAATGGTTTCAGAAGTCCCTCCCCCAAGCTCAGGAGACGTCCATCATCACTCACTGTTCACTCATTCTGTATTTACGGATGCCTACTGTGTGTCAGGATGGCGTGATGTCTGGGTCTACTGCAGTGAACAAAATAAAAATCTCTTCCCTCCGGGAGCTTATATTCTAGTTGGAGAATCTGGACAATCAAATGCCCACATTTTCAGGAGGTAACAAGTGCTATAGAGAAAGACAAACGGTGAAGGGGACAGAGTGATAGGGGGCCAGTGCTAGTTTAGATGTGATTGCCAGGAAAGTCCTCTCTAGTAAGATGACCTCTGAGCGGAAGCCTGGGGAAAGTGAGAGTAGGAACCAGGGGGACACCTGAGGGAAAAGGATCTCTCTTGACTCGCAGGCAAGGGAACAGTACGTGCAAAGGTCCTGTGGGAGATTTGTTCAGCATATTTCCTGAACTATAAGTAAGTCAGCTGGCTGGGACTGAGCAACTAAGAGGACTGGGAGGGAAAGAGGTGAGCAAAGGTCAGAGGCCAGATCCTGCAGGGTTTTGTGGGTGATTGCAAGGATCCGGGTGGGATGAAAAACCTTGGAAGAATTCAAGCAGAGTTACGTGATCTAACATGGTGGAGGCCGTATTTTTATTTATTTATTTTTTAATAGAGAGGATACCAAACAAATAAAAATTAAGAGACATTGGGGTTCCTGGGTGGCTCAGTCGGTTAAGCATCTGCCTTTGGCTCAGGTCGTGATCCCTGGGTCCTGGGATTGAGTCCCACATCGGGCTCCTTGCTCAGCAGGGAGTCTGCTTCTGCCTCTACTCCTGCTCTCTCTCTTTGTCAAATAAATAAATAAAATCTTAAAAAAAAATTAAGAGGCATATTTTAAAAGAGAAAGAGAAACAAATTCATATGCCACCCAGAAGAACAGCGCTGTGGTTCCCCTCAACGTCTTGCCCCCAGAAAACCATTCATGGTCAGCAGCCAGCCAATGGTCCGGGAAAGCAGAACTTGACACAGGCAACAATAGGAGCTTTGAGCAAAGCGGCAAGTCCCTATGAGTAATGGGTGACTTGTCCCTCCTTCGCCAGAGTTGATGGCATTTCTCTCCTTACTCTGTACCCTCCTTAAGATAAGAATGAGCCCACGCCACACCCTGGACATGTGCAAAGGATCACAAGCTAGATAGAGCTTTCTTTTCCATAGATCAAAACCCATCAGTCCCGTCATGGTCTATTTTTAGCACTACATGTGCTTAAAATATATTTGTAACTAAAGTATTAATAAATTACTAAATTAAAGTATAAAATAAATTAATAAATAAAATATAAAAATTAATAAATGATAAAAATTAATAAATAAAAATTAATAAATAAAACTAAAGTATTAATGAATTAAAGTATAAGTAAATAATAATAAATTATTAGGTGTTTATAAATATTATATTTGTATATATTATATATATTATAAATATATTATAAATATTATGAACTAAATTCTTGGAAGAACCTTCAGCACTATCTTACTGCTGTGGGAAGAAAACCTTGAAAAAACTTAACGAAATTTGCACCAGTGACAAGCGGCAGAGCTGGGATTCAATCCCCTTTCGGTCTGAATTGAAATCCTGTGTTTCGTAGCCAATTAGCTACAGAGTTATCCACGAACGCATGGTGCTCGACTCAAACGGGGATATGGAAACGTAAACCCTGATTGCTTGAGAGTTTCGGGGTATCTGGGAGCGGACTCCGGACACCAAGAGAGTAAAGGAGCGGGGGAAGTACGGAGGTGTGGGCCCCCGACTGCGAATGTAGGCGTGGCCAGGCCTCAGAGGAAGGCTGTGGGCGGTGGGCGGAGCATGGACCAAGGACTTCAAGGCTTATTACCCTTATGTAGCTGAGCTCCCAGCTGAAAGTAGTCCAGAGGTTGGTGAGAATCTACCTTCTGTAGGTTTTTCTAGCCGAAAGCCACCTCTACGGGCCAAGAACTCTGCTAGGTGCTTGGGGTACCTTAATGCATCCAGTCCTCCCTACCCTCTGGGTAACTTGCCCATTTTACAGATGCGCTAAGTGAGGTGGTGGAGGTCTTAGGGCCAGTAGAGGGAAGGACTACGTCGCTATCCAGCCTGATTGAAAAGCCAGCGTCTTTTTTTTTTTTTTTAAGATTTTATTTATTTATTTCGACAGAGAAAGAGAGAGAGAGATCACAAGTAGGCAGAGAGGCAGGCAGGGAGAGAGGGGGAAGCAGGCTCCCTGCCGAGCAGGGAACCCAATGCGGGGCTCGATCCGAGGACCCTGAGATCATGACCTGAGCCGAGGGCAGAGGCTTTAACCCACTGAGCCACCCAGGCGCCCGGAAAAGCAAGCGTCTTAAGCATGGGACGTCATAATTACTGGGCACTTAGAGTTATGAGTTTCCCCCTCTCCCACAGGACCCAGTTTTATGGGTTACTCTTAAGGAGACCATCTTTTTTATACACAGGAGCTCAAAGGACAATTGGCCCCTGAAATTCCCGCTCTGAGCCAAGCCTGCTGCTCTTGGCCTCCACCTTCTAGCCCTGCGCACAGGATCCAGAGAGAGGCATGGGGCTGCTGTCCCCATGTGAAGTCCTGCCACTAGTCATAGAATAGCCTCAGGGAACAAAGGTTGTGCTCAAAGCAGCTGGTGCCCTCAGGCTGGGCAGGTGTGTCCCAAGCTGGGTGTCCCCCGAGGCGGTGCTGGCCAAGCTGTGCCTGGGACCTCCACAGAAGGCCTCTTCTGCCTCCCTGCCCCACTGCACCCACTTGGGCCTCCTGCCGGTGGCCACTCTTGGCACTCGTCCACCCAGCAGGCTCGTGTCACACTGGGGAGCGTCACTCTGGGCAGATGGGCTTCCTGGGCTCATCCTGAGGGGTCTCATCCCACCACTGGAGGCCCACAGGAGCCCCTCAGTAATGTTGGAAGCAGTCAAGTCACCGGCCAGCGACTAGCCCAGACCTCGAAACCAAGAAGATTTGAAGGCCTTTCACCTGCATACATATCTCCTGACACTGGAGGATGAGAGCGCCTTTGCTTCCTGCCTTGGAAACACATCCGGCAATCCCATATGGAATGAGCCCTCCTTTTGTCACTATTCCTGTGGTTCAAAAGAGCATATTTGTTACCTCTCGGTAAATGTAAAAGGCTCTCTCTATTTACATGGGCGTGTTAGCTTGTTTGCTGGGAGTGTGTGTCTGGAAACGTTCCTCTGTTGGAGTCAACTTAAGTCAAGCTGATCTGAACATCTTCAGACTCCCGGACACGATAGACACACACACAAAAAAAAAACCACAATCGCTTCTTACATCAATGGAGATCCATGCGTCCACATTGTACGTACGTATGTATCCCCGAAAGGTGGTCACCAAAATGTCACTGTGGTTTTCTTCAGAGCATGAGGTCTTCTTTAACTTTCCCTCCGTTTTTCTTGTTCTCATCTGTGTTATTTGGAAAGAGACTAGGGAGAGAGGTAGGCACCGGACATGGCCGGGTCCTCAAGGAGATGGCTGGTTCTCTGCCGATAACACCCATGCAGAGCTGTGCACCTCTGCAAGTATTGTCACCTACCTACAGCGTTCAGAACGTCTCCACCAGAATGTTCCTGCCGGCACAGAGACTGGTGACTCTGAGTGCCTAATGCAGTGCGCCAACAATGCAGATTTCTTTAAAGGCCATGTCTCTCCTTAAAATTCATGCAAAGTGTGCATTATAGTCTGCTGTATGTTATTCAGGCATAGAAATGTTCTTGGTCATTTATCATCAAGTAAAATTAATGCTCCGGGTTTATCCTGTAGCTTTCTGTATCCCTAGGGATTTCCAGGATGGGGGGGGTCTCTCAGAGCGGCCAGGGGGTGACAGTGGCTCCAGATCAAGGCTCTATAGACTTTCAGATTCTCTGCTGGTCTTCTCCTGTAGAAGGTTCCCTGGCAAGGGATGCAGGGCTCTTTAAATCCGGAAGTGCTGCTCAGGTAAGCTTAAAATAGGTTTACTTGAAATGTATCAGAGTTATTCAACTAGGGTTGCTCTGAGAAATAACTTTGCAGGCTCTAGAAAATTCTGCAGCATTTATAATTCTACTCTGGTCCTTGATGGAGTGATATCGTATAGGTATCTTGGACATGACTTTGACCCCCTGGCTTAAGGGTTTAAACTTCTTGGCTCTTGTTCTGTTTTCTGGCTTTTTCAGGACCTGTAAAACCTGTTTGACCAGTCCTGTGATCACAGTCCTTAAGCCCTTCTGACCCAAATGAGCCAGCTTGAGTCGGACAGCTGACTTCACAGGCGGCCAAGACAGCACAGGTGGCCTCGGACCTCAGCCTTCATCAGGCTGTGGTCAACTCAGAGCACCGTACCATATGCTTCCAGAAGGACTTCAAGAAGAGTCAAGTGCACTCTATCTTCAGGTGATTCTAGTCCCACTCTGGGGTTATTCTCATAGTTAATAAAGAGGAAGCCTTCTGGTCTACCTTCTAGCCCTCATTAATCATTTAGGTTGGAAGAGACTGTCTTTGGTCCACTGGAGGAGTTGGGCAAGTCATCATGGATCCTGGCACAAATAATCATTCTGGCGGAGTGTGGCTAGAGGTGTGGTTGAGCATCTCAGGACAAGCAAAGCCCCTCTGTGAAGAGTAAAGGGTCTGTGGAGACTAGGAAACATGCGTGGGGACACCTGTTGCTATTCTTCATGCTCTTCCTCTACCCAACGTGTGGCCAAGATCCCACCATATAAATTAAAGTGACCTTTTCCCAGGTGCCCAATATGGAGGGCATTGGCAGCAGTGGGCGGAGCAAAGACACTAAGCAGAAATATTGCAGTCGATTTGCTTTTTTTCATTAAGGTGATGGTAACAGAAGGATGAACTAATGGTGTCAACGGAATAGAACAGAACTGTCGTTCCTCATGCACTTGAAACATTATTGGTATCTGAAGTCAACTGGTCTGAAAACAAAAAGAAACACTGAACATGTCCTTTAAGGTGGGTTTTTAGGGCTGAAAAAGTACTGTTTTCTGGAAGCAGCAGCTAATAAATTGCTAAGTGACTTTGGCTAAGGTTTTCTGGAAGAATCTTTTTTTGGATTGGTATTGGTGACGAATGCATTTGGCTACAAAGAATAGCAAACATTGCTATAATGACTTAGAAGAAATGGGGCTTGATCTCTCTCACATGGCCAGAAGCGTAGAGGCCGCAGTCAAGGGCAGGTGGAGTAACCCAGAGATGCTCTCAGGGACCCAGAGACTTTCTGTCCCTCTACTCATCCCTCCATTCTTAACATGTCAGGCTTCCATACTTGTTGGCTGACTCCTGCCTGTGTCTCCAACATTTGCAATCAGGACGGGAAAGAACAAAAGGTAAAAAGAGGCTTTCTTTTGATAAAACTTGGCCTTTTTATTGAAGAAGCACATGGTCCTGAAGGACTTCTTCCCACAGCTCATTGACCAGATTGTTGATTCCACCAGCAGCGACCAAGGCTGAGAAAGGAGTATTCACCATATTGCGATCCCATATAAAACTGGGGCTCTCTAAGTCAGAAAGTCTGAGGAAGACAGATGGTGGGTGACACACACACAGTGGTGGGGACCTAGCAAAGAGTTTGGGTACCGGTATATACATGGGGAGCATCCTACCAAACAGTTTCGGTGGTTGTCCACCAGGTCCTTAGCCGATCCCAGTCTCCGATGACACGATGTCCGAACAAAGGCAATAGAGCCCCAAGTATATGATGTCCATGGCCTTGAGTGAGAAGGAATGAGATCCAGCAATCTCCTCTAATTCCACTCTAATGGTGCTGAATGAAGTCATTAGCACGCCTCACCCACAAGGTGGCCCATCCATATGGCTCATGTTTGCGTACGTAGCTGTCGCTTATGGCTAAGCAGACAAAGAGATGCCTTTTCTCTATTATTTGCTTTTCTTTTCTGCATGCTGAACATTACACAAGACTACTTAGATTCCCTTTTTCCAACGATGTCGACAACTGACCATACCTCTTGGAACTTTCTCTCGGTTCTCCCAGGAAAGTCTGCACTCCCCTGACCTGCTGAAAGAACCATCTAGAACCTCGTCTGTCATCCTCCTGTGCGAGATTCTGCCAGGACCAGTTAGTTCTGTAGATTTCTGCACAAGACCAGGTATAAGGTTCACTACTTCCATCTTTCAAGACTATGATTGGCACCTGCAAACACCATTTTACAATTTATTCAAAGCTTGTGACTGACTAATAGCTCTCGGTATTATTTTAAATTTATGGAAAGCTGAACGGTATGGGCTGTAAATGCAAGTAGCGGAATTCATAAGTGCTGGATTATCTTTTCAATAATAACTTTATACCATGAAATTGTATTTCGCTTATGCTTGGTTATGGCCTCGAAATCATGTAAGGATGCCCCTCCGTGCCCCTGGTTCGTCCTGTTGTTTGTCTCGAGACTGGGATACCGGTACACAAAATCCTTGCGCAGGAGAAAATATGTCTATTAAAAGAAGGGGATATGAAAATTGAGTTCCTTCTACCGAAACTAAATAAGCCAGGCAGTTAAGAACACCCAGTGGGATGCGAATCGCCATCTCGTGTTAACAACCACCCCCAGTTCTATCTGTGTGGTTTCTCCATTATGTAAGAAAGTCATGCGCTCATTGTTGGGGAAGGACGGTCTTTTCCAGAACCAATGAAAATGTCTTCACAAAGGTGTGAATATCAGAGACGGGCGTATTTGGAAGTCTGGCTCCTCCCTTCCCTTGAGCAAAGGGAAATGAGCAGCAACTGCAGAAGCAGGTTCCGAGCCCCGGTAGGTTGAGTACTGAGCCCACGTGCTTAGCCACCCTGCACTGTGGCCTTCCTATCCTGCCACACCGCAGGCCACGGAGACCCTAAACATCTCACGGACTGATGATTCAGCCCTGCTCTTGGGAGAAGGCGGATAGGCCACTGGAATGGGAAGCCCCTGGAACCCAAGCTGGGGCAGCGGAGCGTGCACCCCACGCAGCACCGTGTGGAACTGACAGACAGAGGAACAGCAGCAGCACAAAAGCTACGTGTGAAAAGGCCAATCAATGAAATTGCTTTCTCATGTGTGAGCCATAGAGCTATAAAAAGAACTTTAAGCAGCTTTTCAGTCAAACCTTTGCAGTCTCTCCACCCAAGACACAGTCTCAAAATTAAACTCTCAACTCCTTCTTCACGGCTGATTTTCTGTGTCCTCGTTTAACCTCCTCTCAGGTCCGAGTGAGCCTGCCCGGAGCCACCAGCCAGGTTCGGCGGGCAGCCTGACATCCACTCAGAGCTCAAGAAACCCGATTTAACAGAGAAGCTCCGTCGCCAGCCTGTATTTCAGAAGTGGCAATCACATATCCAGCCAAAGTGAAATTAAGAAATTTGCATGTCATTTATTAATATCCTTCTTGTCTGTCAAGCAGCCTTCAAAAACATGTTTTCCTCCCTTGGAAAGAAGCAAATTGTAATGAGCGCATTCACACAAAGGATCTCAGACCAGGCTATGTTTTTCCGTGGGTGTGTGGAGAGTCCACAAGAGGGACATGGGACAGCCAGTACATTCCCATTCTCTGCTAACACCTGGAACATTCTTTCCCGCATACGGCAGCTCCTATCTTGTCTCCAAAATGGTCTCCTCCCCAGCATAATCCAACTCGAAATCGAAAGGGTCATTCAAAATACCCCAAGATGCCTGGGTGTTAGATCAGGGAATTGCTAATTCATTAGGAGGAATCATGATATTATGGTTCTGGGGGAAAAAAAGGTCCATGTGTTTTGGAGGTGCACAGGGAAGCATTGAGGGATCCAATGTGATGACATTTCTAATTTATTTTAAAACACTACTTCAGTGGAATAAAAAAATAGGTCAGATAAATTATGGTAACTTCACCACTGTTGTGTCCAGGAAATGGGTTAAGTATCCATTACTCATTTCTCTCTACCTTTTGGTGCGTTTGAATGCTTTCATAATGAAAGAACAGAACTGGTCAGATAGAGCTTGAAAGGAATCTCCTTGATGTCCTGCATCAGAGCATCTTTATCCCCGTGCTGCCCGCAGCCTTCCTTACACCGAAGCCCTGGGTCTGGGACTGGATATCTGCAGCCAGGAGGGGGTCGGGAGTAATTCACAGCACTTTCTCTACGTGCCAGGCACCGTGCTAAGTGTTTTGTATGGATTCTATCACGGAGCCCTCAGAACAGCCCAATGCGGCAGTCACAGTAGCTACTATTATAGCCCCATTTCACCGATGTGGAAACTGAGACCCCGAGATGTTATGTGGCCAAGGTCACTCAGCAAATTAGTGGCACAGCCAGATTTCAACCCAGGCAGTTAATCATCAGGGCAAAACCCCTCTGCCAGCTAGTTATCCAAGGTTATAGTGCTTCTCTTCTGTGCTCCAGGGTGTTGTAAGATGTGTACACATACTTTATGTAAACATAAAGTTTACACTTTATGTAAAACTGACTAAACTCTAGCAGCTCTCTTTCTATGTGAATAAAGGTAAGTTTTGGATGTTCCTTCATCTTTTTTGTTTTTTTCTTAGAGGCCAAGTCAATGCCTGGTACCCAACAGACGCTTGATAAATGGTTATTGATTGATTTGCTCTATGGCCTTCACCTAGAAGAGAGAGTCAAGGACAGCACTAGGCTGAGAAAAATCCTTGAAGCCTTAGCCTTTGGCTTGGCTCCTGTCTCCCCATTAGTCAAATATGAGCAGGTATAGCTCTCGGCAGGTGGTAACCCTCCTTGGAAGTGTTATGAATCCAGGTCTTAGGCTGATCTTGGCTCCTTCTTGCCTGACTGAATTCCGACTAGTAATGGCAATGAAAAACTTGGTGCACATTTATATGTGAACCTATGGAACTTGTCAGAAACTCTATCTATCTATCTATCTATCTCTCTATCTATCTATCTATCTATCTATCTATCTATCATCTATTGGCCTGTATGTAATTTTGATCATTAGAAGCCAGGAAGCAGCCAACATCTATTATGGGAAACTGGTTTATCTAGACATAAAGAAGTTTGAACTCATCTTTGCTCCCTTATGTTCTGAAAATACATGTCAGTGGGCCTTTTGGCCAGGCAAAGGTATAGCAAAGATCCAACCTCCAGAAGGTCAAATTGCTGTGCACAATCATGTAAGAGGTTGTTCATGATGGGCACCTTCTGTTCTTCTTTAAAAATGGGTTTAGATAACAGGGTCTCCAAAAATTACTTTCTGTTCTTAGTTGGTCCATTTATAAATTTATCTTTCAAGTGCTGGCTCACCATAGATTGGGAGCAGAGGCTAGGAGGCTGAGGGAAGCTCATCAGCTTTTCAGGCTGGCAAATCTCCCCAAAAAGACCAGCTGAAGATTGCTGCAGCCCTTTCTGACCTTCCACGAGAGCCCCACAGGCAGGATTATTGAAAACTGAATAGACTGATGATTGGATAGCATGAGGAATGTTCCAGGGAAAGCCCAAAGGGAAGGCTGGACTCCTCGGGTGGCAGGTGGAGCCCCTCAGGGAGACAATGCATTTGCTGTCACTGTCATTGTGGGAAGAAGTCTGTCCTCATGTAAGAGTGAGCGTCTGATGAGGACTGAGGGAAGGAGGTTTCTCATTCCCTGGATCTTGGGGACTTAAGCCCTGACTCAGGGCGGAAGAGACATGTTCAAAGGTTCTCCCAGTGAGTCAAAGAAAACGGCCCCAGGAACTTGGCCATAGGCCCTGGGCTCGGAAGAGATCTCTAAGGAAGGAGTCTCTCTGTGGAGCTGTGGTACTGACAGAGAGTCACGTAGGGCCCCCAAGGCTGGCCAGGGTGCTTGCTCAAAGGCAGTCTTCCTCGGGTCACACAGTATGCCTACTACACCACGTGTGACCTCGCGATCTGGAAGTCTCGGGAATTTGACGTCATTAGTCTACGTACCCAACCTTCCCAGGCCCTGCTTGGTGTCTCCTTGGTGCTCCGCAGCCTTCAAGTGGCTTGAGCTGCGTATTTCCGTCACTTTTTCCCAGGTGTTTCGAGCCACCGGTAATCAGAGACATGCAAATGAAACCAACAGTGGAATAGCCTTTTCCTTCTATCAGGTTTGCAAAAGCTGGAAAGGATAACAGCCAGTGTTGACATAGGTTGAATTACTTTTGTCCTCCCTGAAGCCTGAAACAATGCCTGAGGTGGGGGAGGGGGGAATTAGGAGAAAGAGACCACGGTTATGGACATATTTTACGTAACAATCATGTCGTCAGCATCCACGGGGACAGACGTCAACGGGGCCCGGAGCACTTTGTAATAGAAAGCCATCTGATTTATGTGTTTGTTAATTTGCTCGTTCGTCCAGGAAATGCGCCCCTGGACAGCTGGAAACACAAAGAGCGGGGAAGGAAAATAAAAACATATCAAATGGCAAGTATGTGTGGGGCGGTGAGCAGGTAGTCAAGTGAATTCATCGGCGGAGTTGGGGAACAGGAGCCCCTTTGCCCAGAGAGGGGGAGTCACGCCTCTACGGTCGTTCGGCAGATGAACCCGGGGCTTCTGGTCTGTGGGGGGCACCGGACAAGTTCAGAGCTCCCCGATACACAGGCTCGGAGTCCTGAGCCCGGGGTCACCGGAGCCAGGCACACCCCAGAGTTAAAGGAGGAGGGATTATTCCGGCACGGGAGGGGTTGTGAGAACGGAGGCTTTTAGGATGGGTCATGTTAACAAACAGATGAGGGCAGAGAAACAAGAGGAGTCGAATGTTCTGGAGGAGAGGCTTGCTTGGGCAAGTCAGCGGAGAGGAAGGGCCAAGGCATGCCCAGGAAAAACTGCCAATAGAGAATCAAATAGACAGACCCAAACCTAGAGCAGCAGAGCCCTTCTGAAATTCTGGTGGATGGACCGAAACCAGTCAGAGCTCCCAAAGAAGAAGGGACACAAAAGGTTCCTGAGGTGGGGAGCTCAGGCCGATTTGCCCACAGGACTTGAAAACCAGAATCCTAGGTTTGGAAAAGAGTCCAGGACAAAAATACAGAGTGTGGACCGGCTGGCATTGTGGCGGCCGGGGACGTCTGAAAAGGAAGGGACCAAAGGGGACCAAGGCTGGTCCCCGAGGGCAGCCCAGGGAGTGGTGGAGGCAGAGGCAGGGAGGAGAAAGTGATTATGGAAAGTCAGCTTTGTTTTTTTCTCCCTCCAGCGTACGGCACCCTGACTTTCACAGAAGGGGGGCTCAACAGCTGGGGGAAATGAATAAAGAAAAAATTCACCCCAGCCAGGAACCTAGATCTCTCTGATGCAGGAGCCCAGGCTGGGTACCAAAAATAACCACAGGGAAGACAAGTGATCTTTCTCAAAGAACCACCGACTCAAGCCCCCCTAGTCCTGTTTGGTTGTGCACGGGAAGAGGTTACTTATGAGAGGAGCCCCAGGGACCGGCAAGAATGAGTCGGGAGTGCCAGAACCTTCTAACTAATGGGATCGAGCCCAATAACTGCATTTGCGAATTCTAAATTCTTCCAGGGCCCCAAGTTTCTCTAAAACCTCAGCGTGTCTCCAATTATCTCAAGAAGGGGATGTCATACAGTTCTCAGGACCGAGTTAATGTTAATTCATATTCCTCATCTGTGAATGGAATGTGGGTACTCACCACACAGCATCTCGAGTCAAAAATATCATGCAAAATTGAGCGAAGGTTGGGGAATAGTAACAGCTACTATTGATTAAGAGCTTAGCATTCTCTGAGCTTGGAGCTAAGTGTTTTAACATTCAGTTCAAGTGGGATACCTCCTCCGTGCCAAGGGCACGGAATGCGTGGCCGCCCTCCTCCGTTCACGTTTTCTCACTGGATCTTTGGGGCGATGCTCTCGCTAACCCGATTTTGTAGTGGAAGGGACCAAAGTTGTGTAATTGGCCCAACAGCACACATTTAGTAAATGGTGGAGAAAGGATTCAAACCAGGGGGTCTGATTCTGGAAACTGTGCCCAAGGCATGGCCCCCGAACCCTCCCGCACCGCCCCCCCCCCCAGCCCCTGATCTCCAGACCCCTGTCCAGGGCTTGGTAAGGCGTTGGGAGCAGAGGCACCTCCCAAGCTCTCAGGACTGCGGGGGCAGCCCTGGAAGATGTGGGGTGCAGAAAAACACCACGTGTGAGCCCCAGCCATGAAAGGACAGAGTGGCCTGGAGACACGGGGAAATCTGCTCCCCATCACTTTGGATTAGAGCCTGCATTGCATTCCAGTGCCGGCCTTGGGACGGCAGCAGGAAGCAATTTCAGTGCTGGGTCCAGACCGCGAGCCCTCTAAACCTTTCTATCTAATTACGCTTCCATTGGCTTTCATTTCTGCAGCCCTTCTTACAGGAATACTCTATTTAAAAATAAGTAAATAAAAGAGAGGGGGATTGGAAGGGTTGACTGAGAATTTATCTAATTTCCACATCTAGCTCCTAGGACGGATTCTCTTGGGAGCGAGCGCGGTCTGTGTGGGTCTGATTGTGTTTTGCATAAACTATTCCGCATCAGAGTGGCTCTGTTTGTGACTAGACAGGATCCAAATTTCAGACTCATTAGAGGATGACACTGTGGTAAGGGTTCATTTAAGAAAAAGAGACGTCATATCACCTTTTGCCTGCATTTTTACAGCCGTGGGGATGGGCTCTCCTGGCCGGGGCGCTTTCTTGGCTATTCTGTGCAAGCCACTGAAGGCGCCTCCTGCAGACTCAGTCTCCCCCACATCCCCCACCCCCACCCCAGGCTCCAGAACCTTCCCCGGGGCACTCGCAGAGCTCAAAGAGCGCCTTGTTTGGAAGTTGAGCAGAACCAGCATCGTGACCTTGGCTGAGCCTAGCTCTGACCTTGGGCCCCTGTCCTGTGTCTGCGTCCCTACCCGAGGGCTTCCAGGTGGCCAAAGACCTGCTGCTTTCCTGTGGTGTTGTCCTGGGCAGGCTGGTCACCTGTTCTAACTACACTGCTTTGCACTGAACCTCCTTGCACTCCTCTTTGGAAAGTTCTTTCAGAGACATCGGCCCATCCTTTCTCCTTTAGTCCAGCTGTCCCCAGACTTCGACGCCCTTGAGAATCACCTGAGGATCTTCCTGAACTACAAACTCTCATTGGTAGGGCTGGGGTGGGGATGAGAGTCTGCATTTCTAACAAGCTCCTCAAATGGGTTTTGCAAAACAGTTCGTTAAGGGGAAGGACGATGGGCAAAGCAGATGAAGCAGCCACAGCCCGCTACAATTTCTGTCTTCCCAGAACGTGTGCTTTGCCTTATAATTATTGCTATTTTCCAGTAACAGATCTTCAACCCCTCCGCCACCAGTCACAGCAATGGACAAATAAATGGCTCAGTCTGGGACGATCAGAATCCCGCCCAGAGAGGATATAAGGACAATATGGGAGTGGGGATGTGGGGGTTGGTGGGGAGCAAGCCCGCCTTTCCTTGAGTTTACTAAACTAGGGTGACATCGCCTGGGGGGTGCTGGGAGCCATCTTGGCACCCATAAGAAGCCCATCGACAGTGAGAGAGAGTGACTTGAGCCACAGACAATTCGAAGAGGCAGAGACCTGATGGCACCATTTGAACTACTGGGTCCAGTCAGACCTGATGCTAGAGCACTTTAGTCTTTCTAGTGATGTGAGCCGATAAATTTGCTTTTTCACTTAAATCAAGCAAATGCCTACGACTTGTGCGTAAAACTTATATCATGAGTCAGGCAAACCTGGAGTCAAACACGAGGTCTATAGGGATGGTTCATGGAGTAACTCTAAAAGCCAGTTCCTGAAATGATGGAGCAATGGCAGATTCATGGGAATACTTGCGTTAGCCCCTCTTGGTACCGCTGGAAGATGGATAGCCCTCACCCGGAACGTTTTTCAGTGTTTTGTAACTAACTTCATTGTAATATCTCTGGTGAACCCAAAGCTCTCTGGAATAAAGTTAAGCCATGACCTTAAACCATCCTGGTGTCCCGGGTAGCAGAGAGATCAAGGGAGAAGAACATACTGACAGGAAAGCCCCAAAAAGGTGGTCGAAGATGGAGCCCTAAGGGCCTGACCTCCAAAGACAAATGACACCATAAAAAGGAACTTGAGCTCCTTTTCCAGGCGGTGTTAGGATGAGCCCTTCCACGATGGTGCTAACACAGCATCTAGAAGTTCCATCCGTGCCGCTGGCTCTCCCTGGGTGTGGTTACATAGGCAAGCTTAGTTACCGTAGGATCTCGACTCAAGATCGGCTTCATAAATGGCCTCATTTCCCCTTCTAGCCCTTGATGTCATCTCCGTCAAAATAGACTGAGACTGTGCGTACGTGAGTCGCTGGGAGATGAGCGAGCGTCTGGAGAATAAAGAAGGAACAGGAGGTTCCTGCTTTTCCCTATGACTTCCCCATTTCAGGTAATGGCAGCCCCGCCCTTCTGAGCACCAGGTTCAAAACCTCAACGCCTCTCGACTCTTCTTTCCCCTTTTCATCTCCTTCCTCATTGCCTGCAGGAGACTGGTTCTTCCAATGCCACGTCTGTCTTCTGTTCCCTCCCCATTCTCTGTCACTGTTATTTCCACCTGAATCACTGCGGCCATGGCCTTGTAGCATTTCTCCTGCAACCTGCCTTTCCCACTCCCGACAGATCCAGTCAGAAATTTCGGGGACTTCTTATTGACTCACCCCTGTGGTACCCTGCAACTTTCCAAAGATGTCACCAATGTAGTTCCCATTCCACATGCTCTTTCTCACAATGTCATTTGGACATTCCTGCCATCGAGGGATGGAGCCTCGGGACGCCTGGGTGACTCAGTCAGTGAACTGTCCGCCTTTGGCTCAGGTCATGATCCCAGGATCCTGGGATCGAGTCCTGCATCGGGCTCCTTGTTTGGTGGGGAGTCTGCTTCTTCCTCTGCCTGCCGCTCTCTGCTCTTCGTGCTCTCTCTTTCTCTGATAAATAAATCAAATCTTAAAAAAAAAAGAGAGATGGAGTCCCTCTGCTTCCTCCTCTTGAAACTGGAGGGGCGTTAGACCCAGGAGAAGTGACGGTATGTGACTCCCACGGGGTCTCGAAGGAGTCTGTGCCTGGCACTTGCCATCAGACCCTTAGCAGCCGCACGAGAAGTAAAGGCCACTATATTGCGAGGAAGTCCAGGCCACGTGGACATGCTTCGCATACGTGTTCCAGTGTGAGGGCCTTCCTGACAGCTGGCCACGAGAGTGAACCCCTAGAAGGTCTCTTCCTCCAGCTGGTGGGTCACCTCTGTCTCTGCCTTCTCCCCGCTGAAGCCACAGACACAGATTGTCCCAAGCCAATCATGGAATGGGGCTCTGTTTGAATCTCTGACGTCCAGAATCCGTGAGCGTTGTAAAATGGTTGTTTCAAGCTGCTAAGCTTTGGGGTCCTTTGTTATGCAGGATATTTTATTTTAAAACACCATTAATTTTCACAAAGAGCATGTATCGATCTTTAGCTCCCATCTGGCAAGAAGCTACTTACAAAAGGGGTGAGGTTTCGGGAGCCATCAGGGAGGAAGAGGGGAGCTGACCCAAGAAGGGTAATCTGGCCACCCCCATGCATTTTTTCATCACTTACTACGACTCAGTGCATCGCAACCTTTATCATACCCAAACCTCACCAACACGGCCAGGAGCTAGGCGTTGACTATCTCCTCAAAGAGATGCAGATATTGAAGCTCAGAGTGGAAACAGAAGTCTCCCACCCACCCCACCCCACCCCCGGATATGAAAGTGGTAAAATAGAAATCCAAACCCACAGGACCTCACAGCACCAAGGCCCTTGCAATCCCCACACAACCTTGAAGAGCTGCATCTAAGAAAGGGAACAGAGATGAGCCCTTGGCACAACTTTGCTGCCCTTACCTTTCCTAGGACATTACTAGTAACGTCCCTCTTTGCAACGAAGGAAAACAAAGCAGTGTGGGTCAGCCAGAGAAAGCCCCCAGCAGCAATGTCGAACAAGCCAGGAGTAATTTGTTTCTATTCTTTTCCATGTGACTGCCGGAGGTGATCCTGGTTTTTATTAGCCCAAACTTCCCCCTTTCAAAAGATAATTCTTTGAAATCTTCTGGAAAATTAACATGGCTCATTCTGGCTCTGGGCTGGCCACCACATGCTCTCAGAATTAAGAGAACCTGAGATTTTTTTTAACCCCTTGCAGGCGTGCATGGCCACTCAGAGCTGCATGTCGGTTTTCATTGTGCTAACCCTCGAGGAGGACACAGCCCACACCGAACCAGCTGTTATGTTCAGCTTTACCCTGGAACAAAACTGGTCTAGTTTCGTTCCATTTCAAGAGTTCTACATAATGTACAGATTTAGGTATAATTCAAACTAACTAGAAATGTTTTATTTAAGAAATATCAGGAACCAGGGCGCCTGGGTGGCTTAGTCAGTAAAGCATCTGGCTCTTGATTTCTGCTCAAGTCTTGATCTCGAGGTCCTGAGATCAAGCCCCGTGTTGAGGTCTGTGCTGGGCATGGAGCCTGCTTACGACTCTCTGTCTGCCCCTCCCCATCTGACCCTCTCTCTCTTTCTCTCTCTCAAAAAGCAAAGAAGGAAGAAAGAAAGAAAGCTAGCTAACTAGGTAGATCAGGGACTAATTAATATACAAAGTTAATTAAAATACGCTTGTTTTCTCCCCCCTAATATTCCTTGAGGGAAATTCATTAGGAATAAGTAATATAAAAGAACTACCACAGAAACTTTAAATTCCAATTCTACTCCATATCCTAGTCAATTACATCAAAAATGTTCATAATTTTTCTTCATTTTTATCTTCTCTTTAATTGGGAATATTTGAGATTTATGGTGTCGTAAGAAATACTAAAAAGTGACACAATTTAGGCAACTAATTTCTTTTAACATTTCTGTATCAAGTTTTTCTGGCAGTTGAAAATGTGTTTTTCTCTGGAAAGTTAGAGCAAAGCAGGGGAGAGCTCAAGGCTGCCCCTCACCCTCTATCCTTCCTCCCCTCCAGCAGCACCCCTACAGTGAAGGTTCATGGTCTTTGCAGCCAATGTCTCCTTACAAAGAATGTAAGTCAACGTTACTATGAATATGACATCCCCAATGTTACTGTGGGAGGAAAGCCCTAAAATAGTAGAAATGGCTCCGGATTAGAGGCCTGGATGACAAGAGCTCCAAGCAACCATAAAATTGTTGATAGGGAGAAAAAAAACATGGAGAGGAGGACTTGTGCTCTCTCCCACCACAGAGAGAGGGAGAAAACATAAACAAAAAAATCTCCCTCTCACCGTAAGTGTACAAACCAAAATCCCCAAACATGGAGAAGTCCCAATGAGAATAAAAGCTAGAATCTGACTGTGAATTCATTTCTGATTAATTCAATGTTATGGAACAGTCCAGAATATACTTTTTAGATTCAATACCCATTCTAGATCTGTTTTATGGAATGCGCTTTTTGAGATCATCCACAGAGAGATACATGAAATAATAACTTTCATTTTAGAAGACCAAGAAAATGTGGAGGGGGAAGAAATAAAAGAAGAATGGGTATATACAGAAAAGAACCAACTAGAAAGCTTGGGAGACAAAAGTGGACTCCCTTTTAAAACCTCGGTATATGAGATCAGTTCTAGACTGAACACTGTAAAAGAATATACTAATTATAAGGGAATACTGAAAAATTTACCCAGAACACATAACAGAGAGGTCTTATACATATATAAACATACAGGAAAGAGATATATAGGCTAGATTAAGAAACTCTTAAATTCATCAAACAAGATTTCAAAAATAAGTGAATATTAGAAATGGCAGAGAACTAATATTTGTAATGCTAATAATTAAGAATTTTCCATAATTGAGAGACATGAGATCTTAGAGAACAGTGTTCTCCAACTTTCTAGCATAAATACACATCAAGACTCAACATAGTGAGACTATAGAACTACAAAGATAAAGAGAAATTCCTAAAAGCCACAAGAGAAATGTGACAAATTATTTACAAACGACTAATAATTAGATGTTCAGCAAATTTCATATCAGCCCCAAAAGAGGTCAGAAGATAATGAAAGAATATCTTCAAAGTGCTAAGAAAAACTAAACATCAACTTAGAATCTTATATGAGCTCAACTACCCTTCAACAGTGAAAGTGATATAAAGATATTTTCAGATATGCAAAGATTACACTCCCACAAACTCTCACTGTAAGATGTTCCTTAGAAAGAAAAAAAATTATACCCAAAGATAAACTGCGGAATACAAGCATGAAAAGAAAAGGTGTGTACGGAAACTGATAAAATATCAATCGTAATTAACAACAAAGAATATTAAAATACAAACAAAATCGGATTTTTATTAAAAAGTAAAGCTAAAGTTTTTCACAATTATAGAAAAAAAAGAAGGAGGAGGGGGAGGAGGAGGAGGAGGAAGAGAACGAGAAGGAAGGGGGAGGAGGAGGAGGTGGGGGTAGACATGATTGTAATCAATGGATTTTTGAAGAATTTCAAGCCACCAGAGGAATAAAGTAGGAGGAGAAGGGGAAGGAACAGTCAGCTTCCCAAGAGGAATCAGGGGAAAACGTACTTAAAGAAAAATATCAGAAAATAAAAATCACAGTATATTACAAAAATGAAATTTGATTAAGTTCAATGAAAAACAAAGATTATCAGATTGGAATTTTTTTAGCCATATATATAAAAGATTCAATTGATCAGGAAGATATAAGAATTTTAAATCTGCACATAGCTTATAACATAGACCAAAAATATATAAAGCAAATATTGACATAACTACAAGAAAAACAATTAAATCCAAAATCATAGAGATTTTTGTCTTCCAAATAGAACAGCTAATGAATCTTGGAACACTGACAAATAAAATTAAATTTAAAAAAAATTGGTAAGAATATGAAAACAATTGAACAACATGATTAACAAACTTGCACTAACACACAGACTTAGATTTTTCTTTTTAACACTGAAAAAATAAAATAAACATATTTGGGGGGGAAAAAAGAAAAGAAAAAAACACACAGACTTAGAATACTGTATTTAAGAACTAAAGAATACACATTCTTTCAAATATACTTTCACCCTTTACCAATACTGACCATAGAGTAAACCCCAAAAAATTTGAAGTATAAAAAGCATATAAAGTATTTACTCTAGTAAAATTACACCAGAAATCAATTACATAAAAACTAGAAAATCCCTAGATGTATATAGAAATAAAAAAAGAAGAAATTAATAAACTGCTGCATTATCTGAGAGTCAAAGGATAAGTCACAATGGAAATTTAAAAGTATTTTGAAATTATAATGAATACTATATATCAAACCTTACATAAAGCTGCCAAACCTCTGCTTACAGGAAATTTATAGCTTTAAAAGGATATATTAGGAAAGAAGAAAGGCACCTATCTTAAGAAGTTTGGAAAAGAAAAGCAAGGCAAGTTAAACCCAGAGAAAGTGAAAAGAAGAAAATAAAAATTTCAGATAGAAGTTAATAAAATGGAAAGCATATATTTAAGAGAGAATCATTAAGGCCAAGAGTAGGTTATTTAAAGACTAATAAAAGTAATAAATCCATAGTAATACTAATCAAGGAAAAAAGAAAAAAGTGAAAATATCAGGAATGCAAAAGGAGACAGACTATATATCCTCATATATTTAAAAGATAATAGCTTAGCATTATGGGCAACTTTATAACAACTAATTAGAAAAAGAGATTGGATGACAGTTTTTAAAACATTTACCAAACGGACGCAAGAAGAGATAAAAATCTAGTCTTTTGTCTATTAAATTGAATCCCAAATTAGAAACCTTCCCACACCTTCAGGGGTAAATTCTTCACAACATTTAATGAAAAAAAATAATACCAACTGTTCACAACTCCTCCAGGGAATGGAGCAAAATACAGTACTTTCCAACTTTTTAAGACTGGGCAAGGTCATTGCCAAGAACAAAATGATAGGGCCAAGCTTTCTCATAAACACATTTTTATTTTATTTTTTTAAATTTAATTTTATTTGTCAGTGTGCCAAGATTCATTGTTCATGCACCACACCCGGTGATAAACACATTTTTAAAAGTCAATCAAATCCAATCACATAATAAGGATAAAATGTCATGTTATAGTCAAGTTTATTCTAAGAATGCAAGGTTGGCTCAACATTCACATAAGATAGTAATAAAGCAACATTTCATTTTCTGACTTGTTACCAAACTCTGGTTATCTAAGAAAACACCTTTGTTCTTAGTAAGTAAACACCAACATATTTAGGGGTACAAGGACATAATATGTCCAATCTAGTCTAAAACATTTCAGAAAAAATAAGTAGCATGCACACATATATGTATGTAGAAAAAAATGAAAAAGGAAATGAGGCAAAACATAAGCAACTGGTAAATATGGATGGACGGTGATGAGAGTTCCTCATACAAATCAATTTTTACCTGAGTTTTAAGTTACATCAAAATTAAAGTTACCAAAAAATCAGTATAATTCACCTGTAAATGGGCTAAAGGAGAAAGATCATATAATTATTTTAATAAATGCTGAAAATAATTTAATAAAATTGAAATTTATCATCAGTTCATGATAAAACTGTTGACAATCGAAAAATAGAAGGACATGGCTTTAAACCATAAAGGTTATCTACCAAAAAAACCTGCAGGCAGTATCATACCTAAGGGAAAAAATGTTGAAATTTCTCCTCTGAGGTTGACAATGAAAGATGCTGTTAAGACTTACTTTGACAGGGGCTCCAGGGTGGCTCAGTGGGTTAAAGCCTCTGCCTTCAGCTCAGGTCATGATCTCAGGGTCCTGGGATGGAGCCCCACATCGGGCTCTCTGCTCAGCGGGGAGCCTGCTTCCCCCTCTCTCTGCCTACTTGTGATCTCTCTCTCTCTCTCTCTTTCTGTGTTAAATAAATAAATAAAATCTTAAAAAAAAAAAAAAAAAAAAGACTTACCCTGACAGAACTTCCAACAAAAAACAAGGCTACCCTTGAGAAACGGGAGGAAAGCCTGCTCATTCAGGCTGCTTACTCGCCAAAAGGAAAAGGATGAAGCTAACCTGGTTGGTCTTTGTTTTCCTGAGCGTTTCCTGTCTCATCTCTCCCAGGACAGAGTGGGTGAAGGAGCAGAGGGCGTTTTAGGGAAAAAATCCTTCCTCATGGAAATCAAGACCAAAGAACAAGTTACCAAAGTTCAAGACCCTTTGAAGAAAGTTACAGAATAGTATCAAAAGGCATAAAAATCTTGGGTAAATGGAGAATGAGACCACACTCACGGATGAGAAGATTCCATATCATAAATGTCAGTTTCCCACAAATCCTCCCCATTTCTCTGTATCCAGTGGGAGAACAGAAAGCCGAGAATATCTAAAGTCAGTTTTGAAGACAATGCACAAGGAAAAGGCAACAGGCCTATCAAATATCAAAAAATGTGTATTAACCTTCTGTACTTAAGAGCATGTGGCATCAGCACAGGAATAAACAAAACAGAGGCTGAGGAACAGACCCAGACATGTCCGTGAACTTGACATATGACACAAATGGCATTTTCAATCTCTGGGGACAAAATAAACTATGCGATAAATGGTATCTGGGGTAAGAGGTTATCTCGTATGGAAAAACAGAATAAAAGTAGGTCTTTAACTACACATCAAAAACAAAAGTAATTACACTTGGACTAAATCCCTCAATGAAAAAAAATATATAGCAAAACTTTACAACATTTAGAAGAAAATAGAAGGGGATATTTTTACCTTCCCGGAGTAGGGAAGGATTTTTAAACCAGACACCACAAGAACACATTGTGAAGACAAAGATTGATAAACTTGGCTTTCCTGTTGTTAATAGCAAATGTTTTTTTCTTAAGATTTTATTTATTTATTTGGGAGAGAGAAAGCATGAGCAGGAGGAGGAGCAGATAGAGAGAAACAAGCAGACTCCCGGCTGAGTGTGGAGTCCAATGCAGGGCTCGATCTCACGACCCTGGGGTCATGACCTGAGCCGAAATCACGGTGCATGCTTGACCAACTGAACCACCAGGAGCCCCTGTTGTTAATAACTTCTATTCAAAAAGGACGGCTTAGGCAAAGTTAAAAGACAAAGTGCAGGCTGAGGGAAGATATTTGTGGTACGCCTAAATGACAAAGGGTGGAAATCCAGACTCTATGAAGAACTGTTATGGATCGGTGAGAAAAACAAACAATCCAGCTGGAAAAATGGGCAAAAAATGAGCCTGTGCCTTTCATGAGAGAGTACCAGTGGCTAAGAGTCAGGCAACTGCAAATTAAGTCACCTCTGAAACACCGTTTCCGAACGCAGTGGGGCAGACAGAGGAGGTCTAGCTCTACTCAGAGCTGGTGAAGGCGGAGAAGAGAAACGGACCCTCGCTCCATGTTGATGGTGGGGGGTGGGGACACGTTGGTCCAATCCCTTCAGAGGACACGACTGGTGTGTTAGAGGCATGTGTCTCATCCAGGAATTCCAGCCCTAGAGACACACACATGCGCTGTTTGTGATGGGGAGGGGAGGGGGGGAAATCCATCCACGAGCTCACGGAGTTATGAGTAAACGAGGGCCGTGTGCACTAACATGGAGACCCCTCGGACACAGAATGTCAGATTTCAACAATGAAGAAGAACACGCTGCCAGAGGGTGGGTCCAGTATGCTCTCTGTACGTAGATGGAGCGTACAACACAGAAACCAATATTACATGTGTAACTCTGGGTAGAAATAACAGAGAGGCGTTCGCAAAAACGATGAACAAGTTCCAGAACGGTAGTTATCTCGGGGTCAGCAGAAACGGGATGTGAAAGAATTCACAGAGGGCTTTACCTGTGTTTAGTTTTTCTTTAAAAAGGTGACCTGAAACAAATATGGCAAATCCTAATATGGCAAAACCAAAATATGTTAAGTTTTCAGAAGTCTCCATGTAAGCCCATATGGGATTCTCTAGGCCTTTCCCCCCATCGAAATATTTTGATGGAGAAATATTTAGTAAGTAAGAGAAAGGTCAATTATAATTCTTTGAAGTCAGTGTTAAAATCAAAAGTGTTTCGATCAAATCTGTGTACTCTCACAGGATATCCATTTATTGCTTTTCAAAAAAAAAATTATCAATAAAAATCTTTAAGAAGGAACAACCTAGCTTGTACAAAGAACCTTCGAACCTCAACAGTAAGGGGCATCTGGGTGGTTCCATTGGTCAAGCACCAGATACCTGATTTTGGCTCAGGTCATGATCTCAAGGTCATGATATTGAGCCCTGCGTCAAGCTCTGCGCTCACCGGGGAGTCTGTTTCAGACTCTCTCTCTCCCTCCTTCTCCCCCGCCCCCTACCCTGCCTCTCTCTCTCTCTCTCTCAAATAAATGAATAAATTTTTAAAATCCTAAAAAACAAAACAAACAAACAAACGAAAAAACAACTCAACAGTGAAAGGACGATCCAATTAAATAATGGAAACACAGGAACCGACATTTTACAGGCAAGAAGATGCAGAGGGCACGTGAGCACGTGAAGGGATGTTCAGCACCGTTGGGGAAACGCATTGGAGCCACATGGGATTACACCTGTGAGTGGGCTGACATCACACGTGCCGTCCCGTGGGTTGTGCTGGGATCCTGCTGTGGTTCTGTACCTCCCCCTGATGACTGGTGGAGCTCAGTGTCCTTTACATACCTTACCTCTTCTGCAAAATTGTCTTTGTCCGTCTTCTTGGTGGGGTATCTTGTTGGGTGGTCTGTCTCTCCCTGATTTGTAGGATTTTTGTTTGTTTTTAATAGAGGTTGGTTGAGACCTTATCAGCTCCCACTCCGTGTGTTGCCTTTTGCTCCTATGTGTGTATTTAAAATGAAGAAGCTCATACATGCACAGAATACCTCTGGAGGGGTCCTAGGGCGGCTCCCATGCGGGAAAGTAAAGCAGCAGGAGAAAGCATGTGTGAGAGATAGGCTCTTCTCCATATGTGCAATCCTTTTTTTGATGATCATTATTTGCATGTATTTTAAATGTTAAGACAAAGGAAAGCCTATCCTAACCAAGCAAGTGCTAGCTTCCCTCCAGCCCTACTCCAGAGGAAAAGCTTAAGATGCCTGTCCAGCTGGACCTTTGGCCCAAGGGCCCTCGCCCTCTCCCTCCTCCAGGTTGAGGAGTCGGTCCCCACCCCACGACAAAGTCGTAATGAGAGCAACTCCTCCAGCCAGGCCACCAGGATTGTCACCCAGCTCCTCCGCTGCCCCTTGGACAAAGTTAGCAAACTTAACATATCCTCTCCAAGCCCCACTGCAGAGCAGCAGTTCCTATGAAGGTCCGCCTCCTGTGGCAGTGGTGATGGGATTCCATGGCCAGAATGAGGGGCAAAAGGACGGCAGCTCCCATTCACGCACTGGCTCTCTTGCTCACTTGAGCCCAGGTGGGGAGCTGCCCTAGGAAAAGGCCCTCCAAGCAAGGAATCGTGTTTCCAGCCAACAGCACTGTGAGCACTGAATCCTGCCAGCCAGTCCTGTGAACAGCCAGCAAGGGTGCCCTGCAGTGGGTCTCCCAGCCTTGGGAGCCTTGACATTGACATTGACCTCTGCCCAGGCCCCCTCCAGACCACAGCCTGCTGAGACACAGGAGCCCGGCTAGGTCGTGCCCGGATTCCTGGCCTGCAAACTGTGAAATAAAAAATGTTTGTTGTTTGAAACCTTTAGAAAAAGGAACAAACGATCTAGGCAAGTCTCTCCCAAAATATTGATCAATCACCTGTCGGAGGCAAGAGACAGACGCGACAGAACAACCTTCCAGTGCTGGGATGCCGGGAAGTTCTCAAGATGATATAGCACATCCTGGATTTTAAACAAAATGCTCAAGGAAATGGGTGATTTGCTGTGTTTGATTTTCCGGTTAATTGGAAGAACTTTTTTTTTTTATAGCATCTTGGATTTTAAATGTACCCCAAAGTGGAGGAATCCGAAGCTGAAAATAACCAACTTACCTCCGAAAGTTCTGAAGCTTTCTGACAGCAAACTAGCACCGCGCCCTTCACACAGTAGAAGCTCAATAAATAATTGTGGGTGGAAGGAGAGCAGGTGGGTTGGGGGAGGATCGGCGCTCCCCCTCCTCACCGCTTCCCCAGCCAAGAACTCCCCGAGGCCACGCCCACGCGCAGGGAAAGCCCAGATTCGGATTCAGAAGCCGGGAGACTTAGTTGTGTGACACTGGGTAGGTAGCCCTTGACCTCGAACCTCACACCTTACACCTCCCTCGCTTGGGCGTAAAACAGAAAAAGAATACTTCGCGTGTCAGAGAGCCACGGCGAGACTCAAACAAGATCCCATATGGAGCCACTTCCCGACTGTAGCGTGGCCAACACATTTTGCTATTCCTATTTCTAAAACGTGTTGTCCACTGCGCCGACTTAGAAAGCAGACTATAAAATAAAATATCCCCCCACCGAATGCACGGGAAAAGGTTGCTGTGGGGAAGAAAACGGGCTGTTTGGGAAAAGAAAATCCCCGTGGATCCTCCCGGCGCGCCGTTCACGGACACAGAATTTTAGGGGAGCTTCAAAATCCAGCGTAAATTAGAGAACAGGCGTCCATACTCTCACGCAGTGAAAAAGAATAAGGTAAAGCTCTATGTACCGGCTTGAAAAGATCTCCCAGGGCTGGTGCTGTAAGAACACCGAGCTGCAGGATGGTATTGTATACATATGTATGTGTGTGCATTTGACTTACGTAGAGTCAGGGCCACATACACGTGCGTGCACACATATGCCGCAAGTTCGGAGAACGCCTGAAGAATTCACACGTCAGTTGTTAACAGTAGTTGCCTCTGGGGAAGGTAATGGACCTGGGTGTCAATGTGGCATTTTAATTTTTCATGAAAATTGTATATATACACACACACACATATATACACACACACATACACACACACACACACATATACACACACACACATATACACACACACATATATACACACACACATACACACACACATATATACACATACACATAGACACACACACATATACACACACACACATATACACACAGACATATATGCATGCATGCTCAGTGAACTTCTTAAATGGATATGTACCACTTTTCCATTTTAAAAACGAAAGGTAATATTTCAAAAGCTACATGTAAAGAATAAAACCATTAAAAAGTACGCATAAATACCTGGTGTTGGCATGGACAAAGGAAACAACTGCAAAAGCATAAAAGCGATGCAGAAAAATCCCGAGAGTGTGTCTAGAATGAACTGCCTCGAATGTTCTGTGTATCCAAAAAAAGAAAAAGGTAAATTAAAAACCTGATAATTTAGCACCAAATATGCAAAGGAATGAATCCCTTCTGTTATACAGTGTTCAAAACTGATTAAGGATTTGGGGTTCCTGGGTGGCGCAGTCAGTAAAGCATCAAACCCTTGGTCTCCTGGGCTCAGATCGTGATCTCAAGGTGGTGAGATCGAGCCCCCTGGGGGGCTCAGCTGAGAATCTGCTTGGGATTCTCTCTCCCTCTCCCTCTGCCCTTCCCACTTTTGCTCGCTTTCTCTTTCTTTCAAATAAATAAATAAATCTTTTAAAAAAATAATTAAATGTTTAAACGTAAGATGGCCACCCGCCCCCCCAAAAAAGCCCTGAGTCTCCGGACATTGAGCCCCAGGCTTTTTGGCACGCAGTATACATTTAAATTATCTTTGCCTTTCCTTAGTTTATAGACAAGACGGTCCATACAGTCATGGTGAGTCCCGCGGTCAACTACACAGGCTGCTGTGCGGGGAGCCAGAGCCTGGTCCCAGGCCACAGGGTGCTGTCGCAGCTTGCTACAGGGAGGGGTAAGGACAGCGATATGCCCCCACCCACCCCATCACTCCCCTTGGTGAAATTCCGGGAACAGTCCGTCTTGTCGTCCCTAGGTCCTGCCAGACCCAGACTCCCTCCATCTCCGCTCCTCAGATTCCTCTTCAAGGGTGAATTGAGGTCTACTCCAAAAAAGGAGAAGTGCAGGTAGGAAGCAGTGTGCAGACCGTGTCACCCACGGGGCGGCCTCTGCATCTGCGGGGAAGCCCAGTGCTCGCTGCGGATGCCGCCCGTCCCAGTTCTATGGGGCTCTCCGCTCCCTCTTCCTCTAACTAGACGGGGCTCCGGGGATTGCCCGAGCCCGGCCCAGGCAGAAACTGGAACTGAGAGCCCAGACCCCATTTCTCCAAAGTCACATGGCCTGGGACCAGACACGGGCGCCTCGGCCGCGGAGACCCCTGTGTGTGAGGGCGCGGCGACATTCGCCACCCACTTGGAGAAAGAACGCGTCCTCGAGGTTCCCGGTGGTGCTTTTTGCTTCCGTCAGTGACTCTCCTCTGCCCGCTCCCATGTAAGGTGGGGATCTGGTGAGGAACCAAGAGCCCCAACCCCAGACGTCCCCCCACGCGGCGGGGCACTCACCGCAGGCGGGGAGGGCGCCACCACCGTCCCCCCTGACGTC
The DNA here is from genome assembly GCA_028646535.1 of Procyon lotor. Lineage (NCBI taxonomy): Eukaryota > Metazoa > Chordata > Mammalia > Carnivora > Procyonidae > Procyon > Procyon lotor. The sequence continues at coordinate 52,067,886 of CM053618.1, forward strand.
ATTCGGAATGAAGGGGAAATCCTGCACCCCTGGCTCCAATCTGAGGGTCACCCCCCAGCGGGACAGGAGCAGTTATTTCTAAGGAGAACGTTGCATACGAATTTTCGATGAGACGTCCGTGTCGTGTCATCAAATACTTCACATTCCAGACCCGAATATTGAGCACCGGCGCATGCGCAGGAGTCCAGCGCCCGCGGAGAATGAACGTGGCCTCCTTGCCCCGGGACGGGTGATAATTCCTAGGACTTAAGCATTCCTTGTGGTGCAGGGGAGACCGCTGCTTCGGGATGAGACTCAAGCCCGTTGCTTAATCTTCCTGAGGATGTATCTATAAAATTGGCATAATAATAAAAATCTCCCAGGATCTTCCGAGGATTAACGGAGATAAGGTAGCCCAGCGCCAGGCGGGACACAGTTTCAGGCCCGCATTAGACAAAGAAGGCGTCACATTCCACTCCTGGCCCTGAGGTTTCCTTGTTTCTAAGACCTGTTAGCTTCTCCCACGTCTCTCACAGACTGGTAGGGTGCAACCCTTAAACACAAGAGCACCCCGCAAATAAGTCTCCACCCCTGATGGAAAAAATTAAGAATCCTATTTGTTAAGGTGGATGGAGAGAGCTGGATGTCAGTATATTCTGAAAAACTGAATGACATCTCTCTGCTCACGTCTGGAATGTGTGGATAAGAGTCGAGTCAGAGACAAAGTCTTGCACTGTGCAGGTTGGCAAACTCTGGCCCAGGGGCCCAGTGCGGTACCCCTCCCACCAGTTTCTGGGCAGGCAGCTCGATGGGCAGCAGTCACACTCATTCATCTGTGCTCGCCTGGGACAGCCCCAAAACGGAGCTGTGATGGGCCCTCGATGGCCCACAAACCCCAAAATGCTTCCTTATCTGGACCTTTACAGAAAAAAAAATTGGCCAACCTCAGCTCCACGGAGTGCTTTCTGTCCTCTCTCACAAACACCCGCAAACCTGAGCCTAAATGCTGGGAATGAGACTCTGTTTGAGGTTGACAAGCCCAGGGGTTGGAATGGAGACGCGCAGGGATCCGAAGTTTGGAAACAAGAGGGCTCTCTTTGGCTCGTGTCTAGCTTATGACTGCACAGACCTGAAGGAAACTGCAGACCGAAACAAGGCTCTCAAATAAATCTGAAGGGTTTAAAATGCGAGGAAGCAAAGTGGATGGGAGCAGCGTGATCCTATGGGTTCCGGTCCCCGTTAGATGTATGACTGAGGGCAATCTCTACTTGTAAATGTGGTACCATTGGCAGAAGGCCTGTTGAGTTCCTCCTCTAGGGAAGCCGCCTGCCTGGACGTGGAAGTTTTAGGCCAGTTTAAGTCTAAGATGCCTTCCTACCTTTAAAGCTCAATTTAAAAGGCCCAGTGGCCTCGGGGCCTTGGAGACGGCACTGCAAGGGGCATAGAATGAAACTTTTCAGGCACCTGGCCTTTCACCAGGTTCCAGTGATATTCACCAGGGTGGTAACTCACTGCACTCTCCCCTTTCCAAATGGAGCGATGCATGAGCAGAGGCCCAGACCTTCAGGTGAGGGGCTCCCTTCAACTTTATGTAACCGGAGCCTGGGAAATGCTGACGGGCCTTCGGGATCGCGCCTTTCACGCTGATGTGAGCACCTGCGAGTGCGGCTTTATCTCTAGAGTGACTGGTCCGTGTGGCAAAGGGACCCTAAAGGTGATGCCAACGGTCTCGGGATAATTGGGACCAGGCAGCAAATAAATCCTGGGAATCCAGACCACTTTCGTTTTCCCAGAGCCCCAGAGTGAGGATCGCCTTCCAAAAGTTCCGAATCTAAGCCTGTGGACCCCATCATGCCGGACTGCATGTCCCTCCCTCCTCTCCCAGGAGACCCACTGGGGGTGGTGACCCCAGCTGGCATCTCATGGACAACGGGCCCAACACACCCAGATGAGACCCGCTGCTGATGGTCTGGGCTTCCGGTCAGGGGCCGCTGGGCACAGCTCTCTCCCTGCCTGATTTCTCTCTGGAAGCATCCCAGCCCAAACATGGAACAAAAGTTCCCTCTAACAAGCCCATTCCGGGTTCCAACGTTTTGTTTTTTATGTTTGTTGGCAAATAGGACTGTCACCAGCAACAATAACAACACTGTTTCCCCTCGGCTGAAGCTACTTCATTTCTTCGCATTTGTTGCCGGGCTGGCGCTGGACAGAAGAATAATGGAGGCTCGGCGGCGGGCCCGAGGCCTGACCCTGTGCCTCCAAAAGCAAACACAGGGGTGCAAATGGAGAGACTTGTTTGTTTGAACTCTCCCTGTCTGGTTTGGAAAAAAGAAAAAGAAAAAAGAAAAACAAACCTCCCACCACCTCCGTTTCATCAGTGTAGACACTGAAGTTTTATTGTTTTGTTTTTCTTTTCTGTTTTCATTTCTCACTTTTTGAAACGAGGATCTACAGCCCTCTACTGGCGTGGGGAATGGCGCCAACTCCTCAGTCGTCGGGGCGACCCTGCCATCTTGTGGCCGCGCGGGGGATGTGCACCGGGAGATAAACTCGGACCTCTGAGCATCACCCCCCAGGTTGCTGGAAAGGGTTCTTCCAAGCGAAGATTTTATTTATTTATTTGACAGAGAGAGAGAGAGTGAGCACAAGCAGGGGGTGCTGAAGACAAAGGGAGAGGGAGAAGCAGGCTCCCCGCTGAGCAGGGACCCTGATATGGGACTCGATCCCAGGACCCGGGGATCATGACCTGAGCTGAGGGCAGATGCTTCACTGAGCCGCCCAGGCGCCCCTCACTTTTCCAGTTTGTGTAAAACCGGGCTCTTGCGCCTTTCTGCATGGGGCCGGTAAATGAATAATGAGAAATGTAGATGAGCTTGGAGGTTAAACTTTGCTTACATGGAATCACAGAGTGCCCATTAGCGTTGAGGCTCGGGCACTTGGCTCCCTCGTCTCCTCCTAAAAGCCCGAGCCAGACACAGTAGCGAAAGTAGCACGCAATCCGATGTCTGCGGGGCACGTAGACGCACGATGACTCATCAAACACTGGACAGGTCTGGCAGCTGTTTCTGTGCAGTGGTTTGGAGGAATACTGCGGTCCTCGCCTTGCGCTACATCTCAGCGCTGCTTGGGCCGGCAGGCCAGCCGGTGCCCGGTCTGGAGTAAGGCCTCGGAGTCTGAGCTCAGACGTCTCCTCCTCACAGCTGGCCCTTGCTGGGTCCTCCCATTACATGGTCTGTCACTCATCTCACCGACGTGGGAGGCAGACTTACGGTACTTTGGGCAGCAGGATAGATAGTTCTGCAAGGAGAAAATAGCACACTAGCCAAGGGACAGTAAATCCTTGGGCGAGTAGTGCAGAAGCATGACTCAGATTTCCAGGCCCATCTACCCCCACACACACACACACACCCCAGGCTAGGCCCTGTTTCCTCCATGGTCACCTGTTTCCAAGTTGGGTTGACCTAGGCCTGTCCTCAGAAAACCACCTTTATGAACCGGGCATGTCACCAAAGAGTCTGTGTTGTAGCTGGAGAGGGAAACGGGCTGTGTCTCTGGGAGGGTCTGGCGGCAGACCCGGGAGAGGGGAGGGGGATGGAAAGGCAAGGTCATGCCCTGCCTTGAAGAATGAACGTGTCCCTCCCAACCTTTAGAGATGACATCCCAGAACTCCAAACCAGAGAAGGCACTTCTTCCCACCAACTAACTCTTGCTGGGCTACCCCCAGAATCTTCCAGAAGGACCAGCCTCCTTCTTGGGCCACCTCTTGAAAATAGGTGGTTCTTTCTTCCTCCTTTTGTCACAGGGAGAGGGAAAGCAGTCAGGGTCTCCCCACAGGAAGGTATAAGAGGGGGACACTTTTCTTCAGAGATTTCCCAACCCTGATAAACTATTTACATTCACCCAATGGGAGGAGGAATTTGAGGCTTGGTGGCCAGACTTTCAGAGCTGCTGTGCAATGTGACCACAGGGAAGGTGACTGTGGGGAAGGTGACAGTAAGACCGCAGACAGAACCTGTGATGTGTCGTGAAGGAGGAAATTCGGGCGTCAGAGGGTCATGGGCTAGCCCCACAGCCCAGAGATCACAGAAAGCCAGAGGGAGGAGGACATCTCAGATCCCATGGCTGGGCCCGACCCTTTCTTTCTTTTTTTTTCTTTTTTTCTTTTTTAAGATTTTATTTATTTGAGAGAGAGAGAGAGCATGAGAGGAGAGAGGTCAGTGGGAGAAGCAGGCTCCCTGCCAAGCAGGGAGCCGATGCAGGACTCGATCCCAGGACTCCAGGATCAGGACCTGAGCCGAAGGCAGTCGCTTAACCAACTGAGCCACCCAGGCGCCCCTGGACCCGACCCTTTCATGTCGACACACTCTACTGGAATTGGAAAATGGACACAACGGGAGACCAGGCCATGTCAGCTTTAAACACAAACCAACAAAGTAATTTTTTGGGATGAATACACTTATTTTTAGGATAACATTTCAGTTGTATGTAGTATACACTTATTAATATAACCCTGTCATTAAAATACCTCTCCTGTGTAGCAGATCGCCCCCAAATTTAAAAAGGAGTGGAGATAATGTTTCGAAGCTAGGCTGTGTGGTATGCATCATGCAACACACATGATGATTTTGACAGGCCTCTGTCCCCGGTAGCAGGGGCCCTTGGAGTAGGAGTGTTGTGTTATTGGTGGGGTCCACCTGACTTTAGGCTAACAAGGAGGCTCGTGGTGGGTTCCTATGCAGTTTTAGGGGTGGGGGCTGGCCCTTCTGGAAAGACCAGTCATGTGATTGGAGATTGGGGGTTGGAGCCACATGATGTTGGCCCAACCTCTGGGGAAGGGAGACTCAAATCACCCTGGCCAGTGATGCAATTAGTCATGCCTGCGTAACTGAACTCCCATAAAACCTGAGCTTCCCTGGTTGGTAATCTCACGCGGCCGTGCTGACCCCGTAGCATATCCTGAGGATGGCAGAGCGACACGTTCAGGACCCACCCTGGAATCCGCGTCCTCCCCTGGCTGGTCCCGATACGGAACCTTTACAGGGAAACTATAGTACATGCCGCATTTCCCTGAGTTCTGGGAGTCACTCCAGCAAATTATGGAACCTGAGTGGGTAACGGGAACCGAATTTTTAGCCAGTTGGTGAGAAGTGCGGGGAATCCCCAAACCTGCGGCTGGGATCTGGAGCGAGGGAAGCCTTAATCTGAAGTTTGATCCAACTCGGGGTAGTTGGTGTCAGAATCTTGTTGTGAATCAGTGCTACGAAAGCGATTGGATTGAACACCTCCCCCTCCCCCCAGGAAATTCACAAAGCAGTATGCTTCTATGGGCGGATGCTTGTACACATATTTGCCTCCCATACATACAAGAGGCATCCAGTAAGGTGTGCTGGTTGAATGAATGAGTTATTATGTAACAGCGAGTTCTCTGGTGTGTGGATCGTGCCTCACCTCACGGGCCCAAATCAGCCCCATCCACACCTATACCCTGGAATTTACATGCGTCCTAGGGAGACTCTGTCTGTCTGTCTCCCTTTGCCTTGACACTCAGATCCCTTCCACGTGAACCCTCATTTGCTTGCTTTCACCCACAAACGGACCAGGAGAAGAAGCTAGTGGTACTTTCTACCACAGTCCAAAACCAAGAGCAACACAAAACTAGAAAACTAGTTTTCCTCCTTGGAAAGGGAAGGGAGCTGCTGGGAAGAGGAATCTGACAGGCATGTTTGAGGAGACTTCATTTGAACTGGAAGGTTTTTTTTTAACTAAGTCATAATGGACATGTAACGTTCTATTAGTTTTAGGTGTATAACGTAATGAGCAGTCTATATGTATAGATTATGAAACGATTCCCAGAATGGGTTGAGTCAACACTTGTCACCACACATAGTTCCAAATCTTTTCTTCTGGTGAGAACTTTCATGATCTACTCTCTTAGCAATTTTCAAATATACAGTGTGATTTATTAACTGTGGTTGCCGCACTGTACATTATAGCTTCGGACTCCCTTTGGGGTTCGCCCACTCTATCCCCTGCCTCTGGCAACCTCCAGTCTATTCTCTGTGTCTATGAGTTTGACTCTGTGTAGATTCCACATATAAGAGAGGTTGTACAGTATTTGTCTCTTCTTTTCTTTTCTTTTCTTTTTATTTTATTTTATTTTATTTTATTTTTTCAGTGTTCCAAGATTCATTGTTCATGTACCACACCCAGTGCTCCATGCCATATGTGCCCTCCTCAATACCCACCACCAGGCTCGCCCATCCTCCCGCCCCCCCCTTCCCTCCAGTTTGTTTCAGGGTCCACAGTCTCTCATGTTTCGTCTCCCCCCTCCAATTTCCCCCAATTCATCCTTCCTTTCCTTCTCCCAATGTCCTCCATGTTATTCCTTATGCTCCACATGTAAATGAAAACATATGAAAATTACTCTCTCTGCTTGACTTATTTCACTCAGTATAATCTGTTCCAGTCCCATCCATGTTGATACAAAAGTTGGGTATTCGTCCTTTCTGATGGAGGCATAATATTCCATTGTATATATGGATCATATCTTCTTGATCCATTCATCTGTTGAAGCGCATCTTGGCTCTTTCCACAGTTTGGTGATTGTGGCCATTGCTCAATGGCCAAAGTTCAATGCTGTGAACATTGGCATCCATGTTGTCAAAAATAGCAAGATTTCCTTCTTTTTTTGTGGCTGCATAATATTCCTCTGTGTGTGTGTGTGTGTGTGTGTGTGTACATATATATACACCACATTTTCTTTGTCCATCCATCTACTGATGGACAATTACCTTGTTTCTATGTCTTGGCACTTGTGACTAAAGCTGCAATGAACATGGGGGTGCAGATATCTTTTGAGATACTAATTTCAATTCCTTCAGATAAACACCCAGCCGTGGGATTCCTGGATCATATAGCAATTCTATTTTTAGAATAGTTTTCTGTTTTCCCTAGTGGCTGCACCCATTAGCATTCCCACAGACACCGCACATGGGTTCCTTTTTCTCCACGTCCTCACCAATGCTTGTTATTTCTTCTCTTTTTGATCCTAGCCATTCTGACGGGTGTGAGGTGAGATTCACTGTGGTTTTAACTTGCATTTCCCTGGTGACCTGCCATGTTGAGCACCTATTCGTATGAACTGGAAGTTTAGACAGTGTGACCCAGAGACTTGTTCATGGTAACCACCCAGAACACGTGCCTCCCCTTCCCTCCCACTCACATCCTAAACGTTACAGAAAAAACAGTCTTGAAAACGTGAGAATGCAGGCAACCAGGAAGGTTTAAGGGGTGCTCTTAATGAGCTGGACGTGTTGTCCAATCCTCAACACCCAGAAGGCAGGCAGGGACGGAAGCCATAGAGCCAGGCACCATCAAGAGAGGACTGTGGCTAAAAATGGCTCCCCAAGCCAGAGGACAGAGATGGGTGAACAGAGAGGAGGCTGGGGAGCCATTGCTGTGGCTGGTTTGGGAAAGCCTCCATGAGCGGATGAGGGGGGACGTTTGGGCTTGAGAAGCAGATTCCCTGAAAGAGGGGGAGACTTACTAGCAGATGTGTCCCTTCCTCCCACCTTTCCCTCCCTCAATCCACAGAATGGGGGCTGCAGTACTGACAGGATGGCCAAGAGGAAATCTTGACTACAACCATGAGCCCACCACCAAGAAACACCAAAGGCTTGAGGAAAAATCTGCCCTATGAGAAAGAGACACGAAACTCAATGGACAGAACACACTCATGGACTCCAGGGCAACAGAAGGAATGGGGACAGCCTGCAGAGGAGTCTCACGGGCTGGCTGACTGATGACACAGTCACTGGAGGCAGGAAAAGCCCTGGGTTCTGCCAGGGAGGTCTAGCCATGCTCTGATTCATGTTGGCACAGAACCTGTCCTGCCCTCCCCAGGTAGGCTCTGTTTCCACTCTCTCTGCCGGCCTCAGAGTGCTCCCATCCCTGGGCCCTACAGGCCCCATGCCTTCTTCCGGGATGGAGCCCTCACCCTGTGACTTTCTCCCCTGGGATTCGGGCTGTGACTTACTGGGCCCCAACCTTCCCATGATTTTTCTCTTCAGAAATTTTTGTTGCTCTCTGGGGGGCCTCTCATGTCTGGAACACATTTGAGCCTGATGAATACTTTCCGAACTGACAGACCTAAAAGAAGGCACAGACGTGTCCCTGGGCTCTGGCCCTGCTCACAGGACCTCCGGAATTTCCCCCACTGTCAACTTTCACCATTTGGGGGTGGAGGGACTGAATTCATGCTTTCCTAGGTATTCGTTTTTAACTGTTAAGTTTAGTACGATGAAATATATGTTCCTTCTGTATTTCATACCCAGCTTCATGCATACATCAGTCATGGAATTAAGATTTCTAGAAGCATCTAAAAGTGGTCCTAGGGCTCAATTGACAATTGTTCTTCTCCAGGCAGGACTCGACATACCCCAGGAACGTGACTTACTGTTAGGCCACCCCAGCAAGGCGGGGGTACAAGGGTTGGAAGGTGGCAGGGTGGGTAAGGCAACGATCAGAATGTCTTCCCACTTGTAGTTCTCTAGATCATTCTAATGACGGATTCTCAGGTTGTCAGACAAATGCAACTCCCAGGCCTAGGCCCTGGGGCTGAGTCAGCTACTCATATGAAAATGGCTACTCTGGAGTCTGACAGTGTAAACAGGAATTGTGCCGTCATGTGTATTCTTATCCATGTCTAACTCTTGGCTTTAAACAACTTTCCGTGCCTAGTGTTCATATTGTTCAACCCAATCATTCCCCCTACACTGCCGTCTCTTCTAAGCGTCAGAATTAACCGCTGGCACCAGAATTCCTCCCAGGACGGGAACTGTCTTTGCAGAGAAAAAAATTGCCTTGATTAGTGCTTGAGGAGAAGATGAGCCTCACTCTTAAGGGCCTGGTATCGGGGGGCCTCCTCTCTCCGCAGTGCTGCCTAACCAAGGGGAGGGCTGGACAGGGAGGAGCAGAAAGGGGAGGGGCCAGCAAATGGCAGCATCCCCGGACCCTCAAGATCTTGAGCAACATCTTCTCGACACATCACCGCTCTGTCTGCGTGATTTTCTCTGTGAGCGCCAAAGAAGTAATAAGATGGTAAACGTGATCCTGGGCTGAGACCACCCAGGATAAGCCCAGACCCAGGGCAGGAGTTCCATGTCCCCATCCGTTAGCAAACCTGAGGACACCTTAGACTCCCACCCATTTCAAGACTGGGGCTTTTGAGACGTTTCATCAGGGCAATCTCAGCCAATATCTGGATTAGCCGGTGATGTGGATGGGAATTTGCGTACAAGGATATTAATCACAGAATTACATATGATGTTGGAAACTGAGACACCTAAACACACAACAATAGGGATCTGGTTAAATAAACCGAGAGAGAGCTATTTAGTAACGTGGGAAAGTTTCGGCTGCACGGTCAAGCGAAGAAAAAAATTCGGAATGCTACTGGCATTACTAATACTTGGTATTTGTTCGTTGTTGTTTTTTGTTGTTGTTGTTGTTGTTTTTAAAGATTTTATTTATTTGACAGAGAGAAACACAGCGAGAGAGGGAACACAAGCAAAGGGAATGGTAGCAGGAGAAGCAGGCTTCCTGCAGAGCAGAGAGCCCGATGTGGGGCTCGATCCCAGGCCCCTGGGATCTGACCCGGGATGAAGGCAGACGCTTAACGACTGAGCCACCCAGGCGCCCCCGTTGTTGTTGTTGTTTTTTTAATGAATGATCTTTTCTCGAAGGAAATAGAAAGATTAAAATTTTAACAGAACATTCCAGAGTTTGTGGGATTATAAGGGACTTGTCTTTTCTTTGGCTCATTTCTGCGTGAGCTCAAATTCTCCATAAGGAGCAAAGCAAGGTGAGAGGAAATCAACATCCCTTTTAAAGCGTGGGAGGGAAGTTTGTTTGTGTTGGTTGGCTTCCTTGGCAGACGTGGGAGAGATGAGCAAGAAGGACAGTGCCCGTAAGTGAGGTTTGGTCATCATTTATTTATGCCGGTTTAGGTAGAGACAACATTTGTTTAGCAGAGATGGAAAGGGATCTCCAGTCTTGTTAGGGGGGGAAAAAAAGGAAAGAAAAAAACAAGAGGAAGATAGGAAATAGAGAAAAAGTACATTTAGACTCTCTTCTGAAATGGGCTTGAACAGGCAGTTGATTTTGTTTCACTTTTGCATGTTCTTAGTCCCCTTTTACCAAGTCAAAAAAGGTGACGGTTGGATTACGGATGTGTTGGCAGTCACGTGTGGGCACGCGTGCGTGCGTGTGCCTGTGTGGGCAGAGGGAGGCAATGCCTCCTTTCTGTATCCTACATAAATTATCTGGTATAAGCAAGGACAAAGCCTCCATAAAACTTCGACTCCTGACCCCTCCCCACCAATCCCCACAAAACTGAGGAAACCTCACTCATTTCCAAACTTCAATCATTTCCCAATCCGCTGCTGGGTTGAGCTGCAAGAGGTCAGGCTTGACGTCTTATGATCCCGAAAATATTTGAGGAAGAAATTATATAAGATGTTTGCATGAGCCTCATGTCCCGTCCCCGACCCTGGCATCAAAGAGACACAGCTCCACACCTTGACATTGGCCCCCAAAGGACAGCATTACATTGGCAAAAGATCTCGTGACTACTTTTGGTTAATTTTGGAGACTATGGAGTGACTTAGAGTTGAGTACGGGCTTTGTCACCAGGGCCTGCACAACCCTGGCCAAGCCGCCTCACCTCTTGGGGCCTTGGCCACCTCCCCTGTAGCCTGAGCACTTAACTTTGGGCATTTTCAAGGTGACCTTAAGCACTGGAAGTCTATCATCCTTTAATTGTAGATTTTATTTGTAGAATAAAATACAAATAAATTTTATTTGTAGAATCTACAAATTCTAATTTGTAGAATTTATGTACAGGAGTGTGTGTGTGTGTGTGTGTGTGTGTGTGTGTGTGTGTGTTGCTTATTTGACCAAACAGAAGACAAGTGAGGGCATGGGTGACAATTTCAATATTTAATGCTAATGGGGAAAAAGAAGGGAATCATCATCTATTGAACAACCTCCGAGAGTCTAGACATCACAGAGTAACTTCGCAGTTTCGGAAACTGAAACTCAGATGGAAAGCGACTTGCTCAAGATCGTCTGGCCATTAAGAGCCACAGGCCAGAAACAGCATCCAGACTAACTCCAAATCTGGATTGGCAAGTCAGTATGGCTTGGGGACCCCTCCCCTTCGTGAGGCTCCTTTGGTCTTGAGGTGGGGGTGGGTGCCCCCCGGACCTTGTCACTCTCCTCACTCTGGGCACTGAGGCAACACTGCTAAGCTCTCACTCCTTCTGCCATTAAGCTGGTCACCCCCATTCCAGAAAATGCCCATCAGCACTACAGTACTCCCAATGGAGCCTTGAGGTTGGACGAAGAGTGATGACAGCCCCCAAGTCCCCCTGGAAAGTCACCTTGCTCGTGAGATGTGTGTCCCTGGGTCTGGGCTGAAGAATAGTGAAAGGTAATACCCGAAGACTGTATTAATCGTGGCCCCCACCATGTCTGACTATTCCAAGACCACACACACCTTCCCATTCAGGGTGTTTTCTGCTACCTCAGGGGAGCTGCGCCTCCCTCCTCCCACCCCTAAGGCATTGGGAATGACGTGACTAAGCCAAGCTTTTCAATACTGCACTGACCGTCTTTTCTGGAACACCTGCTGGTCTAGGAGCAGAGGATGGGCAACGACACAAAAAGGTCCATCACCTAGTTCTAGCCACCCTACCACATCGCCGCTTCCAGCAACTTCTATTCAAGACAAAGTAAATTCCAAAAGTTTGACATACACTATACCATTTACGGAGGCTCAGTTAGATGGAAACGAGTAAAGGATCAGGAAACGACTAGTTGTTCTTTCACTGTTTGGCTGCGAGACGTTGGGCAAGCCACCAACACTCTTTGAGCCCGAGTTCCCTCCTCTATAAAAGAAAGGAATTAGGAAACGAGATCCCTCACGCCCTCTCCATCTCAGGAGTCCACCATCTGGCCCACCCCAGCCGCTCCCGGGGGGCTCAGGCAGCCTCATTCTAGAAACTTGGTTTGGTGGAGTCGCTTGGCTTCACCTTCCATGACTTTTCCGAGTTTACTTCCTCTTGGCACTGTGGAGCGCTGGCCTCCTTCTGTCGGCGCGTGTGGCTCCATGAGTGCCGCAGAGATGGAGGGCAGAGCCGGATGCCAGCCACCGCCTCCAAGAGGCCCCACGTCGCCATGCGCTGGGGCCGCCTGCTGACCTCTCCCCATGGCGGCCGCCATCTTGCAGGCTCTGCTGGCGGCCTCCCCGGCTCTCCCAGACAGCACCTGAGGCGTCAGCTGGCCTTGGCCCCTCTGCCATTGGGAATACTGGTGCCAACCCCTCAGGGTACCTGCAGCTCCTATGGCCTGCGGCCTTCAGAGGCGCCTCGCACAGACGAGTCCCCACAGGGCCCATAATCTCACCCCATTTCACAGATGAGCAACTGTGGCCACGGGACCTCCTCGTCTTCCAAGAAGGCACAAAGGCGAGGCATCAGCCAGGGCAGAAATCAAAGCGTCGGCACTCTCCCAGGGCCGGGCAAGCTTTTGTAATCGGTCATGCGTCTTTTTAGCTTTTGCAACTTTGTCGGATTTATATATAGCCTCCATCTTGTCCCTCTGAACTCGGCAGGGCTCGCCATCAGTCACTGGGCTGAACACCTGGAACTCTGTGGGGACTATCATTAGAAGGATGCGAGGCCAGGTGTGGTTTTGGACCAGAGACCGGTTGGAATAGGGAGGATTTCTCACTTTCCAAGTTTACTCTGCTCAAGTTAAAACAATTAACCTCCTTTCCCCTTCAAACAACTGTTCTCTGCAGCTTTCCACCAGCTAGAGCCAACCCAGAGACACAATGTCAAAAGTGGACTCTCTCTACCCTTGAGGCCTTTGGGGGGAAGAGGCAGGTTTCACCCTTCCTTGGGGCTTCCTTCTGCCTTCGCCACCCCCTTCCACGCCCCGTGTCACCACCGCCCTCTGGGAGCTAGACCTCTGGAGAGCGGGGATTTTCTCTAGTGCGGGGGTCATGGTGAGATTGCAGCAAAGGGGGGCTTGGCCAGAGTTAGGCCCCCACATTGTGCCCCAGACTCACCCCTCGGGGATTTCCCAGGCGAGCCAGCAGGGAGGGAAGGACAGATGGTAAGGTTATTCCCAACCAGTTGGGGTCTTAGCTCTCTCAACTAATGTAGCTATCAGCACATTCCCCTTCTCGGGCTGCAGCGGCCCCCAGAACACACAACACACACATGCACACATGTGTGCACACGCACTCAAAAACTCTTGATGATATTCATATTTTCAGGAACCCACCTGTCTCCTAATATAATACAGTAGCTAGCAGGAATTGAATGCTTATCCCATTCTGGGCACTGTGCTAGGTGATTTTCCTACACTGATGGCCTCCCTTTTCAGTCCTTGCAACAACGCTATGATGATGTAGGTGGGGTGGATCTAAGGCTCAAAAACTGGAGTGGGTAACACAGGTCCGCCGGCCAGTATGGGGCAAAGCCAGGACTTGAAGCCCAATTTTATCCAACAGATGAGTTTACTGGCCATCATCAGATGGGGTGCCTGGGTGGCTCAGTCGGTTAGGTGTCCGACTCTTGATTTTGGTTCATTCAGGTCATGATCTCAGGGTTATGAGATTGAGTCCCCCCAATCAGGCTCTGAGCTCAGCACAGAGTCTTGCTTAAGACTCTCTCTCCCTCTCCTCCACTCTCTCTCCCCTCCCACCACTCACACTGTCCCTCTCTCTCTCAAAAAAATAAAAATAATAAAATAAAAAATTAAAACATTTTTTAAAATTTTTAAATAAAAAAGAAAAGATCATCATCTGAGATCCTCTCCATGATTGTGGGGGTCACCTGCAGGTGTGAGGCATTGCTGGTCTGCATGAGGCAGCCCGAGGAAACCCTTGGCACCTTTGTGCCCAAGAGGAAAGGTCACACTTGCCCATCTCACACAGGCTGGCCTTTTCCTGAGGTGACAGGGAGGTGCAGTGATGGCTTGCCACCCTCTGAAAACACTGCCCAGTGCAGGGTCTTCAGATGGTGGGAAATGGCTCAGCATGAAAATTGAATTGATCATCTTGCAGAAATGACCCAATGCAGTGGTTTTCAGACATGGTTTCACACTAGACAACTGGAGAGACTATTTAAATCCTAAATATATATCCCGTACCAATGAAACTGGACTATACCCCCTACCCGTGAAATTAACTATACCCCATACCCATGAAATTAACACACCATTGGAAACCACCCATCATAATTTTTTAAAAATATTTTAAAATTTTCCAACAATCACCAATTTACAGAAAGGTTACATGCCGCTGTGGACGGACTCTTTATGCCGTCCAAAATTCTTATATTAAAATGCCAGTGGGATGGTGTCAGGAGGCGGGGCCCCTGGGGGTGATGAGGTCATGAGTGTGGAGCCCTGGTGAATGGCAGCAGTGCCCTCATGAGAAGAGACACATAAGCTGGCTGCTTCTCTCTGTTTTCCATCCTGCGAGGATGTGACCATCTGCAACCAGGAAGAGGGCCTTTACCGAGAGCCCCAATGTGCTGGTGTTCTGATCTTGGGCTTCCAGCTCCAGAAATGTGAGAAAAACGTTTCTGTTGTTTGAGCTGTCCCATTTATGGTATCTTGTTAGAGCAGCCCAAACTGATTAAGATACAAGTATGATACGAAAAACCTTTTCCTGAACCAATTGAGAGTAATTTGCCAACTTGGGGCACCATTTTCCCCAAATATATTTGGGTCTATTTCCTATCAACAAGGACGTTCTCCTGTGTGGCCCCAATAAAAACCCCCAAATCAGGAAATTAACATTGTTACATCTCTATCAATGAATAGATTGGTCAGGGATCTTCAGTCTCCTTCAGTCTGGAAAGTGCCTCAGTCTTTCCTTGACTTTCAGGACCTCGATACATGTCAAGACTATTTGGGAGAACATCCTTCCCTTGAGTTCATCCAACATCTCCTCATGAGCAGGTTCAGTTTATTCACACTTGGCAAGAATATGGCAGAGAGGATGGTTTGTTCTCCTTCTATCCTGTTGGGTGGCTCACAGCCTTGATGTATCACACTATTGATGGCATCCACTTTGATGTCTTGATGGAAGGTGATGTCTTCCAGTCACTCCTTTTCCCTTAGTGAAGTCATTCAGATTTCGTGACGAGAGGCAAGTGATGAGTTGAATTCTGGGAAACTGACCAGCCTTTGGTTATTTTTCCATGATCTCAGAGTGCAACCAACTTTGAGAATCAGGGGCCTAATTCTTCCCTGTGAAGTAAACATCAGCAAAGACATAGGGGCCTTTGTGACCTAAGTTAATAATAATAATGAAAGCTTACATGGATTAGCTAATATTTATCGAGCCCTCATGTGCATCCACGGTGCTCGTGACTTAATGCGTTTTGTCCCCATCATCTAGCAGCTCACAGTTATTATTCATGCATTTAGCAGATTCTTATTGAACACCAACTATGAGCCAAATACTTTTAGGGGCTGGGGATACAACCGTACATGACAGAGACCCGAATCCTAACCCTAACCCTAACCCTAATCCTCTTTCTTGGGGAGCCTACACTCTAGGGTATCGAAGCATGTACTGAACACCCTGCTAATTGCTTTATATTCACAGTAATGATGATAATAATAATCATGACTTGTCTTTCCTGAGCAATAACAATGGGCCACACCTTTGGATCACCATCACGACAACACTAGGAAACAGGTGCTTTTATTATGTACTTAGGAACTCATGTTGGGGAAAGAAAGGCTCTAGGGCACATAGAAAGGCATATAGAAACGGCAGCATTTGGTACATTAATTATGTTCTCTTCGGTGCTAGCAAAGATTATTGTGGACCCTAGGATTTTTGGAGAATCACACCAAACTAACAAATACCACATGACACGCATCAAGTTGGCAACAATTAGAAAGTTGGACAATATCAAGTGCTGTCAAGGATGCGGGGCAATGTGACTTTTGCACCATGTTGGTTCGAATGTTAGGTAGTGCAGCCATTTTAAAGATCATATCCTATGTGTATTCCCAAGAACCCAGGAAAGCCAGCCTTGGGTAGATACACTAGAGAGATCATGACACAAGTTCACGAAGAGACATATACAAAGAAGTTCATGCGGAAGTTCATGTACCACAGAGTTGGAGGCAAGCAAGGGGCCCTTACTGGGGAAAAAGACAAGCAAAATATGTTATTGTATTTGGTGAAATACTTTGCGGTAGAGAGAAGAAATCCCTTGGACTCAATAAAACATGGGCAAATCTCCAAATCATAATGTCAATCCAAAAATGTAAGAAATGGAATATTTATAACATAATAACATTTATAAGAGTTTTAAAACAAACTGCAGATCAACATTGTGTTTTGTCCAAGGTGTATACCTACATATGTGTGGTGAAAGGTAGATTGGAAGGGGATGCATTAAATACATGTCTGGGAATGCAGCAGGGATTGGGAGGAGTTGGTAATTGTAGCTGGAGGGCTCCCTGGCTGCCCAGAAACAGTCCCGGCCCCCAGAGCGCCTTATCTCCAGGAAGGATGCCATGATGCCCATTTTCCCTCCAACAAGAGCTTCAGCCTAGCGAGGCAAGGTTGCTAAACCAACACCAAGAAACCTAGAATCACCAATGGCGGTGACCTGTAGCAGGCAGTGGAAGGGGGCCACAAGAAAAAGTAAGAATGGGTTTAATCCAGATGCTGGAAGGGGAAAAAGAAGGCACATCCAAGGAAAGCAGGTTAATCCTATGTGATCCTCTGCACGATCCCCTCAGCCGGGCTGACATCCTGGATTTCACCCTCAGTGTGGGAAAGATTTGGAGGGTTGTTGAGACAAGGAGAAGGAGAAACATTATCTGACTGATATTTCACAAAGGCGCCTGGGGTTGTAGACAGCAGGTTGGTGGGGGGTGGTCATGAAATCAGGGATCCCTTCTTGTAACCCCACAAGAATGGGAGATGTCTTCGGGGCTGCCTGAAGTATGTGCCTTCATCTGTCTTCATCCTGCTTC
>CM053618.1:52085443-52100512 GCA_028646535.1 Procyon lotor
GTCGGATCTCACAGATTAAGGGTTCCGTCCTACAAGACTGCCCCCCGCCTCCCACTTCAGACACCAGTCACAGGCCCTGGGCTGTCTGTCACTCCTGCTTCCAATGACTTCCTCCTTAGGTTTGATAAATTTGCAAGAGCAGCTCATAAAACTCAGGGCAATACATATTTATGTTTACTCATTTACAAAAGGATGTGATAAAGGATACAAATCAACGGCCCAGTGAAGAGAGACACGGGGTGATGTCCCCAACACGGGTCCCCAGCACACCTTCTGCCTGGCTCTGTGGCATGTGGGAGCATCTTGGAGCCCCAAGTGTGGAGGCTCCCGGAAAAGGGCCAAAAAGCCCACGTGTCCTGTTCCCCCCCACTCGGTCTCTCCCCTGTTGTGAAGTTGCACATCCATTGAACACACACAAATCCTTTCTGCTGAAAGTTTCTGTCGTTCATTCTTTACCATCAGAGAGGAGAAGCTCTTTGCCACAGGGGGTCCCGGACCCTTTCGGAAGTTCAGTGACCTGGGCTGCTCACGACTCCCACTTTGAGCGGGATGGCTGTTTAAACTTGAAAGGGAGCTTCATTACAGGTTCACATCCAGGGTGAAGATGTAGGAAGCTTGTATCTGATGTCATTTTTAGCAATGACCACTGTGAGGACATTAGAAAAAAGTGGCAAGTGGGGTTTCATCAGACCGGTTAGGAGGGAAAGTTAAAAAGCAAAATCAAGTATTTTCAGAGAGGGCATTGAAAAGGTTTTCTATAAATGCACATTTATGGGGCGCCTGGGTGGCTCAGTCGTTAAGCGGCTGCCTTCGGCCCAGGTCAGATCCCAGGGGTCTGGGATCGAGCCCCGCATCGGGCTCTCTGCTCTGCAGGAAGCCTGCTTCTCCCGCTACCATTCCCTCTGCTTGTGTCCCCTCTCTCGCTGTGTTTCTCGCTGTCAAATAAATAAAATCTTTTAAAAAGAAATGCACATTTATATCCATCATGGGGTCAGTGAAATGCACGGACTTGTGTTTCTTTAGCGAAAAGACACATTTTTCTCATCTGGAGAAATTTAAAGGAAAGGTTACATTTGTTTACATTTGTATCCTTTCTCCTCTTCTAGACTTTGAAACTTTCAAAGGTCAAGGGTCTTCTAATTCATCCTCCTACCTTTCCCCCCTGGAATTGGGCATAGAATCAGGGCTCAACAAATGCTTTGAACAAGCCCAGAGCAGGGATCTCAAATGGAGATGGGGAAGTAGGAGACAGGCTTCAAAATAGCACAGTCGATAGGTTTCTCATTGTTATGTGACAAACCACATCACTCTAAACACTGAACCCCTGCTATGTGCCAGGCAGAGTTGTAGGCACAGCATAATCACTGGGCAGAACCGACCAAATTCCCAAGACGCTCTCCTTCTCAGAACAGTGGCCAATGGGGATATGAGGAAGCCAAGTGCATCCCCAGAAAAGCTCCAGATAGAAATACAGGTATCTGTCATACTCCCCAGGCTAAGTTCATTGATTGCTTTTCCCCTGGAAATGGATGTCATTAGGGAAAAAAAAAAAGCAAGGAAAAAAAATCCTACTGTCTGAACGGTCACCTGGAGTTCACACACTTACGTCCCTTAATCTCACATGCCCGTGGCATGGATGGTATTATTGCCCTTCTGTAGGTAAAGAAGGCAAGGCTCAGGGAGGATGCTTGCACCACACAGCAGGTAAGACGCAGAGCTGGTCCGAATTCCCCAAGTCACCAACCCCAAAGTCTTGGGGCTTCACGATTTAGTGCCCCATGTTCCCAGAAGCAAGAAGCCAAGGGGATTGGGGTGCGTGGGGAAAGACGGTCCATCTTGGCCGGGACACGCGCACTGCACTCTCAGAAATGAGCACGGGGACAAGTAAGGCTGCAGAAACGTGACCCGGGCCACCCAGCCCCTGCAGGACGGCTGCCCTCAGGCTGGCGGAGAGTGAGGCTGTGCCCCATTACTGCCGCTGGCCCTCTCGCTCTCAGTAGTGTGACAGTGCGAGCGCGGCAGACCCCACAGGCAGCAGAGGGAGCCGAGCCCCTGGGACCGGGAGAAAGATCCAACCTTCCCTCCTGCTGCTGCGACTCACTGCTCGGACCTCAGCTTCGAACCGGCTCAAAGACCAAAGGCTGTTTCACAATGAGGAGGTTCTTGAATAAGACCTCCCAGGATGATAAAGTTATACAGCCATTGCTCTCGGCTGAATTGTCATGTCCCCCCAACACGTACATGTTGGAATCCTAACTCCCTGTGTGATGATATTAGGGTGCAGGGCCCTGGGAGGTGATTAGGTCATAAGAGCCCCCGGGGGGACGGGATTAGCATCCTTATAGAAGAGGCCCCAGAGCGCCACCAGGAGGGGGACCGTGGGGTCCTCCTCATGCTCATTGATTCTGTTGTTTCAACTCTTTTCCCAGACTTCATTCCCCCCCCCTCCTCCCACCCATCAGCCCCGCCTCCTCCATCATCCTGGCTGCTCTCATCCCAGGTGGAGGCCCCTGAGAGTTTGGCTTTGCCCAGCACACAACGGGAAAGCTCTGATGGGCTTTGAGCACAGAAGGACCCTCCTTGTTAGGTAGATTCCTCCTGGCGGTGGTCCCCAGAACGGGCTGGTGGGCAAAGAAGCTCTTCCTGCTTCTCTAGCCCAAAACCTGAAGCCCAGATTCAGTTGAAGACAGTGGCGCACTGGTGCCACCTGGAGGCCGGCAGCCTCAATTACAGGAGCCGTTGACAAATTTTCTCGAATCAGAAAGTGGCTTTTCGGTGGGGCAGGGAAAACAGCCTGTTTATTTAGACTGGGCCAAACAGAACAAGGCTTCAAGGAGGTGCTGTGCTAGACACTGGAGAGGCAGCTCCTCTCTCCAAGGAGATTCTTGAGTTACTCTAGAACCAAAACCTCCCAGGAAGGGCTGGAGAGACACCCTCATCAGGCTGAAATCCACAATAGGTTTGTCAAAATAAGAGGGAGTCGTTGCTCAGAGGAAAGGGGCTTGTTTTTGTTACCCACCTGATACATTCCGGGGATCTGGTGGCACCTGGTTTAGAAGTCCTCAGCCGCGCTGGAAAGAGAAGGAGACTCTTGGACAGAGTGGAGAGGCTGGCACCGGGAGCAGGAAGCTCAAAGCCTGGTTTCTCTGCTACCTTTCTTTCCCTAACGTTCCCATCCTTTACAGCACAGCCCAGGAAGCAAGTAGCAAGTAGGCAATGCTAGAGATCGGAATGAAGCAGTTTTGAAAAGGACAAGGGACGCCTGGGTGGCTCAGTCAATTGAGTGTCTGCCTTCAGCTCAGGTCATGATTTCAGGGTCCTGGGATCGAGTCCCTCATCAGGCTCCTTGCTCCGTGGGGAGCCTACTTCTCCCTCTGCCTGCCACTTCCCCTGCTTGTACACTCTTTCTCTCTGACAAATAAATAAATAGAAATGTTTTTTTAAAAAAGGAAGGAAGGAAGGGAATGAGGACTAGACCTAACCCTCTGAATCTCCCTCTTCCTGCTAGAAGCCCCTTATTTACAGACTTCAGTATGTAATTCCTGCGATATTGTGTGATTTGTTTCTCCCTTCTTTCCAAACAGGAGCCCAGTATTCCTTATCAGCTTTCTCCGGGTCACTGAGTCATGGGAAGTTTATTATATTATGGCTAAAATCTCTCTTGCCATTCACTCTATCTCCTTCCCTCATATGTGGTGTTTTTTTAAGAGTTTCTCAGTGGAGACAAGCGAGGTCATTTCTCTGAGTCTTTGCCAAGATTGCGTGGACTTCTGTTTCTGGACCGGTGGGAACTTACAAGCAGCTGGGGCTCAGCCATCCCCATGTGCACAGGAAGAAAGGGAGAGTAGTTTACTCACTCAGGACCCAGACAGCCAGCCCTGTCATGCGTTTTTTCAAGCTAATGAAAGAGATGCTCAGATAATCCTTTGGCCAAGGACACAGAGCTACCAAGTGAAGAAAGTAGGATTTGAAATCCTACGCTTGCCTGACCCCAGACCCCCCCCTGTAGCATAAGAATTTAGGGAGAGGAGACTTCAAAGGGTTAAAGAGGGCAGTGGGAGGGAAAATGAGGTTGGGTCTCAGGGCATATGGGGGTATGTTGAGGGTACCTCAATGTTGGTTATGGGGGTGGGGGGCACGGGAGGAGGTGCTGGGGAAAAAGAAAGCCCCAACCCAGGAGGGGTAACAGTCAGATTTGGGGTGTCCCCAAGTCAAATGGTTAAGAGGAGGTCCTAGGAAGCCAGGGGGAAAGCTCAGGTCTCTCCTCTTCTGACTGAATATCACGTGATGCCTTTCACTTCCTCCTCTGTTAAGGGCAAAATACGTGCTATAAAATCAAAGTTCGCGTTCAGCCAAGAAGTCTGGGCTAGCTTTACCAGGTTTTCCTTTGAAACTGCCTGGGATCTTTGTCTTGTTCCCCTCTCAGAGGCAGCCGTGTCCAGAGGCTGAGCCCCAGGGAGGGGGTGGAAGGTGTCCCCAAGGAGGCAGGGATGAGCTTGGAGACCAGACACACTGAGCAGTTGACTGGCCTGAGTAAGTAAGTACACATGGAGGGTGACGGGAGCCATGTTGGAGAAGCGACAGGAAGTGAAAAAGGAAGGTTGGGAAGGACCGTTACAATTGGAAGTACAGTATCGGCTCATAGTGTTGAAACATGTAAACAGATATATGTGTTAAAAAGAAAACCGTAGGCCAAAATGGTGTCACGAGGCCAAGTCACAAAACCTGGGCTTACCACCTAACCTAATCGCAGTTTCAAACTCCCTCAGATCCGTCAGGAATTTTCTGACTGGCACTTGTGAGGTCATCTGTCACATGGGTCCCCTCCACCCACAAAGGAAGATGAAGTCACCCATCTAGTAAGTCCCCTTGCTCTTCCTGCTATTAAATAAGAAAAATTATGCCAAGTACATTTTTTTTAAAGATTTTATTTATTTATTTGAGGGAGAGAGAGAATGAGAGAGAGCATGAGAGGCGAGAAGGTCAGAGGGAGAAGCAGACTCCCCCTGGAGCTGGGACCCCGATGCGGGACTCGATCCTGGGACTCCAGGATCATGACCTGAGCCAAAGGCAGTCGCTTAACCAACTTAGCCACCCAGGTGCCATGCCGAGTACATTTTGAAGATCTCATTGGTTTCGTGAATCAATTCATGAATCAGGCAACATCCTATCTAGGAAGTGGAGGGGAGCTCCAATAGGCTACAGAAAGGGAAAGGTTTGAAAGGTGTTGAGGGAGCAGAGAAAAGAAACTGTTAGCAAGGAATGTGTGGTTTGGGCCAAGGTCACCTACCAAAGGGGAGGGGAGGGTCTCTCTGTAAACCATTACATGAAGTACTGGTGCATTTCCTTTCTCTTGCATACCATCCACATTCGCTGCTGGCAAAGTTTTACCAATCACTCTGCTACCTTTCCCTGAGCTGTGCTTCAACCACCAGCAGCTACCAGGTTGACTTTGCCAGCCCGAAAGCAGGTGGTTCAGCTGTAGAATCCCATCTTAGCATCTGCTTCTTGGACTATCCCTGACAGCAACAGTTACAGGGAATTCCCTGGGAAACTGGCTGCAAGATGGAGATTAGCAGGCAGAAAGCTTAGTGGAGCACGCTCTTGGGATTAACACCCCTAGAAGGAAAGAACGAAGTGAATGGAAGGAGTTGGACTGCATGATGGTTTCAGGAAAGCCTCAGGCGACCCCATGAGGAGCTCTGATACTACGATGCCCCTTCAGAGTTTTGATGACTTGAGGCAAGAAGTCTGAGCCCTTATACCCTGCAGAGAACAGTCATTGGATACAGGATGCCCCCAGGAAGAGGACATGACCTTGGGCAAGATGGCTGCCTGCATGCAAAGGTAATTTCTGGAGGGCCAACAGCTGAAGGCGCTCAGCCAGCGGCACTCCCAGAGTCCTTCAGATCTGCAGGCGAATGGGGATGGAGACCATACCATCCTGCACCTTGCAATCTGGACATAATTTATCTTAATGTGCTCACTCCCCCACCAAGGTGCATGCTGTCTGCTTGGACATATGGTCTCTCTTTTAGGATTTTTTCACTTGTATTTACATCCCATCCTCCATGACAGAATTATTGAACTTGAGGACCTTAAATACCAGGAACTGCGATGGGTCTAAAAGGCAAGGAATAAGAATGGGAGCATCATTTTCCTCTGGGTAATTTTTCTAGAGACAGAGATGCTAACTTAAATGGAGTATTTCTCACACTTATTTAAGAACAGGATCTGGAAGCTCAGAATACAGGAGGCTGATAATTTTGCTTTGAAGTACTCCAGAGATGCTGTTGGACATCCCATCCCTACTCACCAGGATGCTGTTATCAACAGGAAGAGCAACTCAACACTACATTGACATTTCACCCCTACAGAGATGCTAATCACTTGATAAGTTAGTTGACATTTGAGATTCTGAAAGTAAGGGAATGGAACCACCCTTCCATCATTCTCATTCATTCCATAAAAGAGTTTTATGGAAAGGAATTCTTACTTCTCAATGCAGAGGACACTTACTACAAAACACAGCTCAACACAAGAGGTTCATTGGCTAGCTCCTGAAGATGTTTTTCATAGACAGTCTTTGTCACAAGAGAATCTGGCCTGTGGTTTCATGGCCACTGTTCAGTGTCACGGTCGCTGAATTTCTCTGGAGCTAGGCCACCTCACGTGTGAATGAAAAGCCCCAACGTGGGGCTTGAAATCATGACCCCCAAGATCAAGACTCTCTTCCAACTGAGCCAGGCAGAGGCGCCTCCATGTTATTTTTAAATCAGAAGAAAAATCCATGTTCCAATTCAATTATATTATAAATATTCACCATGTAATAACATGTTTAGGTTTGCATTGTTGATCCCCCCACCACCCACACATCAGTGTTCTCAAGAGTAAAAAGACGTTGGTTTTGAAGACCAAGAAGAAAAGGGAAGCCCAGGTTGTAAGATGAGCATGGGCCCCATTTGCACCTTACTGTGGGTCTGTATTTTAGGATGGCAAGATTTTAGCAAATAATAATACAGATGCTCCATTAAATGTGAATTTCATATAAACAACAGATAATTTTTAGTGTAAGTATAGCCCAAATATCTACAGCATTCCATGAAGTGTCCCAAGTAGTGCATAGCATCCTGTACTTTATCTGGCAACCTTACTGGATTTTTAAGTGAAAGTGTTGGGTTTTGCTAAGAGGTTGGCAAGGTCGGGAGGACTAGCAATGCGGCTGCTTGTGGCGATAAGAAGGGTAATGAATCCAAAGAACCATAGAGAAGAGACAAAGAAGAGACAGAGGGGCTGGGAAGATGGGGAATAGGAAGACCCTAAGCTTACCTCGTCCCATGGATATAACTAGATAACACTCCCATCTAATAACCTAGAAAATGGCCTGAAGACAGGCAGAACAGACTCCACAACTAAATGTAGAGAAGAGGCTACATCCAAGAGGGTAGAAAGGGCAGATGGAGAAGTCAGGAGCTAAAAGGATCCATGGGACCATCCAGGAGGGAGGGACCTGAGGGTATGGAGAAGGGAGAAGAGCAGACCCTCATACCAGGGATCCCATAAAAGAAAGACAAATCCCCATAACATTTGGCTTTGAAAACCAGAGGGGCCCAATTTCATGAGTCCTCTCAACCACTGGAACTGAAAGCCTGGAGCTTTACAAATCAGTAGACTTGGCTCTGGGAGAGCCAGGAAGGTAAGAGGAAACTGAGTCCCAGCCCTTAAAAAGTAGCACAAAAGACAGCCTGCTAAGACAGAGCATAGAACCAGCAGATTGAAAAATGCCTCGGGCATACAGGAGGGAAAGTTATTTACTACTCTCAGAGCACATCCCAAGGGACAGAGATCACTGGGAGACTCTTCCAGTGACAAAGGAGCAGGCAGGCACCATTTCACTCATCTGTCCCCCAGCACAAACACATGGTGGCCACCGTCAGGAACCAACACAGTGCTGACGTCTACTACCTAACTTGCTTATACCCAGTCCCCCCACCTCCCCTGGCTTTGGTGGATCTACCCCGTTCAACACAGTCTGTCTCAGTACCAGTGCTGCAAGTCACCTCCGGAAGACCAAAACTAACCTTGCCAACACCCAGTCTCTCCACCCAAGAGCTCTGCAGGGCTTTGAGTCCCAAGACGGCAGGGCAGTGAGCCCCCTCCCATGGAGGACCAGCACACACCTTGTTAAAGACTGTTCACCCCACTCCAACTGGTCCCGTCCCAGTGGTGTCATCACATCCCCTCTGCTGTCCTGCAAACCTTGTGGACACTGTGCACCGCCCACTCCAATATACTCTTGGTAGGAGCCCATTTAAACCGGGGTCATAAGCCTGGTAGTCTGCAAGCAGCCCCAACAGGGACCAGGACCTCTCCAATGTGATCCCTGCTCCATGTAGAGGGAAAGAAACCATGCACACCAGACTGTGGCCTCAACAGTGAGCTGGGGGCAGACAGTTGGGCTGATTGCAGGCCCTGCCCATCAGTGAAAGCTCCTCAGGGGACAACACAAGGAAGGAGCCTTGCAGTTTGGTCTACTGCATCTCTGGCAGATACCTGATGTGACTCAAGCCCAAGGCAGCCCCAGACTGCTCCACTAACACCACAGGGGCCAAACAGTGCCCATAACAGGCAAAGATGGGCATTCCAGATGGCTAGAATGACAGAAAAAGCAGTCAAGCCACAACACTGGGGTGCAGGCAACACACATAGGAGACACCCTTGTAATGCCAGGTTCCTGTCAACAGGGAACACTGTGCTATAGGGCATCATATGACCTCTTCCTCCTAAGGCCATTACTTTCAAGAGCAGGAGACATAGATGGCTTTCCTAATACACAGAAACAGACACAGAGAGTTAGACAAAATGAAGAGAAAAAGAAATATTCCCAAATGAAAGAACAGTACAAAAACCTGAGCAAGAGACCTGAGCGAAATGGAGGTAAGTATTATGCCTGCTGGGGAATTTAAAGTAATGATCATAAAGATACACACTGGACTTGAGGAAAGAGTGAGAACATCAGTGAGACTGTTAAAAAGGAGACAAAAAGATCCAAGTGGAGGGGCACCTGGGTGGCGCAGTTGTTAAGCGTCTGCCTTCAGCCCAGGTCAAATCCCAGGGCCCTGGGATCGAGCCCCGCATCGGGCTCTCTGCTCTGCGGGAAGCCTGCTTCTCCCACTGCCATTCCCTCTGCTTGTGTTCCCTCTCTCGCTGTGTTTCTCTCTGTCAAATAAATAAAATCTTAAAAAAAAAAAAAGATCAAGCGAGATGAAGAACACAATAAATGAAATTAAAAATACACTAGGTGGAATAAAAAGCAGGCTAGAGGGAGCAGAAGAAAGAATTAGCGACCTGGAGGACAGAGTAATGGAAAGTTATCAAGCTGAGTAGGTGAGAGGGAAGAAAAAGCAAAATGGCAATAGACTTAGGGAACTCAGCAACACCATCAAGCTTAATAACATTCACATTATAGGAGTCCCCGAAGCAGAGAGAGGAAAAGGGGCAGAAAATTTATTTACAGAAAATAATAGCTGAAAAATTCCCTAATCTGCTTGAAGGAAACCAGACTCAGGAGGCACAGAGATCCCCCCAAAAATCAGCAAAAGGAGGTCCACACTAAGACACGGAGTAATGAAAATGGCAAAAACAAGGGATGAAGAGAGAATTTTAAAAGCAGCACGGGAAAAGAAAACAGTTATATACAAAGAAAACCCCAACAGGCTCTCAGTGGATTTTTCAGCAGCAACTTTGCAGGCCAGAAGGGAGTGGCATGATATATTCAAAGCACTCAAAGGAAAAAATCTGCAGCCTAGAGTACTCCCTCCAAAAAGACTGTAACAAGAGACAAAAAAGGGCACTATGTCATAATAAAGGAGACAATCCAACAAGAAGACATAACAATTGTAAATATTTATGCACCCAACATGGGAGCATCCAAATACATAAAACTGTTAATAACAAACATAAAGGAAATAATCAATAGTAATATAATAATAACAGGGAACTTTAACACCCCATGCACATCAATGGACAGATCATCCAAACAGAAAATCACTAAGGAAATCCTGGACACTGGACCAGATGGATTTAACAAATATATTCAGAACATTACATCCTAAAATAGCAGAATACACTTTTTTTTTCAAGTGCACCTGGAACAGTCTCCAGAATAGATCACATATTAGGCCACAAAGCAAGTCTCAAAAATTCAAAAAGATTACCACAATGTTGTGAAACTAGAAATCAATCACAGGAAAAAATCTAGAAAGAGTACAAATACATGGAGGTTAAACTACATACTACTAAACAGTAAATGGCTCAACCAAGAAACCAAAGAAGAAATTTAAAAAGTACATGGAAACAAATGAAAATGAATACACAATGGTCCAAAATCCTTGGGATGCAACAGAAATGGTTCTAAGAGGGAAATTTATAGCAGTACAGGCCTACCTCAAGAAACAAAAAAAATCTCAAATAAACAACCTAAATTTATACCTAAAGGAACTAGAAAAAGAACAAACAAAACCCCAAACCAGCAAAAGGAAAGAAATAATAAAGATTAGAGCAGAAATAAATGATATAGAAAACAAACAAACAAAATAAAACAGATCTATGAAACCACGAGGTGGTTCTCTGAAAATCTGTTTAGGAACCAATTAGTAAATATCTACCCAGACTCATCAAAAGAATGAAAGTGAGAGAGGGAGAGGGCTCAAATAAACAAAATCAGACATAAAACAGGAGAAGTAACAACTGAAACCAGAAAAATACAAAGGATCATAAGAGAATATAATGAAAAATTATATAGCAACGAGTTGTACAACCTAGAATAAATGGATAAATTCCTAGAAACATATAAATTATCAAAACTGAAGCAGAAAGAAATAGAAAGTTTGAACAGACTGATAACCAGCAATTAAATTGAATCAATGATCAAAAAACTCCCAAAGAACAAAAGTCCAGGACCAGATGGCTTCATAGGAAAATTCTACCAAACATTTAAAGAAGAGTTAATACCTATTCTCCTCAAACTATTACAAAAAATAAAAGAGGAAGGAAAACTTCCAAGTTCATTTCATGAGGCCAGCATTACCCTACTCCCAAAATCAGATAAAGACACATCAAAAAAAAAAGAACCACAGACCAATATCCCTGATGAACATAGACGCAAAAATCTTCAACAACAAAAAGAAAAAAAAAAAAAAAAAACACTAGCAAACCAAAGGCAACAATACATTAAAAAATCATTCACCATGATCAAATGGGATTTATTCCTAGGATGCAAGAGGGGTTCAATATTTGCAAATCAATCAACATGGTACATCACATCAATAAGAGAAAGGATAAAAATCATATGATCATCTCAATAGATGCAAAAGCATTTGACAAAGTACAACATTCATTCATGATAAAAACCCTCAACAAAGTGGATTTAGAAGGAATGTATCTCAACATAATAAAGTCACATACACCAAAAGTCAACATCTAACATCATACTCAATGTTGGAAAACTTAAAAACACTTAAACTTGACTTTGTAGGCCAGGATCAGCCCGGAAAGGCTCCACAGTATCCCCAGCTCTACACGTGACCTGACAGATTTATAATGAGAAAATAATATACAAAAGTATCATTTTTTTTATTTTTTAAAAAAGTTATCTTATACCTCATTGGATTGTTTGCAATCTACTTGATGGTTTGCAATCTGCCACTACATTTACTCACATTCAATGCCGAGGCGCCCGGGTGGCTCAGTAGGTTAAGCAACTGACTCGGTTTGGGCTCAGGTCACGATCTCGGGGGCGTGGGATTCAGCCCCATGTTGGGTTCCATACTCAGCACAGAGTATGCTTGTTCCTCTCCCTCTGCTCCTCCTTGGCTCATTAATATGCATTAATCACGTTCAATGCCTAAGAGAGCATGGACTCTCTGTCAGAAGTTCAAGTTCTGTGACCTTGCCAAGTCATTGCTGTTGGCTTGGCTTCCGCGTCTCCTGACACATGGGGGGTGCACCAGGAGCTCTCTGAGGCTGCTTCCAAATGTGAGCTTTTGTGATTCTATGATTACTGAAAGTGCATTGTCACAGGGCCCATAAACATTCAGGAGAAGCTGCTCAGTCTCTTTATTTAAAACTGTCATTATCATTATAACATCTCTGGGTTATGTTTCCCGGGTCTGGGCAAACAGAAACAAAAACCTTGATAGAAATGACTTTGACCCCTCTCTCCTCCTCCCCCTCTGGATTGTCTCTGTCCTCAGATTGGGTTGGACTTTGGGTTTTTAGGAGTGATTCAGAAAGATAAGGACAGTATTTGCACAAAGCCACGGCTCTCGTACCAACAATGAGAAAAGAATGATCCGCCGCCACTCTCTTCTCGTTTTTTTCCCTCTTGCACAGAGGCCCGCTGAACTGGTTCACCCAGTTGTGGACTCATGAGTACATTTTCAAATGGCCTTCGAGAAGACGTTCAGAGTGGTGCCAGGAAAGACAGTGTAAGACCAACGTTAAGTGCAAAGACTATCCAGCTTACAAACCCCATTGCAAACAGAAAAACCGTCTGCCAGGGACTGTTCAAAAAAATCATGACTCAGAAATTAACTCTAATTACAGAGGTACATTTACTTTGGTGGATTAAAACACAAAGTTTGCTTTCTGGTTGGAGAACATACCACAGCTATGACTCAATGTTCCCTGACCAGTGACTTTCAGGAGAGAAAAAAACAATCCAGTTTGGTTAATAGGATTCACATTAGATCTGGCTCTCCAGAAACCTGATTCGAGCAGCTTCCGTGCACTACAGAAAATGTGACTTCTTGCCATTGTTCCCTCTTTCTTTTCTTCCTCTGTTTTCTCTTCAAAATAAATCCGTTTAGGACGAATTTGGGGAAAGTTTCAGAGTTGAGCAAAATATCCCCTGTGCCTCTGTTTCCACATCTACCAAAATAGAGAGAATCGAATGTTCTAAGATAAGTAAAGTCTAAAAGCAATGGCTGGGCTGCAGCAACTATCCTACCAGTGTTTGCAATTAGTACTTATTATTATTATAATCTTCTTTTGAGACAGACAGAGAGAGAGAGAGAGAGAGAGAGAGAATGCACCCATGACACGAGGTGGGAGAAAGGCAAGGGGGAGGGAAAGGGAAAGAATCCCAAGCAGACTCTCCACTCACTGAGTGTAGATTTCACCTCCGGGCTGATCCCAGGACCCTGAGATCATGATCTGAGCTGAAAGCAAGAATTCAACGCCTAACAGACTGAGCCACCCAGGCGCCCCATGAATTAGTATTATTTTATCGGAAACTCTTGCCACAATCTCTCTTTCTAGTCTCACTTCCCTCCACCCTCCATCCAATATGTCCCACACATCAGCCACGCTGTATGGCCTGCATTTTGGTTATTATGAGTTACATTGTGCCCCACCCCCCACAAGAGATCCTAATGCCCAGTGCTCCACATTGTGACCTTACTTGGAAATGGGGTTGTTACAGATGTAATTAAGATGAGGTCAAATGAAGTCAGAAGGGAAGACCCCTAATCCATAGAACTGGATTTCTTTCTTTCTTTCTTTCTTTCTTTCTTTCTTTCTTTCTTTCTTTCTTTCTTTCTTTCTTTCTTTCTTTCTTTCTTTCGATTTTATTTATTTATTTGAGAGAGAGAGAGAACACAAGCTAGGGGAGGAGCAGAGGGAGAGGGACAAGCAGACTCCACACTGAGTGTGGAGCCTGTTACGGGGTTTGATCCCATATCCTGGGATCATAACCTAAGCCAACGCTTAACTGACTGAGCCAACCAGACGCCCCATGGCTTGGATTCTTATAGCGAGGAAGTGGGGGCAGGGATCTTGAACACAGAGACAGACACAGAGAGGTGAATGTGAAGAGACCCAAGGAAAGCAGAGATGAGGAGATACCTCTGCAAGCTAAGGAATGTGGCAAGTTTCCAACAAATCACTAGAAGAGAGAAGGGACACCTGCAATAAGTTCTCTCGAGCCTTCAGGGCCAACCCTGCCACACCTTGATCTTGGACTTTCAGCCTTCAGAGCTGTGCCATAATCCATGTCTGTTGTTTACGCCCAGTTTGTGGGACTCTGTTACATCAGCCCCACCAAGCAAATACACCGTGCATGGAAGGATCCTCCTCACTTCCCTGTTTCTAGCAATGCTGTGGCGGCTAGCTGGGAAGACACCCCCCACCCCAGCCTTGGTACCAGTGGGAAAATCAGTCTGTACTTCAAACCCCACATTTGTCTGCTCACCTATCAGAATTAACCCATTTTCTACCATTCTCTCTCCATTCCACTCATAATTCTTATTACAATCCACATGTGGTATCAGCTAATTAGGACTAGGTCGATCTTACTAAGGCCTATAATATACATTGTACCCAGATTTCAAGGATGTATTTTTTAAAAACCAACCTTCCATTCTAACTGGTGTAAGGTGGTATCTCAGTGTGGTTTTGATTTGAATCTCCCTGATGGCTAACGATGATGAACATTTTTTCATGCATCTGTTAGCCATTTGTATGTCTTCTTTGTCTGTTCATGTCTTCTGCCCACATTTTGATGATTATTGGTTTTGTGAGTGTTGAGTTTGAGGAGTTCTTTATAGATCTTAGATATCAGACCTTTGTCTGTAGTGTCATTTGCGAATATCTTCTCCCATTCTGTGGGTTGCCTGTTTGTTTTGTTGACTGTTTCCTTCGCTGTGCTGAAGCTTTTTATCTTGATGAAGTTCCAAAAGTTCAATTTCGCTTTTGTTTCCTTTGTCTTTGGAGAGACATGTCCTGAAAGAAGTTGCTGTGGCTGATGTCGAAGAGGTTACTGCCTATGTTCTACGCTAGGGTTTTGATAGATTCCTGCCTCACGTTGAGGTCTTTTATCCATTTCGAGTTTATCTTCGTGTATGGTGTAAGAGAAAGGTCAAGTTTCATTCTTCTACATATAGCTGTCCAATTTTCCCAGCACCATTTATTGAAATTAAAAATAGAGGTACCCTATGACCCTGCCATCACACTACTGGGTATTTACCCAAAAAAAGCAGATGCAGTACAAAGAAGGGCCACATGTACCCC
>CM053618.1:52101012-52115077 GCA_028646535.1 Procyon lotor
CCAACTTTTGTATCAACATGGTTGGGAAGAGATTATGTGGAGTGAAATAAGTCAAGCAAAGGGAGCCAAATACCTTATGGTCTCAGTTACGTGCTGAGCATAAAGAAAAACATGGAGGGCATTGTGAGAAGGAAGGGAAAGGTGAATGGGGGGAAATCAGAGGGGGAAATGAACCATGAGAGACTGTGGACTCTGAGCAACAAACTGAGGGTTTAGGAGGGGTGGGGGTGGGGGGTTGGGCGAGCCTGGTGGTGGGTATTGTGGAGGACACGTATTGCATGGAGCACTGGTGTGGTGCATGAACAAGAAATCTTGTAACACTGAAAAAATAAAATAAACATATTTGGGGGAGAAAATAAAAATAAAAAAATATAAACCAACCTTCCAAATTACTTACAAGGTTATCAGTACATGTAGGGAAAAGGAAAGATTTCAGCAAGCAACAAACTATGATGTAATAGACTTATTATATAATATTGTGTATTACACATTCATATAATACATTTGAGTCTGTGCCTTCATTTACATTTTACAAATACATTTACATTTACAAATACATTTCCTGTGCCTTCATTTACATTTTACAAATACATTTACATTTACAAATACATTTCCTGTGCCTTCACAGGAAGTCACATGCGTTTGACGGGCATGAGCTTGCTGTGATGCTTTGGGCAGAGCCGCACATGAGCAGCTGTTCATCCTTATTTCCCTTTACGCCCCTTTCTGTGCTCCCACCAGACTGAGCAACTTGCTTACCCGCCTCCATGCCTCTGTACTCGCTGCTTGCTCAGCCTTGAATATACTTTCTGTCTCTCCTTCTGGCCTCCCTTTTGTGGTGCATTCTGTTTGGATGAGGGTCGGTGTGCAGACAGGGAAAGAATTCACTCGAGGGCAAACAAAAGAGATTGTGGTGAATCAAATGCACCACAAATGAGCGGCAGGCAGGACAGCAGAGGAGGGACGGTCTGCCAGGAGGTGGTGGTGAGGGACTATAGTAACAGGGTGGAGTGAGGAAGTATGGGAACATATGGGATTTTCCCTTTTTTGTTGATCTTAGGAACTGTGCCTAGGACCCAGGGCTATCTTGAGGTGGGTCACTTAATGAGCCTGTTTGTGTCACCTCATCAGCTCGGTGGTCACTCTGGGCCCTTTTGCCTTGCTCAAGCTTCCATGGCTCGAGCCTATCGCCTGAAAGCAGGCTCTAAACCTTGATCATCATGACTTATGTGTTTTGAGCACTTACTTGATGGCAAGTCCATTAACTATACCATTTATTCATCACAGTCATTCTGTAAGATAGATATTCTTTTTTTTTTTTAACTTTCATTTATTTATTTGACAGAGAGAGATCACAGGTAGACAGAGAGGCAGGCGTGGGGGGGGAAGCAGGCTCCCTGCTGAGCAGAGAGCCCGATGCGGGGCTCGATCCCAGGACCCTGAGATCATGACCTGAGCTGAAGGCAGAAGCTTTAACCCACTGAGCCACCCGGGCACCCCTAAGATAGATATTCTTATCTTTGTTTTATGGAGTGGAAACTGAGCCTTTCGGGGTTAAATAAATTTCCTACTGCCCACAGCTGATGAGTTGAACCAGGTCTGTTGTGGTCAAGCTCTTGCCCTGTTACTTTTAAAAATTCTCTTTTAGGGGCGCCTGGGTGGCTCAGGCAGTTAAGAGACCTGAGCTTTGGCTCAGGTCATGATCCCAGGGTCCTGGGATTAAGCCCCTTATTGGGTTTCTTGCTCCTTGTGGAGCCTGCTTCTCTCTCTTCCTCTGCCTGCTGCCCCCCCAACTTGTGCTCTCTCTCTCTCTCTCATCAAACGAATAAATAAAATCTTTTTAAAAATGAATAAAATAAATAAAAATTCTCTTTTAAAAATTAAGGTATTACATACAAAAAAATTCACTCTCTTTAAACGTGTAGTTTGATAGGCTTTGGTAATGGTATGAAATCACCACCATCGTTACAATATACAATAGTTCTTTCACTTTAAAGCTCATGGTGCTTCCTTGATTGTTGAGACCCCACCCAAGCTCCAGCAACCACCAGTCTGCTTTCTGTCACCATAGGAGGATGAAACAATATACAGTCTTTTGTCTTCTGTGTTTGACTTCTTTCACTCAGCCAATGTCCTTGAAATTCATCCATATTTTTGCACGCATTAATATTTTGTTCCTTTTTATTGCTAAATGATCCTCTATACTGTGGATATACCATAATTGTTTATTCATTCACCAACTAATGGAATTTGAGTTGCTTTCCATTGTTTGGCTACGAAGAATAATGAAGCTCTGAGTGTTCATATACATATCTTTTTGTGGACATATGTTGTCATTTCCTTGAATAAATACCTAGGAGTAGAATTGCAAGGTCATATGATACGTCTATGTTTAACTTAACAAGAGACAGCCATGCTATTTTCCAAAGTGACTGTACCATTTGGCCCCACCAGTTTTACTTCTTTTCTTATATGTATACCTTGTATTTGTTTTTCTTGTCTAATAATATTTCCTAGCACATTCAGTACAATGTTAAATAGAAGTGGTGACAACAGATACCCCAGCATTGTTCCTGATCTTAGGTAGAAAGTATTGACATTAGCTGTAGGCTTTTCATACATATTCTTGGATTGAAAAAGTCCTTTTCTATTCCAAGGTCCCAAATGGATTTCTCATGAAAGGGTGTTGAAATATGTCACATGCTTTTTCTGCCTTTATTGAAATGATCATATGACTTGTCTCCTTTATCTTATTAATAGTGTGAGTTGCCTTGATTCATTTTTAGATGTTAAATA
This sequence comes from Procyon lotor, assembly GCA_028646535.1. Classification (NCBI taxonomy): domain Eukaryota; kingdom Metazoa; phylum Chordata; class Mammalia; order Carnivora; family Procyonidae; genus Procyon; species Procyon lotor. The sequence continues at coordinate 52,103,809 of CM053618.1, forward strand.
AATCTTGCATTCCCAGGATAAGTACCACTTGGTCATGATGTCTTATCCATTTTATATATTGTTGGAGTCAATTTGGTAATATTATTTTCTAGGGTTTTTGTGCCCATGTTCATAAGGCATACTGGTCCGAAGCTCTCTTTGGATTTCATTTTCTGGTTTTGGAATCTATGTAACACTGGCTCATAAATTTACTTAGAAAATGTTCCCTCTTCTATTTTCTTAGCATTTGTATAGGATTGATGTTGTCATCTCCTTAAGTGTTTGAAAGAATTCATCAGTGAAGCAATCTAGACCTAAGATCTTCTTTGTGGGAAGGTTTTTAATTATGAATTCAATTTCTTTTATTGACATAAGGCTATTTAAATTTTCTATTTCTTCTTTGGTCAATTTTGATAATCTGTATTTCCCAAGGATTTTGTCCATTTCATCTAGGTTGTCAAATTTATTGGCATAATATTTTCTTACTATCTTTGTAATTCCTGGAGAATCTATAGTGATGTTCTTTGTGCCATTCCTGACATTGAGAAATCATGGCATTTTTCATTTCTTAATCAGTCTGGCCAGAAGTTTATCAATTTTATCAGTCTTTTTAAAGAATAAGGTTTGATTTTATTGATGTTCTCTATTTTTCTGTTTTCTCTTTTATTGATTTCTGCTTTATTGATTTATTGATTTTTACTGTTCTTTGATTTGGTTTTAAATTGTTCTTCTTTTTCTGGTTTCTAAGCTTATAGGTCATATCACTGATTTGAAGCCTTTTTTCTTTTCCATTATAGACCTTTAAAGCCATGAGTTTCTTTCTAAGTGCTGCTTTAGCTGAATACCACAAATTTTAATTTATTCAATTTCATTCAGAACATTTTCTTTTTGTTTTGTTTTTGTTTCCTTTTCTTTTTTTGTTAACATATAATGTATTATTTGTTTCGGGAGTACAGGTCTGTGATTCATCAGTCTTACACAATTCACAGCACTCACCATAGCACATACCCTGCCCAATGTCCATCACCCAGTCACCCCATCCCTCCCTCCCCACCCCTCCAGCAACCCTCAGTTTGTTTCCTGAGATTAAGATCCAACTTTTGTATCAACATGGATGGGACTGGAAGAGATTATGCGGAGTGAAATAAGTCAAGCAGAGAGAGCCAATTACCTTATGGTCTCACTTATGTGCTGAGCATAAAGAAAAACATGGAGGGCATTGTGAGAAGGAAGGGAAAGGTGAATGGGGGGAAACCAGAGGGGGAGATGAACCATGAGAGACTGTGAACTCTGAGCAACAAACTCAGGGTTTAGGAGGGGTGGGGGTGGGGGGCTGGGCGAGCCTGGTGGTGGGTATTGAGGAGGGCACATATTGCATGGAGCACTGGGTGTAGTGCATGAACAAGAAATCTTGTAACACTGAAAAAATAAAATAAACATTTTTTGGGGGAAAAAAAAGAGTCTCTTATGGTTAGAAAATTTTCTAACTTGCATTTCTTCTTTGACCTATTGTTTATTTAGAAACATATAGTTTAATTTCCAAGCATTTAGGTTTTTCCTACTTATTTTATATTTATTGATTTAGAATTAATACCATGATGGCCTGATAATATACTTGATATGCTATCAATCTTTAAATATTAATGAGATTTATTTTATTATCTAGAATATGGGCATAGGTACCATTTGCACTTGAATTTACATATTTTACCATTGTTTAGTGTTGTATCAATAACAGTTAAGCTATTGTTGACTTTTTTGTCTAGTTCATCTATCAGTTGCTGAGATATTAAAATCTCTAACAATGATTGTGGAATTATTTACTTGCCTCTTTCATTCTGTCAACTTTTGCTTCCTGTGTTTGAAGTTGTGTTATTCAATGAATACGCATTTATATTTTAAATGTCTTTTTCTTATTAATGAACCCTTTTATGATCTTGTAGAAGCTCTTATATATAAATCTTATACATATGTTGTTAGATTTAAACTTAAGTATTTCATTTGGGGAGTCACTAAAGTAAATGGTATTGTGTTTTTCATTTCAAATTTCACTTGTCATTGCTGGTATACAGAAAAGAGACCGACTTTCTTTATACCCTGCAAAGCTGTTACAATTGTTTACTAGTTCTAGGCGTTGTTGTCTTTTTTTTAATTAATTCTTTCAGGTTTTCTATATATAAGATCACATCATCAGCAAAGAAAGACAGTTTTATTTTTTCCTTCCCAATTAGTGTACCTTTTATTTGCCTTTTTTGTCTCACTGCATTAGCTAGGACTTCCAATAGTGTTGAAGAGTGATGAGAGGGGGCATCCTTGCCTTGTACCTGATCTTAGTAAGAAATCTTCTTCTCTCTCACCATGAAGTATGATATTAGCTAGAGGTGTTTTATAGATAGTTCTTATCAAGTTGAGAAAGTTCCCCTCTATTTATAGTTTACTGAGAGTGTTATCATGAATAGGTGCTGGATTTAGTCAAATGCTTTTTCTGCATCTATTGATTTTATCATGAGATTTTCTTTAGTCTATTGATGTGATGGGTTAGCTTACTTGATTTTCAAGTGTTGAACCAGATTTGCATACCTGAGATAAATCCCTTTAGTCATGATATATATTTCTTTTTATACATTCTTGAATTCAATTTGCTAGTATTTCGTTGAGTAGTTTTGAATCTATGTTCATGAGAAATATTGGTCTGTAGTTCTCTTTCTCATAAATGTATTTGTCTGGTTTTGATATTAAAGTAATGCTGGCCTCATAGGATGAATTAGAAAGTATTCTCTCTCATATTTTAGGAAGGTATTGTAGACAATTGTTCTAATTTGTTCCTTAAATGTTTGGTAAAATTCAGTAATGAATTCATTTGGGTCTCATGTTTTCTGTTTTGAAGGTTATTAACTATCGATTCAATTTTGTTAATAGATATGGGCCTATTCAGATTATCTATTTTTTTCTTATATAAATTTTGACAGATTGTGTCTTTCAAGGAACTAGTCCATTTCATCTAGGTTTTCAAATTTGTGGGCATAAAGTTGTTCATAGTATTTCTTTATTATCCTTTTAATGTCCATGGGATCTTTAGTAATGTTTCTTCTTTTATTTCTGAACTAGAAATGTGTATCTTCTCTCTGTGTTTCTTATTTTGTTTGTCTGAAAGCTAATCAATTTTAGAGGAGACTGGGAAGATGGCACAGTAGAAAGACCCTAAGCTCACCTCATCTCACAGAAACAACAAAATAACACTTATATCAACATAATGAATCCAGAAAATGACCCAAAGACTGACCAGACAACTCCACAGCTAAAGTTAGACAAAAGCCCACATTGAAGAAGGTAGGAAGGGCAAAGACATGGCTTGGAAGTGAAATGCATCATGGCTGTCCACAGTGGAGAGGGAGCCAGTGGTGCAGAGAAGAGTGAAAACAGACTATGACACAGGGGAGCCCATACAGGGAAGACAAACCCCCATAACATTTGGCTTGAAAAAGAGAGGGGCCGAATTTCATGAGTTCTTACAACCAGCAGGACTTAAAGCTTAGATTTTTAAAAATCAGCAGGCTCAGCTCTGGAAGAGCCCAGAGGACCAAAGGAAGCTGAGTCCTTGCTCTTAAAGAGCCAGCATGATGAAAAGCCTGTTCAGATACACTGTAGAGCCAGCAGTTTGAAAAACACTGGAAGGGGGCGCCTGGGTGGCTCGGTCGTTGGGCGTCTGCCTTCGGCTCAGGTCATGATCCCGGGGTCATGGGATCGAGCCCCACATCAGGCTCCCTGCTCGGCAGGGAGCCTGCTTCTCCCGCTACCATTCCCTCTGCTTGTGTTCCCTCTCTCGCTGTGTTTCTCTCTGTCAAATAAATAAAAATCTTAAAAAAAAAAAAAAAAAAAGACTTGGAAAAACACTGGAGACAGATGGGAAGGAGTTATTTACCCATCTCAGAGCAAGAACTGGAGAGGCAAGGATCATGGAGGGACCCCTCCAGGAACAAAGGAGCTGGCACATGCCCTTTCCTTCCCCCGCTGCTCCCCTCACCCCCAGAATAAACACAGGGCCATCTGTGGGGACCAGCAATCTAACTTGCTTACACCAAAACCCATCTTCCCCAGCGCTTCAACAGATCCACCTTTCCCAGTCACACTTGCCTCAGCCCCCGTGCTGTAGGCACCCTCCCCCAGAAAGCTGGCACAAACCCACCAAGACCTTCTCTCCTGACCTCCACATTTTGCAGGACTTCAGTTCTGGCAGCAGTGATGGCAAGTCTCATTTCACAAGCAGATCTCCACACACCTTGTTAAAATGCACCCAACCCTGGGGCACCTGGGTGGCTCAGTTGCTTAAGTGGTTGACCCTTGGATTCAGCTCAGATCCTGATCTCATGGCTTGTGGGATCAGGCTCCACATCAGGCTTCATGCTCAGTGGGTGTCTGCTCTGATATTTCCCTCTGCCCCTTTCCCCACTCATATTCTCTCTCTCTCCCTCTCCCTCCCTCTCAAATTAATTAATTAAGTAATTAACTAATTAATTTTAAAAATGCATCCAATCCCTTCTGGGGAACAAACACTGTGACAATAGGCAAAGAGAGCCTCTACAGACAACCAGACCAAAGCAAAAAAAGGCCAGGACTTAACGACAGAATGCACACAACACACTGAAGAGACACTCCCTGAAGTGCAGGTCCTGGGAACAGAGGACACCGCACTGCAGGGAACTACAGGACCTATTTTTCATAAGGCCATTACCATCAGAAGCAAGAGACATAGTTGACTTTCTTAACACAAAGAAATAGACATAGAGAGTTAGACAAAATGGGGAGACAAAGAAATAGTCCCATATGAAAGAATAGGACCAAACCACAGCAAGAGCCCTAAGGAAAATGGATATAAGTAATATGCCTGATAAAGAATTTAAGGTAATGACCAAAAAGATACCCACTAGACTTGAGAAAAGAGTGGAGGACATCAGTAAGACTATTAACAGAGATAAAAAAGGAACCAATCAGAGACAAAAAACACAATAAATGAAATTAATACTCAGTGAAATAAATAGAAGCAGAAGAATGAATAATTGACCTGGAAGACAGAATAATGGAAAGCAACCAAACTGAGAAAATGAGAGGGAAAACAATTATTCAGATTAAGAACAGTCTTAGAGAATTCAGTGATTCCATCAATAACGTCTATATTATGGGGATCCCAGAAGAAGAAGAGAGAGAAAAGGAGGCAGAAAATTTATTTGAAGAAACAATAGCTGAAAATTTCCCTAACCTGGGGAAAGAAATAGACATCTAGATCCAGGAAGCACAGAGATTCCCACAGAGAATCAACCTGAGGAAGTCCACACCAAAACATATAGTAAGGAAAATGGCAAGAAGTAGCGACAAAGAGAGAATTTTAAAAGCAGCACAAGAAAAGAAGACAATTATGTGCAAGGGAAAACCCATAAGGCTATTCACAGATTTTTCAGCAGGAACTTTGCATGCCAGAAGAGTGGCAAGATATATTCCAATTACTCAAAGGAGAAAATCTGCAGCCAAGAATACTCCTTCCAGCAAGGCTATTATTCAGAGTAGGAGAGAGAGTTTCTCAGATAAATAAATATTAGAAGACTTCATGATCACTAAACCAGCCCTACAAGAAATATTAAAGAAGACTCTTTGAGTGGGAAGGAAAGAACATAAGTGAGAGTGTGAAAAGCAAAAAACACAAAAACAGTAAAAATAAGTACATCTGTAAACATCAGTTAAGGGATTCACAAAATAAAAGGGTGTAAAATGTGACACCATATACCTAAAATGTGGGGGGAGAGGAGCAAAGAATGGGTTCAAACTTAAATAACTATCAACTTGATATAGACTGCTATATGCACATGTTAAATACAAATATAATGTATTTAACATAATATTTAACATAAGTTAATTTTATAACATAATTCTATAACATAAAGATTTAGCATAAACTAACATAAAATAATCAAAAACCATTAATAAATATGCAAAGAATAAACAGAAAGGAATCCAAGTATATCACTAAAGTCAAAAAACCGAAAAGAGAGCAAGAGAAGAAAGGATCAGAGAAAAACTACAGAAACAACTACAAAACAACTAACAAAATGGCAATAAATACATACCTATCAGCAATTACACTGAGTGTAAATGGACTGAACACTCCAATCGAAAGACATAGGGTGACAGAGTGGATTAAAAAGCAAGACCCATTCATATACTGCCTATGAGAGACTTACTTCAGACCTAAAAACACCTGCAGGGGCTCCTGGGTGGTACAGGCCATTAAGTGTCTGAATCTTGGCTTTGGCTCAGGTCATGATTTCAGGGTCATGAGATTGAGCCCAAGTTGGGATCCACACTATGAAGAAGGAGTCTGCATGAGATTCTCTCTCCCTCTTCTTCCACCCCACCCACTTGTACATTCTCTCTCTCTCTCTAAAATAGATAAATAAATCTTTTTAAATGTTTTTAAAAAATAAAGACACCTGCAGACTGAAAGGGAGGGGATGAGGAAACGTTTATTGTGAAATGGATGTGAAAGAAAGCTGGGGCGGCTATCCTTCTATCCAACAAATAGACTACAAATATTTCTACTGCTCTTTCCTCTTTTTTCTCCTTCTGATGTTGTAATTACCCACATTATAACTGGTAGTTTTCTCACAGTTCTTGAATATTGTGTTCTGCTTTTTTCAATCTTTTTTTCTCTTTGCCTTTCAGACTTGGAGGTTTCTACTGTTCTATCTTCAAGTTCAGAGATTCTTTCTTCAGCCATGCCCAGTCGGCTAACAAGTCCACCAAAGGCATTCTTTGCTTCTGTTACAGTGTTTCTGATGGCTAGCTGTTCTTTTTTGTTCTTTCTTAGAATTTCCATCTCTCGGAGTGCCTGGGTGGCTCAGTCGTTAAGCGTCTGCCTTCAGCTCAGGTCATCGGGCTGCCATCGGGCTCCCTGCTCGACAGGAAGCCTGCTTCTCCCACTACCATTCCCTCTGCTTGTGTTCCCTTTCGCTGTGTTTCTCTCTGTCAAATAAATAAAATCTTAAAAAAAAAAAAAAAGAATTTCCATCTCTCTGCTTTTAGGCTTGCTCCTTATGCTTGCTGCTTTATTCATGAAAGCCCTTGGAGTCTTAACTACAGTTGTTTTCAATTCCAGTTCTAACATTCCTGTCATTTCTGAGTCTGTTTCTGGAGCTTGCTCAGTCTCTCCAAACTATGATTTTTGCCTGTTGGTATGCTTTGTGATTTTTTTTCCGGATACCTCCGTTGGTGTACCAGGTCAAAGTCACTGCTATAAATAGGCTTTGGGCAACGGGGTGATGAGGTACAGGGAGGGGATGCATTCTACGGTCCTGTGATTGGGTCTTGGGGTTTCCATGAGCCTGTGCCCCAGGACTGTGGGCTTCACTTTCTTCTTATTCTCCTCCCTCTCGGGGGGACAAGATGGACAGAGAGGTTTGGAGCAGGGTATTTCCCTTCCTCCAGGCCAGGTAGGCTCTGATATTATCCCAGAGGGTCAGGCTCTGGTAAAATCATTTTCCCTGAGGGCAGACATTGTTAAGAACAGAACAATCTGGTTGTTTCAAATGGTTCATCTTCCCCTCCCTCTGCCAGAAGCACGAAGAGAATTTCCTCAGATGTTTACTGTGAGAACCTCGTCAAACTCCAGGAGGTAAAACTCACAAAAGTGTGGGGGCCCCTTCGACTGGGTCCCCCTGAGGTTTCTGTCGCTCACGCCCATCCACACTGAGCCCCCAGCAATGTGTCCCATAGGCTCAGGTTTTCCTGCCGCAGCACTGGGTCCCACGTAATTTCTGTTCCAGGAAGTGGTAGTTCCCTGGATTAGCCTTTCCGTCACAGCAGCTTGTCCTGTGATGTCACCTCCCAGACGAGCCCAAGGTAAACTGTCACTGCTTCCATTTGTTCAGCTTTTCTTGTTACGAGGGAGTGAGTGGTGACTCCCAAGCTCCTTACACATGGAACCGGAAACCTAAAATCCTTGGCAATTTTTATTTTATTTTATTTTTTTTTACTTTCAGTCACTCTCCAAACTCAGCTTAGGCATCCTCTGACTTCTGTGCTTGGGCTTAGTGTCCCCTCAATCTGCCCTGAGGGTTCCTTGTGCTTCCTCTAGTCACAACCTAGAAAATCAGGCCATGGCTAGGATAATTACGGCACATGACCCAACCTCTGCTGGTCACAGAAAGCTTTCCAGAGGATGGGAATATTGGAGCCCTAAGGACAATGACAAGTGAGCCAGATGGAGAGAGCTTATCTGTTTCCAAGACCCTCTCCCTTTTTAGAGTCTAAACTCCCGGAGGACAGACTCCACATTTTATTCACATTTGCATTCCCGGAATTCAGTAATTGTGGGAGATAGTGAAGGAGTGAAATTTAATAACTGGAAAATGAAAGAAAGGGTGATGTATCAGTTTGGAGCAGAAAGCACCTGAACAAACTTTGCCCTGTGACCAGGAAACCACCAATAAGTCTGGGGCACTTGGAGCAGCGTGTCGTCTGGAAAGAACTGGGACAGACAAGCCAGCACCTGCTGACGGAGGACTGTGAATGCAGGCAGGGCAGGAGAGCTGCAGACCAGTGAGCAGAGCAGCCCTCTCTACGCACCCCTGCTTCGTGCAAATGGTGACGCTGAGCAAGTCATTCCCGCAGTAGGTTTCCTGGGTTCCACATCTGAAGCTGAGAAGCGTTTTTAAAATAAAACTCTTTTCTAAATTTATTTATTTGAGAGAGAGAGAGAGAGAGCAAGTGGGGTGAGAAGCAAAGGAGGAGGGAGGGAGAGAGAAAATCTCTCAAGCCAACTCCATGCTGAGTGTGGAGCCCCATGCAGGGCTTGATCTCATGATTCTGAGATCGTGACCTGAGTTGAAACCAAGGGTCAGATGCTTAACCCACTGCACCACCCAGGTGCCCCTAAAATAAAACCCTTAATGGGGAGCCTGAACGCTGCAGATGGTTAAATGCCAATCCTGGTTTCAGCTCAGGTCATGATCTCAGAGTCATGAGATTGAGCCCTACATCGGGCTCCACACTCAGCATGGAGTCGGCTTGAGAGATTTTCTCTCTCCCTCCCTCTTCCTTTGCCTCTCACCCCACTTGCTCACTCTCTCTCAAATAAATAAATAAGGTCTTAAAAAATAAACTTTCAACATCCCAAGTGAAGGATGGATTAACTTTCTGCAAACATGGAAAATCTTTGACAGGCTGGACAGGCCCAGTTTTTCTGCTTGGCTGATGAGGGTCACACTGGTTCCGAGCACCTCCCTTCCCAGGGCACAGCCCTCCAGAGCACCCCAGCCCCGGGAGGCCTGGTGGGGAGTGCCATCCCCAGAAGCTCCCCAGAGAGAGCTCTGGTCAGCAAAGTCCCCTTCAGTCCTCCGAAAAGGGTAGCATTTCCTTGGACACTTTGTCATTGCCAAGAAGCCCGGAGACACGTGCCAGAAAGGACAAGAAGTTCTTGTGAGCACCAGCTTCGGCCAGGTGGGCTTTTCTTGGCATTTCTGGTCTCATATCTTCAGGAGCTGATGGCCTCCCGGATGTACCCCCAGAATGGGTTCTGCCAGTGGAACTCTACTGCTAAATTAAAATGTTCCATTACATCACTGTGAATAATTAACTTGGGGACCTTTCTTCAAGCACAGCATGTGACAGTGCGGGGTAAGGCAGAGCGGGATTAAAGGAGAGCAGAGGTGACAATCTGTGTTGCTGGATGCCTCTAAGTCATTTTTTAATTTTGAAATTCACAAGGGTGTAAACAGATGGCTCAGAGGATAACTTCAGCCGCCTGCTTCATTCAGGCGGCTCAGCGAACTCCAAGTTAGGAGAGTTCCCACTAAAAATCTGTTTCCTCTCAAGAAATCAGAAACCCTGGCATCACTGGCCCCCTTGTCCCATGACAGCTCAGCAGATTAAACCTGATAGCAGCTGTCCCTTCGTGGGGCTTGAAACACCCTCCGGTCCCTGTCACACGTCCCCATCGCCGGCCCCATCACCACGCCCCTCACACAAGTGCACCCGCCTGGCTCCTCGATGCAAGGCAGCTAAGCTTTCCAACCCCCGGGTCAAAGATTCTTTAGCTCTAGTTATTTTTTTTTAATTATCTTTCTAAGGAATAAGTAAATCTATTCTCGCTTTTATTTTTTTTATTTTAACTCCCGTATGCGATGGAATATTATTCAGCCATTAAAAAGGATGAAACCCTTCGCTCTTGGTAAACCTGCTTCTCTTTCCAACCTCTTCCCTCACAATGGGCAAAAACGGTTTTCCTGTCCTGAGAATCTCATAAATTATTTTTATGAAACACCGTAGAGAGAACCCAGACAAGGCTCAGCGACCTGCCTATGAGGTGTGAAAAAGTAAAAGACCAAGGGTCCAGGGAAATGACATTTGGTTCTAGAGCTGCCTGCTGCTTATTTTGTAACTACTGTATACTTGGCAATCAGCGCCACGCCTCCACACACAGGTGCTCGGTCACCTGCTCTGAATGGAAGACCACACCCTACCAGGGTCTTGGGCAGGGTCCTCACTTAACCCGATGGTCCCCAAGCGGCATCTGGCTCTGCTCTCTGTGACTCTGTAAGGGCAAGAGCGGTTTTCTGGTGACTTCACTTAGCGGATGTGGTGACAGAGTGACGAGCAAAGACTGGAAAGTCTGCCTGATGTTCATTCCGGTGGCCGAGAGCCTGTAAACATTCGTGGCTTCTGTGCTAAGTCTGGCTATGCAGAAACTAACAAGGCTCAGGGTCGGTTCTGGGCACTCTCCTGAGATTGATGAATAAGAAAACCAGTTATTAACACAACCCCCAAGCCCATACCTCTTGCATACCTGTGCCAATCTCACCTTGTGGGGTTTTTGTTTTGTTTCGCTGGTTTTGTTTTGTCTTGTGACCTGCCCTCTGGGAAACCACTAGCGTGTCTGACACAGAGCATCACAGCCCCCTGGCTGAGAGCTTCTGCTTGCGGTTCGGACAACGGAGCCTCTATAATGATGTTAGTTACAAACCAGAGAAGCTAAAATGCTCGTCCCTCTGGGAGAGGCAACCCAGACCTCAGATTGCATTAGGAGCGGCAGGCTGAACAGCAGCTCATTTCCTGCAAGCTGCCTTCGGTCGGGGGAGTGGAGAGGACGCAGGGGAAATGGCACAGCCCGCAAGCCCCAGGGCGGCCAGGGCAAGGAGACTCCTGTCTACAATGCACCGGTTACCAGGCAAATCTCAGCTGGTGGTCAGCTCTCGTCAAAGAACTCAACAGCCACCAGCCTTACTTTTCCGTCACTTGATCC
>CM053618.1:52115177-52126683 GCA_028646535.1 Procyon lotor
CCCCCCAGGCGCCCCCTCCTAGCCCCCTTCTGGGGAAGAGCTAGGATGGCTGGCATTTGCTGAGTGGCTTCCACGTGCCCCCACTGGGGCTGACCCTTTGACATGTGAGCCCTCTGTGAGCCCACAGCGCTTGTGCAAGCCTGGTCCAGTCCCCAGTGCAGAGACGAAGAACAGTGACCATACCCAAGCTCAAAGGCAAAAGGCCATTTCCCAGGATCACCCAACCGGGAGGCCGAGGAGCAGAGGTGTGAAGTATGGTCAGCCCGGCTTAAAGGCTTCTTGTTCTTATCTCTCCACCCTGGGGACTCCCTGGGCCCCGAGCACAGCTCCAAACACAGCTGACTCTGACCGCCTCACCTGCCAGCCACACTCCCCAAGCCCAGCGACTTCTAAGCGCTGCTCAGCCTAGTGCCTCATCTCAGTCCTGTCCGCTTGTTTGGGGTCCCTCGCTGTAATGACTTGACCCCGTGAAGTCAACCAGGCTTTGGAGGAGAAAAAACAAACAAACAAACAAACAAACAAACAAACAAACAAACTCTGGAGCCCCTTGGGCTTCAAGTGGACTTCAGGTTCACTTCATAGCTTGCTGTGTGACCCTGAGCAAGTTTCTTGGCTTCTCTGAGCCTCCCTTTCCTATAATAAAGGGTAATGGAAAAGCCTTAACTCAGATACAAATCTGGCTACCCTTTAAAATCTGGAATTGAAAAGCTATTTCTCTGTCCATGCATCTGGATGCCTTGTGTAAAACTTTATTTTAAAGCAGAGTGTAGGGGCGCCTGGGTGGCTCAGTCGGTTAAGTGTCCGTCTTTGACTCAGGTCATGATCCCAGGGACCTGGAATTGAGCCCCATGCCAGGCTCCCTGCTCAGTAGGGAGTCTGTTTCTCCCTCTCCCTCTGCTGCTCCCCTCCCACCCCCAAATCACCCCCCTCACCTCCACTCGTGGGCGCATGCAGAAAAAAAAATAATAAATAAAACAACGCTGAGTGTAAAAAACAAAACAGAGCTGAAATGACACTTGCAATATCCCAGATGCTACTGCAATTGAAATCAGGAGACCCGTGGCCCACAGGAGAGGGTATAACAATATCACTCGGGCATTTGTTAAGAATGTAGCCGATAGGGGCGCCTGGGTGGCTCAGTGGGTTAAAGCCTCTGCCTTCGGCTCAGGTCATCATCTCAGGGTCCTGGGATCGAGCCCCGCCTCGAGGTCTCTGCTCAGCAGGGAGCCTGCTTCTCACCCTCCACCCCCCGCCTGCCTCTCTGCCTACTTGTGATCTCTCTCTGTCAAATAAATAAATAAAATCTTAAAAAAAAAAAAAATGTACCGATAGGCAGCAAAGGCCGAGGAAAATCACGGGTTCTGGGCACACGTCTAGTAGCAATGCTCTTTCAGGAGGGGCGTCAGGGACCGCCGCTGACGGTTATCTTCAGGCTCCATCAATGTTTGCCGTTGTTTAAAGACACACATTAATTTAAAGTCTCCTCCCATTCTCTCTGTAAATTACAGCATTCAGATGAAGTGGCAGCTGCTGTAATTAAGACACAGTTAATTGCCTATCTCCTTAATTGCAATGATAGGATTTTGACAGTTTGGTAAATAAGAATTGTTTGGTTTCCTCTGGCAACTTCAGCCTTGGCTTCCCTCACAAATGCTGAGTCACCCAACTCGGGGACAAAGGGCTGCCGCTGGAGGACGCAGCAGGGGGAGAAAGCCAGTTCACCTGCAGTCCTGGCCGCCCGAGGCGGAAAGATGGGAAAACACAAAAGCAGGAAGCGTGGATCGTGGGGGCCCCTGAGGAAACACACACGGGGTCAGGAGCTACCGAGTCCCGACCCCGGTTTGGACTCCACGTCTTCCTCGGGTGCACGAAGGATGCTTCAGAGTGGCAGAGAAGAACGGTGGGTCCAAGCAAGAACTTTGGGGATCACGTGGCCGGGGGCTCAGAGCCTCCCTGTACCTTTCCGCGTGTTCTCGAATGCGTCCCGGTCTCATTGGCTTCTCCCGAATAGGTTTCGCAGTCGCTATTTCATAACAGTTCGAGAATTAAGAAAAATCGTCCTGTAAAGAGCCTCAGCAACACATCGGGCTCGTGGGGAGTGGTCAACAAATGGAAGTCACACGGCACGCGTGACCCTGGCTCCAAAACCTACGTCAACGAATGTGTTTGCATTTTTTTCTTTTCCATAAGCTGAACTACCTTCCAAGTTCCCATCGCTGGCACCTCTCTCGGTCTTGCCATCTTCCAAAAACGCTGATTCAAGGAGCCAGAGTCCAAGTGATTAGCATCGGAGAAACTGGACCTTATTTTCAAAGCCTCCATGTTCTATGGCTGTGGGGACACAGGAAAGAAAACGGGTTTCCACGATAAAACCCTACAAATGCTTGTACCCTACCCTGTCGTTAGTAGCCCTCAAAACGTGACTGTCAGCTCTGATCGCACTGTGTCAGTCCTTGCTTCCCAGAGGCTACACTAAAAGGGTCATAGTGACAGTGACGTCTGGCTCTTTCTTGGGGCCGCTGGTTTTGTACTCAGGTTCCTGTCCTTCCAGAAGCGTAAAGTGAAGGAAGCATTGGTATAGGAGACCAACGAACAATGAATGGAAGGAGGTGAATGGGTGGAAGGTCTCCATCTGAACAGAAGAGCTGGGACACCTGGGGGCTCAGTCGGGGAGGCGGCTGCCTTCGGCTCCCGTCATGATCCCAGAGTTCTGGGATCGAGTCCCGCATCAGGCTCCCTGCTTGGCAGGGAGCCTGCTTCTCCTCTCCGTCTGCCTGCCACTCTGCCTGCTTGTACTCTCTCTCTCTCTGTCAAATAGATAAATTAAAATCTCTAATTAAAAAACTATAAAAATAAGAGTGCCTTTAAGGAAGGAGGCTCTTGTCTTTCTCTCAGCACATATATGGGTTCAGCTCTGGAGAAGGGGGGCTTAAACCAGATAGGAGTTCAAGCCTGGTGCTTTCATTTACGCAAAGTCCAAAGGAAGGCAGTCAAGGGTGTTTTGGGGGCTTCCTGATCCTGAGGAAGCGAGCCTTCTTCAAGCTTACTCTTCTGTCCTCCTAAATGCTTGGTTTCCATTGCATGGTCCCAAGCTGCTCCAGTCCCAGCATCTTACCTGCATTCTTAGATCAGGAGAGAAGGCCTGAATGAGGAACCAGAGCTCAGCCATCTAGTGAGTGAGTGATTTTTTTTTATAGGTGCAGGACAGAAATAATAGTTATAGCGACTAATGCCCAATGAGATGTTACCACGTGCCAGGCACCGTGCCGCGTGTTTTAGATGGACTGGTTCTCTCCTCCCACAGCAATCCCGTGCTATAAATAATAATATTATTGCCACACGTCTACCAATGGAGACATTAGGAACTAGAGATTAAGGAATAGCCAGTGGAGGGGCACCTGTGCGGCTCAGTCAGTTAAGCATCTGGCTCTTGGTTTTGGCACAGATCATGATCTCAGGGTCATGAGATCAAGCCCCGCGTTGGGCTCCACGCTCAGCATGGAGTTCAGGTAAATAGGACGTAGTGACCAGGTACGCGCAAGTCAGGTGGGTGAGGCAGGGTCTCTAGATGAAGACTGGATGGGAATCAGCTAGTCCTACAAAGGGAGAAGGATGTGTTCTAGATGCAGAAAACAGCACACAAAATGGCACAGCCATTGCGGATTGCAAAGCGGAAGCTGGGCTCCAGACGTCTTCTTCTCAATCAGGAAGAAAAGAAGGGATGGGTGAGGAAAGTGCTTCATTTATCATGAAGAAGGTGGCCCTCTGCAACCAACCTCCCCACCCCCCAGCAGATGTTTCACTATATATCATGGGCCAGAAACAAGTCAAGGCCAGCAGGAGCCACAAGGAAGGACCGGAAAGCCACAGGTGGCTGAGATCAGACATGAATCATCCACTGGGACCGGACCCGTTGGAATTGGAACCCAACTGGGGTTGTGTCAGCAAAAGGAGGGCCAGGGAGAGGGCGGTGGGAGGCAACCAATAGGCTCAGCCTGACACATTGGCACCAAAGCAGAGGACAAAGGGAGAGTAGCCCCATGAGACCAACGAGGGAAGGACAGAAATTACTTAGTGAGGTGTTAGGGATGACGGCTGAGGGAGAAGGCTTTTTAGGTGATTCCCAAATGTATGCCTTGGCTGACTGGGATGTCGGTGATTTAATTAATCGCTGGAAGGCAGGTTAGGGAGATGCATTGTCTTAGCTCAGGCTGCCCTAACAGAGTTCCACAGGTAAAGTGGCTTGGACAACAGAAATTTATTTCTCACAATACTAGAGGCTGGGAAGTTCAAGATCAGGGTGCTGGCTGATTCATTTCCTGGCCAGAGGCTTTTTCTTGGTTTGACGGTGGCTGCCTTCTCACT
Organism: Procyon lotor; assembly: GCA_028646535.1. NCBI lineage: Eukaryota > Metazoa > Chordata > Mammalia > Carnivora > Procyonidae > Procyon > Procyon lotor. The sequence goes on from CM053618.1 coordinate 52,119,543, forward strand.
GTCTCCCGTGTGGAGAGAGAGGGAGCTCTCTCTCTCTCTCTTATTCTCCTTTAAGGGCACTAAACCCATCATGGGGACCCCACCTTCATGATCAATCTAACCCTAATTTCCTCCCAAAGATCCCATCTTCAAATATCATCACACTGGGCATTGGGGCTTCGATACATAAATTCTGGGGTGACAAATACTCCATCCACAACATGCAAAAAAATGATTTTGTGACTTAGGAGAGATTCTATTGCTTTGGGATTCTTCAGGGACTTTCTTATCTCTTGGTTCATTGGGAGAGACAAACAAAGCAAGTAAAACTGTTTTTACATCAGCCTTCCTATATTAGTCAATTGTCATAATCACTTGAATAGAAAGCAGTTGGAGGGGCGCCTGAGTGGCTCAGTCATTAAGAGTCTGCCTTTGGCTCAGGTCATGATCCCAGGGTCCTGGGATCGAGCCCCGCATCGGGCTCCCTGCTCAGTGGGAAGCCTTCTTCTCCTTCTCCCATTCCCTCTGCTTGTATTTCCTCTCTCAATGTCTCTGTCTCTCTGTCCAATAAATAATTAAAATCTTGAAAGATATATGATATGTGATCCCAACGCCTGAGGGACAGGCTGTGTCATTTTTGTATCAGTTTCAATGCCCCAGGGCACCAGCAAGCCCTGTGTCTCTGGGATCCCCCGGACCTGCCCTGCTCCTTGCCTCCTGAGGTTTGGGGACTCTCATCATTCCTACACTCTAACAACCTCCCAAGAAATTAATTCTTTTCATCAAGTTAATAGTAATCATTTGTAGAACTTAAAACCAAAAGAATTTTATCCACCTTGGTCAAGTTTTTTTTTTTTAATCAGTTTATAACGTATGATTGACATACACCTTGGTTAGGTCTTTCAAAGCATATTAATATGCCACCATCTCTCATATGCGGTCCTCTTGCCAAAAATGTCTACTTAGCATCTGATCATGAGGAAATGAGGGGAAAAAATGAAATTAACGCACAGACTGTGAAACATGTTATATGTCAGCTAGTGGGGACTCAAAGCAAGTCATTATCATGGAATGTCAATCAAATCACTGTTAGGGATTAGAAGGGGCCAACGTAATTACCAGACTCGATGTGTGAGCTTTGACTGGCCCTTGGATGGTTTAAAAAAAAACCAACTTTAAAAAACACTTTGGGCTCAATTTGGACTGTGTATGAATGGTATCATAGATTGGTATTACTTTTCTTCAGTGGGACATATGCTGGGACTGGTGACAAATATTCCAATTCTTCAGAGATGAGCTAAAATATTTAGGGGTAGGTGTCATGATGTCTACTTTCAGATGATTCAGAAAAAAATGTGTAGATAACATGGCAACGTATGGAAACCCGCAAAACAAGGTGAAAGGTACATGGATGTCATTGCATTATTCCTGCAACTTTTCTGTGAGTTTGAAAATTTTCTAAATGAAACGGGTAAAGTGTCCAATGTGCAAAGTGTCTTACAGGACAGATTTGTGTCAACGAGGCAGAGTGACATGCCTATTCTGCCTAGTTCTTGAGGCTGGTCCTGACCTATATAATTATAATTAACTTTTGCTAACCATCGAAGGGCTACCACAGGCACAAGCTCTTATAATCCTAATGGGAATGAGCTCACATGGTAGCTTTTATTGCCCTACTTTTTAGCCAGGGTGCAGAGTGAACTGGCAGAGCCCCAGTCCTGGCCTGTGTCTGACCTCGGGCCACCTTGGTTTTCCTCCCTCCCTCCGGGCCAGCGCAAGAAGAAGCATCTGGAAGTTCTGGCTAAAACCTTATGGAGCATTTGGCTGACGAAGGGAAATTTTTATTTTAATTTTGGTATTTTTTAAACGTGAAGTCTCGTTGCTCCACAATGGTACATCTGTTTCCGGTGTACGACGTAGTGACCGGACGATTCCATAGGTGACCTCATCCTCACCACAATCAGTGTGGTCACCATCTGTCACTATACAACGTTATTACGATATTATCGGCTATACGCTCTATGTGGTACTTTTCATCTCTGTGACTCATTCGTTTTATAACTGGGAGTGTATGCCCCTTAATCGTTTTTTAACCTTTGAAAATTGTTAGAGACATATTGTGTTCGAGAGCTCTGAAATTTTTGGATTAAATTTTTTTTTTTAATTTGCGTGTAGTTGACACACAATGTTCCATCAGTTTCAGGTGTGTGACACAGTGATTTGATGAGTGTCTACCTTACACCGCAAATGTAGCTGCCATCTGTCACCACACAATGCTATTACAAGACCATTGACTACCTTGTACCCTTCATTCCCATGACTTGTCACTCCCTGACTGAAAGCCTGTATCTCCCTCTCCCCACTGTCCATTTTGCCCATCCCCCACCTCCTTCCCGTCTGACAACCATCAGTTTGTTCTCCGTATTTAGAGGTCTGATTCTGCTTTCTGTTTGTTTATTTGTTTGTTTTGTCTTTTAGATTCCACATACGAATGAAATCGCATGGTGTTTCTCCTTCTCTGTCTCTTTCCCTACCTGACTTATTTCACTTGATATCAGACCCTGCAGGTCCCTCCATGTTGTTACAAATGGCCAGATCTCATTCTTTTTCATGGCGGAGTGATATTCTGTGGTAGATATACACCACTTCCTCTTTATCCATTCACTCTTTGTCCATCCATCCATGGACACTTGGGTTGCTTCCATATCTTGGCTGTTGTACATAATGCTGCCATAAACACTGGGGTGCATTGGGGTCTTTTCAAATTAGTGTCTTCCTTTTCTCTGGGTAAATATCCACCAGTAGAATTACTGGACCGTATGGTGATTCAATTTGTATATTTTTAAAAGATTTTATTTATTTGTTTGTTTGAGAGAGAGAGAGAGAGAGAACAGAGTGGGGGGGAGGGACAAGCAGACTCCAAGCTGAGAGCATAGTGTGACACAGGGTTCAATTCCATGACCCTGAGATCATGACCTGAGTGCAAATCAAGAGTCGGAAGCTTAACTGACTGAGACACCCAGGCACCCCTCTATTTTTAATTCTTTGAGGAACCTCCAAAACTGTTTTCCACAATGGCTGCACCAGTTTGCATTCCCACCAACAGTGCACGAGGATTCCTTTTTCTCCACATCCTCTCCCACACTTACTTCTTATCTTTTTGAATCTAGATATTCTCACAGGTAGGAGATGATGTCTCATCGTGCTTCAGGTTGGCATTTCCCTGATGATTAGTGTGCAAATTTTGTATTTTTAAAGAAGATTTCAGGACACCAGCAACTTGAGAATAATGTCTGAATCACTGCAAAGAAACATTTTCTCTGTTCTACATCTTCTTTTAAGCCTTCTTTTACTGAAAGAGTCTCTAATGACTATGCCCCATGTCTCTCCCATCGTTTGACTGGAGGCAGAAGGAGCACACAGGGGTTGTGGTTCTTTTAAAGGGAGAGGAATTTTGGCTTTGGGTGCATCCCTTAGAGGGAACTTCTAGGGCAGCACTCTCTGAGGCAGAAATTGCATGGGGGTGGGTGCTGTTGCTGTGTGCTCATGGAGCAACACTTACGGGATCTGACAAGTGGATAAGCTGAATGCTGAATGGTAAGCCAGTTGCCACGGAGGCCCCAGCCAAAGCGGGGGAGAACTCCAAGGCTAGGATGGAACTTCAGAGACGTTGCAAACTAGGGCCAAGAGGCTAGATTTCTGTACCCTCATATTAACCACTCATTGGATATAGGCTGCCCCGGGAAGGTTGTAGTAGTCTTGACACAGGCCACTCTTTTTAGTTGACATTCTTGGGGGAGGAACTGAACTGTGATCTGTCAGAAGGCAATAGTTTCAGCTGGGACACTAGAACCTCAACCCTAAATGGGGATCCAGGAGATGTAATCTGTCTCAACTGAGCTAAGACCCAGCCAGACTGGTTTTATTGTCATGTCTACTCTTCTTGATCTAGAAGAGTTTCTCAGCCTTTCTTTATCTTTCTTGAACTTCATCATTTTTAAGGAGTTCAGGCCAGGGGCACCTGGGTGGCTCAGTGGGTTAAAGCCTCTGCCTTCGGCTCAGGTCATGATCTCAGGGTCCTGGGATCGAGCCCGGCATCGGGCTCCCTGCTCAGCGGGGAGCCTGCTTCCCCCTCTCTCTGCCTGCCTCTCTGCCTACTTGTGATCTCTCTCTCTGTGTCAAATAAATAAATAAAATATTTAAAAATAAATAAACAGATAGATAAATCAATAAATAAAGAGTTCAGGCCAGTTATTTTGGAGAATACGTAAGCTTGTCTATCTTGCCTTTTGATTAGAGGTCAGGTTACATGCTTTTGATTCAGTGTCTTTTCTCTCAACAGATTCTGCGCTTCCCCACAGGTGACGTTGTTACCTGGTCTCATTAGTCTCATGGCCAGAAGGGAGAAGAGGGTTAAGTTCTGATGGGGGGGTGCGAGGGGTGGGGGGGAGCTCTGCATTTTCTCCTCACGATCAAACAAAGGAGGAACAACAACTCTTAACAGAGAGGAGTGGGCAACCTCCACAGGCCCAGAGAATTCAAATGAGTCTTGAGTTTTCAAGATCCTGAAGTGTAATGACCCCCTTTTCCTTATCCCAAATCTTAGGTTGCCACTTCTTTCCACCCATGACCTTGACACTGGCACAGCAAAGTTTGGGGATTACTCTCTGGGGCTCTACTACCCCTATATTTCAGAACTGAGCCAGAGTCTCACCTGTTTCTGCCCTCCTGCTAGAGCGAATCAGTCTCTCTACACGCTGGAAAGGGGATCCTCTGCTTTCACATTTTGTCTAATTCATGATTAACCACCCTGAGATGTTGGATGTCTTACTGCAAAATATAGAGGCACTCATCAAGAGCCATACAATTTCGTTGCCTTATAATTACTTCTTCCTCTGACCTCTCAAATTCCTGAGAGACTACACCTGTCAGAATGTTCTATCCTCTCCTTTTGTACAGTAAGGAAAGTCTTCACAACTGGTCCACCACAGAAAGGCAGGGGCCATCCTTGCTCCATTTACCACCACCGGGGAGGTCCTCACCCATAGCCTGCCAGTGGACAATGGAATTGCAACATTCAGTTCAGGGTAAGCTTTCTTGAACCAACTCTTTCAAATCAGGTTCTTTGGGGGCAGGGGCGGGGCACAATTCTTGGAGAGGGATTGAGCTTGAGTTATCAAGAGGCAACACAGACTCTAAGCAAATGTGGAAATGCTTCAGTCTTGAAGGAGAGAATGTGGGTGAGACACCACATTCTCCACCACACGGATCCTCACCCTTTTGGTGGCTAAAGAGCTCAAGATCTGTGTGAAAGTCACCTTCAGACCAGAGAAGTAGAGAAAGCCAGCAAAGGCACCAGAGGAATGGCCAAGAAACCCACCATGTAGGTTGGCTCTGTGTTCAAAAGGAGGGAGGAAAGAGGATGTTTCAGGAAAGTAAGCGAGGAATAGTCGGCACAGTTGCTCTGTCCTAGGATATGGTGTGGGTCCCTCAAAGTCAGGACTTCTTTTGTACCAACCCTCCTGGGAGTCTAAGCGTACCATACCATGCCTTGTAATAATCGTGATATAATTAATAAGATCAAATATTAACAGTAGTGTCCCCAGATTGAAGGATTTCAGATTATTCTAAAGTTCCTAGCCATATTTTTCTCTGCCATCTGAATTATGAGAAATGTATTATTTTAAGAAAATATTTAGATATTCTGTGCAGTTGAGGAAGGTCTCAGAGCTCTCTGATGTTACCGGGGAGAAACTTGAGCCTACGTTGGGAGAGGATGACCCCCAAACAGTGAGCTAATGGTGATCCTGGGAAAGAGTTACTTAAAGAATATGCTTCTAAATTTGAACGTAAGATTTGGGTATAGTAAGAAATGTGATGATTGCTTCCCCGGATAGTGGTCAGGATAACCTCGAAAATTTGACCTCTTGAGAGAATCAAATGACAATATGACATGGTGAAATAAATAGCATTATGACCAAATTATACAGGATGATCCCATTAATACTCTTCTAAACAGAAGAGTATTAACTCCAGAAGAGTGTGAAGTCACACAACCAGGCTTTAATAAATCCAGGATTTGAATCTAGCTCTGTCTGACACCGAAGCCCAAGTTGAATTACATTTTAATTAAAATATGTTAATTTTTCATTTTAAGACTAACAATCCATGTTCTCCATGAAGGAAACAAAATGTCCTCATGTTATTCATGGAAATACATCTGACAATACAAAAAAAATGCAAAGAATTTGAGACATGAACTTAGATCTCCAACATCGGAAACTATTGGGGTCCGCAATTCGTGAATGTCACTAATTCAACTTGAGCTTTGGCATCGGACAGAGCTAGATTCAAATTCTAGATTTATTACAGCCTGATCGTGCGACTTGAAGCAAGTTCCCCAGGCTCTCTTAGCCTTCACTGAAAATGGAGATATTTACCTTCAGTGATTGGGGTCTCCCCACGATTGGGGTTTGAGATGGTCTCCAACAGCTTACACGGTGCCTGGCGATAGAAGGTGCTTACCCAACAAATGAGAACCATGTATCATTTCCACTAGTGTAATCCCAGCGGGTTGCTTCTGTTCGTATCTTTAAATTTTCCTACCTGTCTACTTTCAACAAAGTGCTGTGTCACCAAGAATTCGGTATTAAACAACTGTGGCCTCTGTTTCATGTGAGTGAGCCTGCCATTGGGAGCCCCAGTTAGCCCCCGATCTCTCCGACGTACCGCCTAAAATTGTGTGGGCTCGTTGCAAACACTATTTCCAAGTTGCAAACACTATCCAACCGAGAGGTGTTTCTGTATCCAGGCCAGCCTACTGCAGAAAACACTGGTGTTTATGCTGTTTTTGTTTTCAGTTAAGATTGATTGGAATGAGCACACGCATCATTTTGTTCTTCTGAGATTATTACTTGCTGTTCCATGTAGCATACTGTGATTTTCCATGCATTGGTTTGAACTGTATTGGTAAACAATCAAAAGCTTTCTTGGGTGGCTTTAGTAGCTGGATGGAGCCTGGTCTAGTCTCAGACCAAGCAGGGCAGGGCTCAGTTGTCCCCTGTGTGCCTTACTTCCTCAATGCTAACTTGCAGAGAGCATTGCTTGCCAATACAACAGCACCCAGATCTTACACCTTACGTTGTCCTTGGAATGATCTTTA
>CM053618.1:52127183-52158784 GCA_028646535.1 Procyon lotor
AAATAAATAAAATCTTTTTTAAAAACAAAGTATAGAAATGTAATTCTATGTGTTGATCTTGTATCCTATGATCTTGTTAAAAACAGTTATTAGTTTTAAGAGTTTGTTTGTAGGCTTCTTGGGATTTTCTACATAGACAATTACATCATTTGTAAGTAGGGACAGTTTTCTTCCTTTCTGTCTATATGCCTTATATTTCCTCCCCTGGCCTTATTGCTCTGTGTAGGAATGGTGAGAGACACATTCTTTCACCATTAAGTATGATGTTAGCTGTACATTTCTATAGATATTTCTTATCAGGTTGAAAAAGTTCCCTCATGGTTGGCTGAGAAATTTTGCCATAAATTTTTATCACAGGTTTTTATCAGGTTTTTGACTGTTATTCTATTTTATAGAGTTCCGATGTGATCCATAAAATATTCTATATTTACCAAAAATATTCTACAATTCTAAATTCCCAAAAGTTGCTGAGAAAATTGACAAGATAAATCTTTGTTTCTGAAGTCAGTATCTTGACTATGAAGGCTGAGGAAGTTTCTTGCACTGTCCATCCCTTACTCATTTACCTTAGTTCAATTGCTCCTTTTCAGTTGGACTTTTGGCTAAGATCAAGTGCATTACCTTAGTTCACCTTCTGAATTTCAGCATAATAAAAATTCTATTATTAAACTTTAATTTCTGTGTCCTGGGAGTCTAACCATAATGGTTTATGGGCCAATGTTAATTAATTGGAAGTGGTTAAAATTCTCCTAAATAGGAGCTATGAAGATGCCCAAATCTTATGTCATTCTTAGGAATGTATCTTAAGAAATAGATTCCATAGAATCAAACACAGCTATGCCAGCACGACCAAAATGTCCAACATTATGTCTGGGTTTCATAAATTATGGCATCTTCAGTCACTCAATAAATATTTATGAAATGTCCACCACATGTCAGTTATTGTTTTTGGCCCTAGGGATACAGCAGTGAGTGCAGAAGACACTTCCCTACCCTCTTGGAGCTTATTTTCCAACGGGGAGCCAGACATAAATAAGATACATAAGTAAACCCAGTATGGCAGATGGTGATGAGTGTTTTGGAGACAAATAAAGCATAGAGCATGGATAAGAAGTTCAGGCGTGGGAGTGGAATGGGGTACTATTTTAAATAAAGTGAAAAGTGAACCTCACCAACCAATATAAAGGAACATTAAATATTAGAATTGAGAATATTCTGTAGCAAAGTGGAAAACTTTTCATATCTTACCAAAGGATATAATTTAGGGGCACCTGGGTGGTTCAGTGGGCTAAAGCCTCTGCCTTCAGCTCAGGTCATGATCTCGGGGTCCTAGGATCGAGCCCCGCATCGGGCTCTCTGCTCAGCGGGGAGCCTGCATCCCCTTCTCTCTCTACCTGCCTCTCTGCCTACTTGTGATCTCTCTCTGTCAAATAAATAAATAAAATCTTTTTTAAAAGGATATAATTTATATTACTGTATATTATATATAATTGTATCATATTTTTATATATTATATAATTTATATCCGTATATCAAAGGATACAAAATAGGATGTCTGCTATTTAAGTGTTTACTTATACATAAAATATAAAAAACAAAAACAGTTGTTTGTGGGTAATTTTAATATTATTTTATAGCATTATTTACTCCAAGCATAATTATGTGTTCGATTTAAAACAAGAAAAACGTTTGGGCGCTCGAGTGGCTCAGTTGGTTAAGCATCTGGCTCTTGGTTTCCACTTGGGTTATGAGCTCAGGGTCGTGAGCCTGAGCCCTGAGTCGGGCTACACGTCTTCCTGAGCTTCTCTCCCACTGCCCCTCCCCCTCTCTCAAATAAATAAATGAATCTTTAAAAAAAAAATGAGAAAAATATGTAAGTTTCCCTCAGGCTAATCTGAAGTGGAATGAAACGTGGGATGAGGCTACAGCTAGAACTCACGTTTGCTCTGGAAGAATTTTATCTGGGGCACAGCTCAAGAAGAAGCTTCTAATAAAAATTACATAAAGGAGATGAACGTTCCGTTGCTCAGGGTGCCGAGCACAGTGGTCGTGCAGGGTTGGCTGTGGGCACGGAAACGACGGCAAGTTTAACATGTGTTCGTAATTATCTCGTTCAGCTTTGGCATACGAACCTATTTTTTAAGATTGACTAAAATAAAATGTACTGACACATCTTACTGCAGACGACATTTTCCTCTGCGTTCAAGAGATGACAACCAATCACACAAGATGTGACTTGGTATCTATGCGGTAGCCCAGTTTCCCGAAAGATGCGGAAAGACGGGTTGCAACCATTGCCAGACAACGTCTTCTGATGATTCCGGGAGCTTATGCTTAGATTCTATGTGGGATCGTGCGTTCCTCTGAAAACGTTTTTGTGGCATGGCCAAAGCATGGCAGCCGGGGCCTGGCTTATTCCCTCTGGTGTTGATTCAGAATTTCCAGGCACTGAGCAATCACTCCATCATGAACGGCAGACGCGGTGTTGTCTTTGTCAGGCACAAATGTCCTGAGTATCTTGCATTCTTATCTCCAGCATGTCACTTCTCGTGAAGGAAAACCCCAGCAGTCACAAAGCTTTCCGAGTTGAGGCAAGAGCTCGACGGTACTTACTCCAATTTTCTCTTTTGTTCTTTCTTCCCTTTTTATTTTTTTCTAATAATCGCACTAGTGCTAAAAGAAAAACCATTACATAATGAACAGACTCCATTGGATAGCTGAATAGTCTGTGACAATGTAATCCTGCTTGAAAACGTTTGAGTTGCTTGAAAAACACACTCAGAGGGGACATGAGGCCGCTAGCCGGCCTGTGGGAGATACGTTGACTGGTTTTGACTAGAGAAGGGGAAACCTGTCTCTCTCCCAGTTACTGCCTCCTGGGGGCTGCCCCAGTTTTGTTTTGGCTGGTGGTTGGGGTGTTCAATATGGCGCAGAATACTGTCAAGATAACTGTCTCTGGAGCCAAATGGCTTCCCATTCTGGTTGCTCGGTGACCTTGTGCAAGTTAACTCTACTTCTCAGTCCTTCAAGCTTCTTGTCAGTAAAAAAGTGGGACCACTTCACAGGGTTTCTGGAAGGCTCCGAGGATCTAATTCATGTCACCTGACGCATAATATATGCCCATAGGTAGAAACTCACATTTCTGTTTTCTCAAAAGTGCTGTTTTGGTTACAGAGCGCACACACGCATTAATGCACACTTGACCCTCCAGAGAGGTTTTGTAATCATCAGTGTACAGAGCGGGGTGTGCCTTCGTCTGTTCAGGCTGCTATACCAAATTACTATAGCGTAGGCGGTCTCTAAACATCAGAAATTTAGTTCTCACATGTGTAGAGCCTGGAAGTCCAAGATCAGAGCACCAGCGGGGTCGGGTTCTGATGAGAGCTCTCTGCTGGGCTATAGGCTGCCAACTTCCTGTTGGGTCCCCACGTGACCAGAAGATGGCACGGGAGCTCTCTGGGGTCTCTTTCATAAGAGCACTAGCTCCGTTCATGGGGCCTCCACCCCCACTAATTCTCCGAAAGCTCTGCCCCAAGTACCACCAATTTGGGATCAGTGTGTAACGCGTGATTGTGAGGGGCCCGGGGGTAGGGTGTGGGTCTCCTTTCGATGTTCTCCTGCTACGCTGTTCTTCACCACGTTCATGCAAACAGAGGCCCAGCTGTCTCTACATACACATAAAAAGAACACAGTACAAAATGTATAAGGTACACAAAAGGTAAATCGTAGACAAGTAAGGCTTTGTCCCACCTCTGTCCACCAGGCACTCTGTTTCCCCAGTGTTGACTTTTTCTCCAGTGAATATTTATTTTTTAATGAATTAATTAGTTTTTTATTATGTTAGTCACCATACAGTACATCATTAGTTTTTGATGTTGTGTTCCATGGTTCATTGTTTGCATATAACACCCAGTGCTCCATGCAATCTGTGCCCTCCTTAATCCCATCACCGGGCCAATCCATCCTCCCACCCACCAACCCCCCCATCCCCTCTAAAACCCTCAGTTTGTTTCCCAGAGTCCATAGTCTCTCATGGTTCATCTCCCCCTCTGAGTTACCCCCTTCCTTTTTCCCTTCCTTCTCCTAATATCCTCCATGCTATTCTTTATGTTCCACAAATAAGTGAAACCATATAATAATTGTCTTTCTCTGCTTGACTTATTTCACTCAGCATAATCTCCTCCAGTACCATCCATGTTGATAAAAAAGTTGGTTATCATCCTTTCTAATGGCTGAAAATAATCCATTGTATATATATGGACCACATCTTCTTGGATATCAGCCCTTTTTAGTGTCCTTTGCAAATATCTTCTCCCATTGAAGAGACTGTTTTTTCCATTGGATATTTTTTCCTGCTTTGTCGAAGATTATTTGATTAGAGTTTCAGGTACATATCTGGGCTCTCTTCTCTATTCCACAGTCTATGTGTCTGTTTTTGTGCCAGTACCAAGCTGTCTTGGTGATCACAGCTTTGTAATATAGCTTGAAATCAGGCAATGTGATGCACCCAGATTTGTTTCTCTTTTTCAACATTTCCTTTGTGATTCAGGGTCTTTTCTGGTTTCATACAAATTTTAAGATTGTTGGTTCCAGCACTTTGAAAAATGCCATGGGTATTTTGATCAGGACGGCGTTGGAAGAATAGATTACTCTGGGCAGCACAGACATTTTGACTATGTTTATTCTTCTGATCCGTGAGCATGGAATGTTTCCATCTTTTTGTCTCTCCTTCAATTTCTTTCTTAGTATTCTGTAGTTTCTAGAGTATAGATCCTTCCCCTCTTTGGTTAGGTTTATTCCAAGCTATCCTACAGTTTTCGGTGCTATTGTAAATGGAATCGATTCCTTAATTTCTCTTTCTGTAGTTACATTATTAGTGTATAGGAAAGTAACTGATTTCTGTGCACTGAATTTGTATCCTGCCACATTTCAAGTGAATATTTAGATAGAGTAGTCTTCTGGGGCAAGTCTTCTCTAGTAGGTGACCTGATGCCATATGAATTGAGACTAGAAACAGTATGTATTGTATGTTCACATCTGGGGAACGGAAGAAGCTTGATACAGATGATGAGGCACTTACAAGATCATTGGAGGAACAATGAGAAGCAGACTCAGGAGAAGACCTCCAGGAAGCTTCTAGAACACCTCCACAGAACTGACCCGTCGTGGGAGCAGCTACCTGGGCCCTACTCAGGAAGCTGCTTCCAGAACCTTCTCCTAAAGCCTCCACCACTGCCGCTGCAGCGCCCACTCCACACTCCCAAAAATGGTGTTTGAACACCGGAACACGGGGTTCAGCCACTGCCTCAATGTACTTGCCTCTTGACACCCAGCGCTGGAGAAACTCATCATATCACAGCTTCCCAGCCTTGCCTGCCAGTAGAAGATGTCCAAGCAGCAGGCAGTGGCTTTGGTCTTGTTTCTGCCTTCTGAGTCTCAATCCAGTCTGTGGGGCGAGAGGAGTCTAATTCCTATCCAGCGCTCTAGGTGCCGGGCAGTCTGGGGGTGTAACACCGAGCCCTCAGGCTTTGTGCAGCAGGAAGGCAAGCTAATCAGGGTGAGAAAGGGCACAGTAGTTTCTGATTTTATTTTATATTTTTTTAAGATGTATTTACTTATTTTAGAGAGAGAGATGTGCAAAAGCAGGGGTGGGGGTAGAAGGAGAGGGGGACAAGCAGACTCCCTACTGGGTGAGGAGCCTGATGTGGGGGCTCAGTCTCACGACCCTGAGATCATGACCTGAGACAAAACCAAGTGTCAGACACTTAACTCTCAGAGCCACCCAGGTGCCCCCGTAGTTTCTATTTTCAAAGAAAAGCGTATCTGTATGTATTGGCTTATGTTTTCTACTTTTTTTTTTTGTCCTTTTTTTGCAAAAGCCATGGCTAGTCTATCCACTCTTCCGTTTTCTCACTGTCATTTCTTTCAAGACAGACTTGGTAGCACTAGACAGCTCCTGTATGGAAATTGGATGTGTGTAGAGTGTGCTCACACACTACGCAACGTAGTATGGAGTGTGCACGCACTTGTGATATCGACCTTCCCTCTGTAATATTTTCTAGACTCCTGTCCATCATGACTGCCATCCGCCTTCGAGAATTTATCGACCGCCGCCCAGTGATCCCACCCAGGTAACCTCTTTCTAGACGCAAGGGCCGTCCAGAGCCACGCTGGGGCAGATGGACATTTGGGGGGCCGGCTTGCTCACCTGCTGCTCTCTGACTGCCAGACAGCGGCTCCCAGAGGTTCCAGTGACGTTTCTTTGGGTTTGGGGAGAGTTGTTAAAAGAAAAAAAAAAAAAAAATCCCACACTCATGGTAAAATCCAAGCAAACAGGCAACTTCAAACTCCCCAAAGACTGGAAAGATAATTGGTTTTTGCTTGGAAAGGGCTTCAGTAAGAAGTATGAGGAACCTCCGCCCACGTTTTAGTGGGGGCCCTTTTACTGTGCTTGGGATCAAACAGACCCCCTCATGCTTCTGCATAGGGAGGCAGTTGCACAGATTGAAACTAAGTAGGATTTTTACTCTTTCTCCAAATTCAGAGATGGCCCAAGACTAACAAGTCCTAGATGCGTTTTATTGGCTAAATTCATTCTGCTGAGAGATAGTGGATAATAACCTATAGATCCTAACCTGGCCTTCCCCTCACCACTGGCAGTGGGGTCTGCAAAGGTTTAGAAGCTATGAAATTCAGGCAGGAACCCTCACATGGCAAGTGACTTTGGGGTCAGCCGCTTCGGCTTCGTGGTTTCAAGTAAGCCTCGTGTTTATTTTAGTATCTAGTTATTTTTAACAGTGTTTAGTCAACAAAGATAAGTCCTTCTGCTTCCAGAAATTACTGAAGGGGGGGCGGAAAAAGGATGGTTTATCCCTAGATACTCTCGGTCCTCTTTCATACGGACTCTCCCCTTCCCTCCGGGAAACCCCGCATGAGGAAGAACTGGAGGGAAACAGGGTTGGGTTCCCAGATTTCCCGATTTCTGCCTCCCCAAAAGCCCCTGGTCTTTCTGAGTGTGTCTGAGGTCCGTCTGGTCCACTCTTGGGTTATTTAACTGTAGGGCATCTCCTGGGCAAAACGGAAACAAACCTCCCTCAGCTGCTACGGCCTGGAGTTCTGTGGAACCAAGTCAGAGTCACTGGGTCTGGCCTAGGCCAGCCCGTGGGGGGCCTGAGGATTAGGGTGGAAAGCAGTGCAACAAGCAGGGAGTCCATGAAGCCCTAAGAGGGGGCTGGATTCTGTTCTCTCTGCTCATCCCTCCGAGACCCACGAGGAGGCAGGCTGCTTGAACTAGGCTGGGGCCCCAGCCTCCGCACGGCACTCACGGTGGGGCTGGGCCTCATCTCCTTGATGCCATTGACCTCTGCAACAGTAGGGGGTCCCTGCCCTCAGGAGGTTCCCCAGTGGTACCTCCGGGATCTCTCTCCCGCTCTGCTGCCTCCTCCCATCACCGAAGCCAACGGCCCGCTCCTGTCCTCCTCCCTCCCGTCCTCCAGAGGGCGCTCCACAAAATGTAAATTGGATCCAAGCCCTCCGTTGCGTGGAATCCTGCAGTCACTGCATGTTGCATAAAATCTAAACTCCCCTGAGGTCTCTACGGCCGTCCACGAACTGGCCCTTACCCCCGCTTCCGCCTCCTCCCTCCCACGGTCTTTCCTTTGTTCCCCCAACAGGCCAGCCTTGCCCACTTCCAGCGCATCTTCACTCGTTTCGTCTTCACAGCGGCTGTGAGGTATAGAGGGGAAACTGAGGCACGGAGCAGTTAAGTGACTGTCCCAAGATCCCACAGCTAGTAAGGACTTGGCAGGGGCAGGATTGGAAGCCACGGCTCCAGCCCTAACATCTGTGCTCTTGATCCCTGCACTTGGCTGCGTGCCCGGGGAGGCCCCTGGGGCGGGCTCACTTGCGGCCCTCCGCCCACCACTGTCACCTCCGCGGAGCTGACTCCCACAAGCAGTAGTTCCTCTAGGCACGTTTGTTGATAAAAAGAAAAGGGGGGGGGGTCGCGCCTGGGTGGCTCAGGGGGTTAAAGCCTCTGCCTTCGGCTCAGGTCATGATCTCAGGGTCCTGGGATCGAGCCCCACATCGGGCTCTCTGCTCAGCGGGGAGCCTGCTTCCCCCTCTCTCTGCCTGCTTGTGCTCTCTCTCTCTGTCTGTCAAATAAATAAATAAAATCTTAAAAAATTAAAAAAAAAAAAAAGAAGATGCATGAATCAGTGAGTATCCTGTCATAAATTTGTGGCTTGGCCTCCTGCTGACTGGCAGTGGCTGTGGAAGGCTTGGACCTCCTCCATCCCCTCAGACAACATCCGGTCCCTCCCTACACCCCCAAACCTTGGGGCCTCCTGAGGGAAAATGGAATCACACACTGGCAGGGTCACCCCATAAAATTAAATATTCAAGGGTTCACACAGCTCCCTTAAGAATTGTATCAGATGCAAATGTGACCTGCTGTCACCCCCAGGCGACAGGCCCCACTCAGGCAGAGCTGAGGGCAGGGTTGGTCTGCAGAGTACAGGATGCTCCCCCAAAAATTGCTTCCTGTGGAGGAAGCACAGTGTGGTGTGGAAGAGAAAAGATGGTGAATTTCTGTCAGACGTAAGATGGATTTTTTTTTTTTAAGATTTATTTGACAGAGAGAGATGACAAGTAGGCAGAGAGGCAGGCAGAGAGAGGGGGAAGCAGGCTCCCTGCTAAGCAGAGAGCCCGATGCGGGGCTCAATCCCAGGACCCTGAGACCATGACCTGAGCCGAAGGCAGAGGCTCTAACCCACTGAGCCACCCGGGTGCCTCCTAAGATGAATTTTTAAAAACACCACCTGAAGTGATCTCTGGGAGACCGAGGGGCAGCTGTGGGGGGCAGCTCCTCCTGCCCAGAGCCATGGCAGCACCTACCACAGATCACCAAGGACGTTCACGTCATCTGATTGACTCACAGAGTCCTTCCGGGGGGCGATGGTGTGCCCCCCACGTTACTGACAGGGAACCTGAGGTTCCCCTCTTCCTTGAGGGGATAACGAGTCTGGGAGATGGCAGAGCTGGCATGGTGGTGTCTCATCCTCTGTGCTGACTCACTCGTGTCCTCTCGAAGTGACTCATTCCCCTGAGCCTGTTCCTGACTGGCCCAGCTCTTACTCATTGTGTGGCGAGTTAGTGCCTGAGTGTGGTTTTTCCTACCAGATCTTGAACTCTTGGGTAGAAGACAGTATTTATCATCACTGTGTCCCTAGCACCTGGCCCATGGCGGCCACCGTAGAGCCTTTAATAGAGAATTTTCTCACTGAATGGAAGGCGGCACCCAGCTAACAAGGCCGCACTATACCTTCTCCTCTTCCTCTGGTGCACAACATCTACTTCCTGTCTGCCTGTGAGAGAATCCCAGAGTTCCTGTAAAAATAGCACTGAACTCTTCTGGAAAAAAGCCATCTGATGGCATCCTGGATGCCCCATGGAGTTCAGAGAATGCGGTTTGATCCGTGGCTCCGGCGTTCACCAGCCAGGGGATGTTTGGAGAGCCCATTTGACCTTTCTGAGCCTTGATCTCCTGCCCTGTAACAGGGTGTTCATAATGTTTACCTGGTGAGGTCACTGGGAATTAGATGAGGTCACCTTCCTAAAGCCTGAGGCCCAACACAGACATAACAGAAGATGGAAGAGTCACCCAGGAGCACGGGCCACCTCAGGCCATGGGGCCAGGCTCTTGGGGACGAATGCTCCTGGCCTCCCTTGTATGTACCGAATTTTTGTCCCCGGCTAAGCCCAGATTTCTGCTCCCACGACATGCACCCTCCCAGAGGACAGGTTGGCTCTCGTCTGGACAGACATGTCACCTCAAAGAGCCAAGCCGCAGGGACTGGTAAACAACGTGTGGGGGAATCAGACAAATCGAGACTCCTGCTCCCACCTGAGAAGGAAAGAGCTTCCTACAATGGGTTCAGGAATCTTGAGAGCCAAGTTACTGATGGGCCTGAGGTGGGCCACGGCAGGTCGCCTCAGCCGGGTCCGCTCCCAAGCCTCAGGAGAGGCCAGCTCCTGTGAGGCCTCTGGGAACACGGGCTGACAGGCCAGGGCGGGCATTGCCCCTCATTAAGCTCCTGACGGGGATCTTTCTCCTGTCAGAGCTGAGGTTAGACCACATGGGGCACTTGGAAAGTCTACCCAAAGAGCTGGAGGCCAAATCCGCCATTTATTCCCCAAAACTTTCTGCTTCTCCACTGAGCCCTCCTTCCCTCCAGCAGCCTCTCGCACACTTTCCCTTCCTCTCCCAGCTGCTAGGCCAAAACCCACCAAGAGAGATTCCCCCGGGACGGTGAGTAGGGCGTGTTGCCCAGTGCTGCCGAAGAAGGGCTTCTCTATTCCCAAAACAGCTTTGGCAGATGGCGTCCAAGGAGCAGGGCTTAGGTATACTCACCTGTATGCAGCAGGCACTGGTTATATGTCTGCTGGGGAAGAACCCGTGGTCAAGACTGGACCTACTGAAAATGGCACAGCAGCTGTGAGAAACCCGTGTAGCTTTGGAACCCCAGCTGGGTTCTTAACAATGGCCCTAGGGTCATCTCTCCAAGGTAGAGCTTCAGAAATGGGACAGTCCCCAAGGAAGTCCCACTCCCAGGCGCTCAGAAATGACATCCAGTTCCTCTCTCTCCGTATGACCTAGTCCCTGCTGTTAGGTACTCTTATCCCAGCCACGGGCAGGCCTGTGGTTTTCTGCAGGTCTGAGCTCCTTGAGGTCCTGTTTGCCGAGATTGACAGAGCCCCCTGTCCGCAGTGCTCGCCTTTCACAAGCATTAGCATCAAGGAACCAGGGGCAAAGTGCATGGATTTTTTTATTAGACCACAACCGACATTCTTCTGTAAAGAACTAATGGGAGTAATTGCTTTTTTTTTTTTTGTAATCATCCTCTTACTTTCTCCACTAGTATATTCATCACTCATCAGGGAAAGGACGTCCAAGGATATTACCCAGGACAGCTGGCAAGAGTCCATTTTGACTCTAGCGTGAAGAGACCTCCCAGGTGAGACCCTTCCCAAATCTTAGTTTTCAAAAATTTCACTGAAGCAAGTAGGACAAGTGAAAAGAAATGGGAGTCACAATTTGTAGTCATATAATAATAATAATAATTTTTATTTAATAGATTCAAAAATTTGGAAGGAAATACACCAAACTGTTAACAATGGCTTTTTCTGAATGGTAAGAGGGTAGCATTTGTGTTTTATTTTTTATCTTTTTCTCCATTTTCCAGATTTTCTCTAATGAACATGTATTACTTTTATAATCAACAATAAACCATAAGCATAGAATGTTATGAAATCATCAGAGAAATTTAAGGAACACCGTGAGTTCAAAATTGCACCTTGTTCAAAAAACTGGCCCTTCCTGAGACTCGGTTTCCCACTCAGTAAAATTGTGAATTTGGCCTAAAGGGTTTCTGCCTTTCTGGATGCGATTTTTAACAAGAAGAAAAGGAAAAAATAAAAAACAGTCACTTGGCTGTTATTTTCCAGTTTGGAGAGGCTAGAAACCACAGTAGCTAGGAGCTGCAGTTTCAGTTAACTTTTGAAATGTTTGATCGTGGGCAAATTTAAATCCTTCTCTGGGAATCAGTTACCTTATCTGTTAGGTAAAATAACTGATGTGAAATTCCAGAACATAGCAAGCACTCGACATATGATTGCTATAATTTTGAGTTCATCACCTAATATATTTTACAAATTTCTTCTCTTAATCGCCTTCAGTATAGTCAACTCTAGATTAGCCTCCATGTAAAGAAAAGGGAGCAATGCATAGTCTTAACTTTCTTTTTTTTAAAAATGATTTTATTCATTTATTTATTTGACAGAGGGATCACAAGTAGGCAGAGAGGCAGGGAGAGAGATTGGGGAAAGCAGGCGCCCTGCTGAGTAGAGAGCCCGATGCGGGCCTCGATCCCAGGACCCTGAGATCATGACCTGAGCCGAAGGCAGAGGCTTTAACCCACTGAGCCACCCAGGCACCCTGAGTCTTAATTTGGTAGAAGATCAAACTAGAAGTAGCACTGGAGATCATTCTGATCCAGTTAAGTGAATAAGAAAGAGGTAGCCTACAGAAGTGTCATGTCTTGTGCCCAGGGTTGGTGTGACAGCTGGTAATTGGAACTATGCACGTTTCTGATTCTCAGCTCAAGGCTCTGTGATCTAATTCAGATACACAGTAGGCTAAACTCTTGTCGGGGCTGGTCCCACGGCCAGGGCACTCTCCCCATGTGTTCTGTGGGCTCTGACGACACCAACTCCAACACCCGGTACTCAAATGTCAGTCTTCCCCAGAGCATGGCTCAGGCAAAGGGAACCTTCACTCTACTTCCTACTTGACTCTGATGAGACTAGTGCCCACCCAAGATCAGCCTTAAGGGGAAAACTGAGTGCAGATGCCAAACAGTGACTTTAGTAAGCTTCTAGTTGAAAATAAGAAGGAAATGACAAGCCCCTGAGCACTCTCCACTAACCCCCCCTTCACAAAAAACAGGAAATAATGCAGTTCTTGGGACAAGTCCAATCTTCAGTTTTTGTAGTTGAAGCATAACTTAATAGGTGTCTTGTGGCTTACTTACCTTCCCCAGATATATTCCTCTATCAACTTAATGTTTCCAGTGTTAGAATTGGATCCTCTGAATGAAAGTCTTATCTTCGGGACACTGATGTATTACTTCAAAATGGCGACTATTCCGGTTCCATAGAAACACCCAAGGCAAAGGCAGAGCAGGCTGCCAGTCCAGCAGGGGTAGAGATCTAGGAACAATCACCAGGACGTTGTTCTGAAGCCAGAGCAGTCGGTGGCCCAGAAGTGACCAGACGTCAGGGATGGTTACACAGAACCCAACCTCACAAAGGACTGACCTGTTCGTCAGGCAGCTGATGTTTGATTGTTGGGGGTGGAGTGTGGGGGGCATGCTTTTGTAGGGAAAGGAGTATTCATGTCCATCATTTAAAGGCCACTTCATAAGACCACGTGCCTGTTAAGCATAAAATATGAACAAGTCGAGGTGGGCGGGAATTCTCGATGCTTCTCTAAGCCTATGCACCAGGGAGCCCTATCCACCCACCAGATTTCCCCCCACTCCACCCCCAACCAGTACTGCACCCAAACTGTTAACATTCTTGCCCTTACTTTTCCTGAACTTCGGACAGAATCCATCCATTTCTGCTAACAAATCTTTAAAGAAGGCCCATTATAATTAATCAGATTTTTACCCAAATACGGAATCACAATACATTATGATTATATAGTTTCAGTCACCTCGTTTAAATGTGATTAATCATGGTGACCCCATCAAGTAAGACTACATCCTACTACTAAATGATCGGGTTTAGATGTTCCCAAATCTCACCCAACATCTAATATTTTTCACACCCAGAGCTGCTCATTTCATATATTTATAGTTTAAAAATACCCATGTTGGGGTGCCTGGCTGGCTCAGTCAGTATATCGTGTGACTCTTGGTCTCTGGATTGTGAGTTCGAGCCCCGCATGGGGAGAAGAGCTTACTTAAAAGAAGGTAAAATAAAATAAAATTTAAAATATGCATGTTTATTACAACATTCAGAAAACATTGATTAAAAAAGAATTGAAATTACCCATAATGTCACACTCAGAGATAATCACACAGACTATTTCAGATCTAGACAAAGTGAAATGAATAGTATTTTGAAACCGTTGACATACAACGTTGTCTTCATTTAGGGTGTACAACATAATGATTTAATATATGTACAAACTGTGAAATGATTACTACAGTAAGTTGAGTTTATATGTACCACCTCATAGAGTTGCAAATCTTTTCACTCATGATGAGACTTTTAAGATCTACTGTCTTAGCACCTCTCACGTATACAATACTGTATTATTAACTATAATCACCAGAAATACATTTCCAGAACCTACTAGTCTGGAAGGTTATCCCTTTTGACCTCCTTCACCCATTTCCTCCATCCCCAACTCTGTCTCTGGCAACCACCGTATTGTTCTCTTTTTCTATACATTGTTTTTTTTATATTCCACAGATAAGTGAGATCACACGAGAGTACTCGTCTTTCTCTGACATTTCACTTTGCACAATGCCCTCAAGGTCCATCCCTGTTGCAGCGAATGGCAGGTTTTTCTTCTTTTCATGGCTGAATAGTATTCCATTTATGTACATACACAACGTCTCCGTCCATTCATCCGTCAGTGACCACTTAGTTTGTTTCTGTGTCTCGGCCATTGCAAATAATGCCGCAATGACCGTAGGGGTGCAGCTATCTCTTTGAGATAGGGATTTCATTTTTTTCTGATAAACACCCGGAAGTGGAATTACTGGATCATATGGTAGTTCTATTTTTCATGTTTCGAGGAACCCACGTACTGTTTTCCACAGTGGCTGCATCAGTTTGCATTCCTGCCAACGGTGCACAAGGGTTGCTTTTTCTTGCCAACACTTCTGATCTCTTGCCATTTTGATCATAACCATTGATCATAGGTATGAGCTCACAGCTCAGATCATAGGTATGAGCTGAGAGCTCATTGTGGTTTCAATTTGCATTTCCCTGACAATGAGCCCTCCTCATGAACTTGTTTGCCCTCTGTATGTCTTCTTTGGGGAAAAAATGTCTAATCAGATTCTCTGCCATATTTTAATCAGATTGTATTTTTGCTATTGAGTTGAAGGAGTTATTTAGGTATTTTGGATATTAACTCCTTATCATGCCAATCTATGATTGGCAAATATTTTCTGCCATTCCACAGGTTGCCTTTTAATTTTGTTGGCTCCCTTTACTGTGCAATTAAGCTTTTTAGTTTGATGCAGTCCCATTAATTTCTGCTTTTGTTGTCTTTTGGCGTCAAATCCAAAAAAAAAACCAAAACAAAACAAAACAAAAAAAACCTTGCCAAGACTAATGTTAAGGAATTTACTCTATGTCTTCTTCTAAAATTTTAATGGTTTTAGGTTTTAGGTCTTACCTTCATGTCTTTAGCCTATTTTGAGTTGATTTTTGTGTATGTTATAAAATAGTTTTATCTGTTGCATGTGGCTTTCCAGTTTCCCAACACTACTTACTGAAGAAACTATCCTTTCCCCATTGTATATTTTTGGTTTCTTTGTCATAAATTAATTGACTACATAGATGTGGGTTTATTTCTGTGTTCACTATACTATTCTGTTGATTTTTGTGTCTATTTTTATGCCAATAGTATACTGTTTTGATTACTATAGTTTATAATATGAAATCAGGAAGCATGATGTCTCTTCTTTGTTCTCCTTTCTCAAGATTGCTTTGGCTATTTGGGGTCTTTTGTGGGTCCATACAAATTTTAGGATTCTTTGTTCTAATTCTATGAAAAATGTCTGGAATTTTGATAGGGGTTGCATTGAAAATATAGGTTTCTTTGATGTATGACAATTTTAGCAATATTAATTCTTCCAATTCATGAGCACAGACTATCTTCCCATTTATTTGTGTTTTCTTCCATTTCTTTTATCAATGTCTTGTAGTTTTCTAATTACAGGTCTTTCACTTTCTTGGTTAAATTTACTCTTAAGTATTTTATTGTTTTGATACAATTGTAAATGGGATTGTTGCCTTAATTTCTGTCTGACAGTTCCTCGTTAGTGCATAGAAATGGAATAAATTTTTGTATATTGATTTTGTATCCTACAACTTTACTGAATTCCTTTATTAGTGCTAACAGTTTTTTGTGTTTTTTTTTGTTTTTGTTTTTTTTTTGTGGAGTCTGTAGGGTTTTCTACATACAGATCACGTTATTTGCAAATAGAGATAGTTTTACTTCTTTTTTTCCTATTTGGATACCTTTTATTTCTATTCTTCGCCTCATTGCTCTGGATAGGACTTCTAATACTATGTCAAATAAAAGTGGTGAGAGTGAACATCCTTGTCTTATTCCTGATCTTAGAGGAAAAGCTTACAGCTTTCTACCTTTGAGTATGACTTAGCTGTGAGCTTGTCATATACGGCCTTTTCTTACACTGAAATATGTTCCCTTTAACACCCACATTGTTGACAGGTTTTTTTTTAATCATGAATAGACGTTGAATTTTGTCAAATGCTTTTTTGCATCTGTTGAGATGATTGTATGATTTCTATCCTTCAATTTGTTAATGTGGCTTATTTTGTTGATTGATTTGCAGGTGTTGAACTATCCTTGCAGTCCTGGAATAAATCCCACAGGATCATAGTATATGATCCTTTTAATGTATTGTTGAATTCGGATTGATGGTATTTTGTGGGTTGAAACCTAGTTTTGTGTAACTGTTTCCTCGAGATAATTCACATCCCATCCCATTCAACTCACTCATGTAATGTTCAATTCAACTGAAACCTTTGTTTAAACCTAATTCTGTATTGCAGACTTTTTTCCCATCTCAAAATTTATAATTCTACAGCACCCTTTTAGTGGTGGTAGGGTATTCTTGTATATGTCCATATCGGTTTTGGTGGTTTTTGGGTTTTTTTGTTTAGATTTTATTTATTCATTTGGCAGAGAGAGATCACAAGTGGGCAGAGAGAGAGGAGGACGCAGGCTCCCCACGAAAACAAATAGCCTGATGAGGGGCTTGATCCCAGGACCTCAAGGTCCCTGAGCCAAAGGCAGAGGCTTAACCCACTGAGCCACCCAGGCTCCCCCTCCATATCATTTTCTAAATAATCCCCCCTTTTTTTCACATGAAGATTGTAACCACTCTTTCATTATCATAAAATATTTTGGTGAGTGTTCTAGGAGCTAAGCCTTTGTTGACATCCCTACTTTCTGGAGTTGCTACGTCAAGGTATATGCACATTTTAAAGATAACAATACTCACCACCAAAGTATTCTCCAACAAGTTGCCCAGTAAATGTGTACTCTCAAAAATGCATTAAGTTATTCCCTCATCACATTTTGATTCTTCTTTATTTTTACCTTCAGGGGGTAGTTATCTGAGTAGAGGTACAGGAAAGTTATAACTGGTTTCAGGTTCATCCAACACCAGTTCGCACCATAGCAGGGAGTCTGGTCAAAAGAGTATCGATTCCTCAAGGGAACTGAATGTCCATAGAAAAATTACAATGGGAAAGGGCACTGGGGAGATATGGAGTACAGGAAGTAGCCACGCATTAGAAGACCCAATGGAAGTTTTGATGCAGGTCACCTTCTGTAACCTGTGATTGGGCAGGAGGAGGGATGTTAAAGCAGAGGCGCATGGGACCGGGGTCCCTGAGCCACCTACTGAAAACTGCTGGGCTGACCCTGGAGCTATGGAGCTGGCCAATGGTATCTCAAGAGCCTCCTGGCCAAATTCCAGAGAATGGATCTGGGCTGATGAGAACATGAAATGCTTTTCTTCTACTTGGTGCTCAGCAAGCTCTTTCTATTTTCATTTAGACCTCTCATAGACTTGACAATCCCACCCAAGAGAAAAAGTCAGTGTCAGCCTCAACTGGACCAACAAACTCTCATTCGATATATTTGTTTCCGAAGACATTCGAAGCCCGCTGAACCATGGTATAAAGAAACCACCTACCAAAGAGACTATTCTCTGCCATTTTACAAGATTGGTAAGTCAGGTCAACTGCTCTTACTCTCTGAGATCAACCTCGCCTCCGATGAGCCTCTCTTGTGGGCTTGCTGCCATCGGGGACGGGTCAAGTTGGGGGAGGGTGTTGATGTGTGTCTAGCACTGGAAGAAGAATTTAGAGACTGGCCCAAGGGCTGCTTCCTCCTCTCCTCTTTTTTTCTAGCTCCCTATAGAATTCAAGAATAAAAATGCACAAATGTCCTTGGTAGGAAGCAAGCTCAAGTATGACTACTTCTCATTGAGTCCCTTGTTACTCAACAGATTCCTTATTGTGCCTAAACTTATTGTTAAGGGAACTTTTTTCTTTCTTATTCCCCCATTTTAAGTGGCTTTATGACAATTATTTGACATTTGGAGGCATGTTTCAAAAATTGTAAGTTCCCTCTATGTTGCAACATGTGTGAGTATGAAGGGCCAAGTCCCCCCCACCATGTGACCCTGGGAGTACACAGGTGGACACCGATGTAGATATTACTTGTATTCCTGTTGTCATTGATGCTTTGAATTTTAGCAAGTGGGAGGAGTTGCTGCATTGAGAGACTTTCTAAATGAGTAAACCCCACTCTTTCTGGGGGCTCTTACTCTGTGGCAGACACATACTTTGTCCTCCTAAGAGCTTTTAGGTAAGTGCTATTACTTACCTCATTTTACAATAAAGGAGATCAAGTTGCAGAAACAATTAATTAAGCAGCCCAGATCACAGTGCAGTAGATGGGAGAAGCAGAATTCAGACCAAAGCCATTTGAGACATAGAATTCTCTGCTTGACCCTTAAGCCATACTGCCTTTGTCATAGCTGAGAGTCATCTGCATTACTATTTATTTAATAGTTTTCTTTCTTTTTGCTTGACCAAGAATAAAGAAATGAGTAGAAGGATGGGGGGCAGGGGCTGAGGGTGAAAAGGATAAGCCCTCCCTTCTGTTCTCCCCTATAAAAGGCAGCAGTCCAGATGGAGTGCTAGGCCAGGGATGGGGCTCAGGTCCCCAGGGAACCAGGAATAACAGCAACCAGGAAGACGGGAAGCAGATGGAAACAAGCAATCTCCAGACAGTGGAGCCACGGAGAGGGAGCTGGTAGCTAAGATGAGCTCATTCAGGGAAGGAGGTGCCAGGAGGAAGTGAGGGATGGTGGAAGTTGGGATCCGCCGGGAGGCCCCAGGGGAGGGCTGTATTAAAGGAAGTTGGGGTGGGTGGGGATGCATGTTAGGGGCTGAAGGATGAGGCCTGGCAGGGACAGAAGCCACCAGAAGCTGAGCAGCTGGAAAGAAGAGGGGGTCAGGAGGTGTCTCTGGGCTCCTGTATCCACAGAACCAGCTAAGCAGCTTGCCCTTTTAAAACTGACCCCGTCTGAAAGCTTCTTCCCTCCCACATGGGATTCTGGGTGGGCCTTGAGTTACCAAAACAATAGCAAACAGGACCTGCCTTTACAATCCCTCTGCCATGAGAGACTCCAGTTAGACATACACAAAAGGTTTTCTCCCCTGCTTGTTTTAGACAGTTCCCAAGTCTTTCCAAACCAACAGACCCAGGGGAGTGTTTAGCAAAGCAGTTTGATGTTTACCAAGTCCTGTGTCCCTAGCCCCATGCTGGCTGCCAGGGGAGGAGGTGAGCACAAGTCTAGGCTCTGACCTCAGCCATGGGGAGTTCGCAGTCGGATCGGGAGGATGAAGCAACCATCAGCCTCTCAGTGAATGACTGAAAAGCAACTAGCCGAATAGGAAGATGGGGTCTAGAACATGCAGCCATGGGGACCCGAGCTGGGCCCCGCTGGATGAGGTCTGAGGCAGAGAAAGGATGCACACTATGGACAGGGACCCTGCAGCTGGGGGTGGGGGAGGTGAGCTTTGTGGAGGGTTGGGGAGCAGAGAGCATGCCGGACACAAGCACGCTGGCCTGCCTGGGCCGGGCAGGAGGAGGAGGAAGTGGGGGGATCCCGTGTGGTTGGCAGAGTAGGACAGAGTGGCTGGAACTGAAGAGGGGCTCAAGGACGGTGTCCGGAAAGTCGGATTGGGACAATCAGCCATCTTAGGATCTGGTCAAGGGAGAACCCAGGTGGCCTCAGAGGCTTTTGGTGGGTCGGCCTGCTCAGGATCAGTTGGAGAAGACACAACTACTCTGCAGTCAGGCAGGATGCAGCTGTAGAAACGTGGGCAAGACCCAGGCCTTGGGGGACCGCAGGCCTGCACATTCTCGCCTGCAGTGTTGAGCAAGACACTCAGCTCCTCTGAACTTGTCTGTGCCTCCGTAGAGTGGAGACTCGAAGTCTGTATTTTTAGGATAACTGTTACGATTTAAAGTATGCATCCTGTGCTCAGAACTCTGCTAAGTGGTATGTGCACCTGTGTCCACACTTGTGGGTGCAGTGAGTCCTAACAGCCCCCGTGAAGGAGGTATTATTATTTACTGCATGTAGCAGATGAGAAAACTGAGCCTTAGAGACTTCAGGAAACTTCCTCCAGCTGGTAAATAGTCTATCCAGATCATCCAGATTTGTCGCGCTCCCAACCCTTGCTCTTGAACTGAACTGAGGAGGCTTCATGGAAAATGGGAAGAAGACTCATGTGGCGTAAGATTTGGAGTGAGAAATTAAAGGTCCTTGCTCAGCCTTCCACGTTTACGGCACGACGGTCGGTGACTCTGATAGGAACAATGGTTTTTGGCCAAAGTGTCAATTGGGCCTCCGTAGACGACTGAGAACAAGGCGCTGGGAAGTGCAGGCAGGAAACCTAAGACAGGAACAGGATCAGACAGTCCCCTCCTCGGGGAAGTCTGAAGCCTGACCCATTCAAGAGGTAATTTATGCTGAAATATTCACAGCTCCGTTCACTGAACCACTGATTGAGTGCATACTAGTTATTTTTTGTGGAGTAATGTATCATTCCAAAGCTTAGTGACTTAGAAGATAAATGATGATTTTTATCCTTTAGCTGGGCAGTTTGGGCTCAGCGTGTCTCAAGGTGTCAGCCAGATGTCAGCAAGTGCTGCGTCATCTGAAGGCTTGACCGGGGCTGGAGGATCCATCTCCAAGGTGGCTCATTCACATGGCTGTCACTCACACGCTCAGTACCTCAGGACCTCAGGACCTTTCCAAGTGGGCTCCACACAGGGGTGCCGAGGGTCCTGCAGCCATGGCAATTAGCTTCCCCTGGAATGGGCAATGAAGGGGGAAATTGCAATGCGTTTGATGACCTAGGTGCAGAAGTCACACACTGTCACTTCTGAGGTGTCCTACCGGTCACACACAGCCAGCCCTGGGGATGACATAAGGCACAGATGCCAGGGGTTGAGAATTACCAGGGTCCATCTTGGAAGCCGGCGACTGTAAGATGATTCACTCATCGACATCCATTAAGAACTAGCCGCTGTGCTGGCTGGTGGGGGCTTGACAAGATACCTGCGCTCAAAAGAGCTGACATTCTTTGGGGAGGGGGTGAGGTACAGAGCATAACCAAGGACATTTTTTAAAAATTATAGACTGTAGTAGTGCTGTAAGGGAAATAAACAGGGTGATAAGTGTGGCTAAGGGAGGTTACTTTTAATAGTGCAGTCAGGGAAAAACCTCTATATGGTTTTAGCTGAGCCCTGGAAAATAGCAATGAGTCACACGAAGAGCATTTAAAGGAGCAGTAGGTGCAAAAGCTTGAAAGTGGGAAAGGCCTCGACACGTCTGAGGAACAGGAAGGAGGTAGCAGAGCTGGTGCATAGTCAGTGAGGGTATGTGTGGTAAGATGTCCGGGTTCCTGTCCAAGCCCAAAGGGAAGATCTGAACAGGTTTTGAAGAGAGGAGCCTCCTCTCATTTGTATTTTTAAAAGATCGCTCTGGCTGCTGCTAAGACCCTGTTTGGAGATGAACAAGAGGCAAGGCAGGCAGACCAGTGAGGAAACAGAGATGATGGTGGCTTGGAGCAGTGGGGAAGATGAAAAAGAATGAATGGATTCCAGAGATATTTTGGAGGTGACATCAATGGGGCATGGTGATAGATCTGCTGTTGAGAGCACTTTGATTCATTCATCTGTGTTCTTTCAGTAAATAATCTGAGAGGCTACTTGTATGCCAGGCATTGTGCAAGGTTTTGGCAATACCACATCAGGCAAAAATAGACACCCAAGTTTCTACTTTCAGGAAGCTTCAGTGGGGAACCAGGATAGACATAAGCATAAAATTTCACCTGCCGTACATGCTAGGAAGCAGAGTTTATGTGATGCTGTAGGAGCACTTAATGAGTCAAAAAGGGACAAAAGTAGGTCTCTGAGGAAATGATGAGCTAGAAGTTCACTAGGCAAGGAGTTGGGGAAGAGCTTCCCAGTGAGTACAGCACGTGCAAAAGCCCTGTGGCAGAGGCGCGACATGTTTGAGGAACTAAAAAAAAAATGTACAAAAGCACAGAAATCAAGAAGGGTGGAGCCGGATGTGGCTCGAGAGATGTGACCAAGGGGTGGGTTTACAGGTCGTTTTCAGCTCTGGCACGTCTAGCTTGAGATTAATGGGAAACCACTGAAAAGTTCGAAGGGGGGTGGAGGTGCCATGATTAAAAGCACATTTTGAAAAGATTGCTCAAACTGTGGAGAAGGAAAAGGAGGCAAGGCGGGGAGTTGGGTGGGGTTGAATATGGTGAGTCAGGAGGCCATGGCAATGGTTAGGCTAAATGTTTTTAACCTCGGTGACATCACTTTTAGCGATCTAGATGCCCACGACAGACCCAGACCAATCAAACGAGGATCTCCCGCTGGGAGTGGTCCCAGGCATCAGTAACTTAAAACAGATTAATCCCACCATGCAGCCAAGTTTAGGAAGCCGTGGTCTGGCAACTGATGATAGCTGGGAGGGTAGAGAATTAGATGGATTTGCCAGATACTTGGTTGGCTATTATTTTGTAAACAACGACCAGGTGGGTGAAAGGCTGGTCTAGAGAGACCCACCAGAGAGAGATCATAAATCTGAGCGCTGAGAGAGAGAGAACACAGCAGGAGCTGAATCAAGCATTTGTTTGAATCAAGAAACTGACTCCTTGAAGGAGTCTTTGGGGGAAGGGCTTCTCACAGAATAGGATCGATGGTAGTTGGGTATCAAGGTTGGTTTGGTTTTTTTTTCTCTTGACCATTTGAACAATCTTCGTGATCAGATTCAAGGGCAGGGCTTAGGTCTCCATAAGCACCAATTTGCACTTCATGTTCAGTTCCTATTTCTTTTTGGGAATTGGTGAGAAACAGATTAAATATAGATCATGATAGATCACAGTTATTGCTCAAGAAGTTCTTCTTCAGTAAAAATTCCTTCTCAGCTATAGTGGTTCTTTCATTTATTTAGGAAACATTTATGAAGCACAGGCTATGAGCAAGACACAGTGTAAGATATGAAGGCTCTTATCCTCCAGAGAACTTTAGCTTGGGAGGATAGGATGGCCCCTCAGACAAAAGTTGCCCTTGTATTCCTCACCCTGGCACCAAATACTTAAAAGAACTCATTCTTCAAAAATAAAATATATGTTCTCCATAGCAGTGTGACCCTTAGACTCTCTGACCTTCCATTCTCTCATCTGTGAAAAGGATAAAAATAGTATCCACCTAACAAGTGAGATATCCTTTTAAAGACTTTAGCATTCTGCTTGTAACATTTATAAACCTTCAAAAAAAGGTTAGCTATTATATTGATCCAAGAATATTACACACATACGTAATATTCTTGGATCAATATAGGAACTAAAAATATAATCCTCAATATCAGTATTATATATTCTTCATATTATATGTAATATATATACTAATCCAAGAATCAGCACGTGCCATAATAAATATTTGTAAAAAAAAATCCAAAAAACAAAAAAACCTAATGCAATGGAATTATATCTTATATAGGAATAACTTCTAAAACCATTATTATCTAAAGTAATAATGACATAGATCAAACTTACCCTTGAAAATCTCTTAAATTGTTCAAAGTGGTAATATTAAATGATATTAAATTATTAAAGTAGCTAGAATAAATGGGATTCAGCAAGTTGGTTAAATTTTCTCTGTAGTTCTCAATTAATTATTCATTTTATTTTTTGACGATGACTTTCAAAGAAGTCACCCCCACAATTGCACATGAACAATAATTTCACTTTATCAAATGGTAAGGAAATCCCAAAAATCATTTCACACGTCCTTTCCATTTTATTCCCCACTCCCAAATTTGCATAGCATTTTTCAGGCTCGATAGCATCCACTGTCTGTGGGCATGGAGACTCAGAAAGAATCCCCCAAAAGTTTGTTGAATTTACCTAGTTAAATGAATGGGTTATTCTGCTCCATGGCAACTGACAACAAGGATCACTAAGGCTGGTGAGTGGGATTCCTCACACTCCTAAACCACTTAGATATATTTCCCTGGAACACAGTGAAAGCCTCCAGGGGGTATGAATTTAGGGATAATAACAGCTTAAGTTTGACACAAACATCATACAAAGTGGCCCATTAATAATGCAGGGTTTAAAGGGTATGGGGGAATCTAAACTTAGGATTGTCAAAATGCCAATTTATAGGACTGACTTAATTTTACTTAACATTTGGGCCTAATTCAGTGCTATTCCTATTGATCAGACATTGAAACACAGAAATAACCTTTTGACTAAGTCCTTTTCTCCCACATCTTTTACATATTATATTCCTTTGTCTTATCTGCCAAATTATTTTGTTATTGCACACAATTGTCGTTGACAGTATGTTAAAATTTAGGAGTGAATGGCCTTAAAATAAATCATTAATTTGTTTTAAATTTCAGATTGGGACCAGAAATTGGCCACAATTTCATGGAATCCTAGACCACTAAATTCACTGCCAGAGTTCTACTGTTGTGGAGGGAGGCAGCTTTGAAAGAAAACCTTCCAGATTTAACGTAACAATGGCATTCGGACAAAACAATCTTTGGAGTTCTTAGGTGACTCCTTTAGATTAAATTAATAACAGAACGACTTTTGATTTAAGTGTGTATCCAGATGGCTACAATCCTGAAATACTGACATGTTGCAAATTCTTTTCAGAATAAGGTGATCAGCCTAGGGCAGGGAATCAAGAGTCAAGTTTAAGAGAACTTGCCATCTTGTTTGCACATCAGCCCCAATACCATCTCATTGTGGGATGTTACAATCATGTTACACTTAATCCAGTGGTTATACGAGGGACCAGGTAAGAATATCATCTGCTCAATAATTGCATCACTCACTGTTGGGGGGAAAAAAAGAAAAAGAAGAACCTGGAGATGTAGTCAAGGAGGAAGACTTGCCAACACCACAGACCCTAAAGATGCTGTGGATATAGTGACCTATGAGACCGGTAAAATACAAAAGAATTAATTGAAAGTCTGTACACAGCGAGTGAATACGCCTATCTGGACAACTGAGTATTGATTCCCCAGGCAAAAAGCTAGAGGGTCTTTTCTAAAGAAATGAATGATCCCAAAGAAAAGATCCCGACATTCTGGCCCCCAGTAACCCCCCAACATACAAGTTAGTTCCCCATCAACACCCCAAAGTGAAACCTACCAGTTGATAAATTTCCCCCAGGAACACAATTTCTGGTAGTGTTCCATTGCCATAGTCTCAGATGTGAAGAGCTAACCATCACCTGAGAGTTGGGAAAATAACATAACATGAAAGACAAAGACTAAAATAAAGAGAAGAAATGATGCCAGAGGGAACAATTCAGGGAACACCAAGGAACCCAAACCAAGCTAACAAAGTAACATTGTCATCTGACAAGGGATGTATCAAAATAATTCTATCCACAAACATGAGCAACCTTTCCAAAGCTCTTGCAAATTACAAATGTGATTGCTAAAATTAAAAATTTGACACAAAAATTCTGAAAAATTCTATATGGGATAGAAAGGCAAAGATTATTGTTTTAAAAGAGACACAGAGGGGCACCTGGGTGGCTCAGTCTGTTAAGTGTCTGACTCTTGGTTTCCACTCAGATCATGAGATCAAGCCCCACATCAGGCTCTGTACCCAGAGGGAAGTCTGCTTGAGATTCTTTCCCCTTCTTCTCCCCCCACCTCACTGCTCCCTACCCCGCCCCCCGCCTGCTCAAGTGCTCTCTCTTGCTCTCTCTCATAAATAAATAAAATCTTTTTAAAAATAAAAATAAAAAAATAAGAGACATAGAATAATAAATCAGGGGGTCCATCATCTGACTAATAAGCATCCTAGAGACAGAACAGAGAAAATCAGAGGAAATCATCAAGGGACCAGAAACCTCTCAAATGTAAACGTCTATGCTATGGCCTCACACACGAAAACACAGAAAATAAAAATAACCAACTTTCAGTTTCACTGATTTTCTCTGTTGTTTTCTAGTCTCTATGTTGTTTCTCTTCACTCTCATCTTTATTATTTCCTTCCTTTTCCTGCTTTTGGGTTTAGGTTGCTTTCTTTATTTAGCACCTTAAGGTGTAAAGTTAGGTTATTGATGTGAGATCTTTTACTGCTTTCAGTTTCCTATGGAGTGCTGCCCACATTTGCGACATCCCATGGTTTTACTGTGTTGTGCCTTTGTTGTCATTCATCTTTAACTGTTTCGTGATTTCCCTTGTGATTTCTTCCTTGACCCACTGGTTAAAAGTGTGTTTTTAAATTTCCACTGTTTATGAATTTTCCAGTTTTCCTTCTGCTATGGATTTCTAGCATCATGCCATTGTCATCAAATAAGATACTTTGTAGGATTTAAATATTTTTTACTCTCAGACTCATTTTGTGACCCAACATACAGTCTATCCTGGAGAATTTCCCGTGTGCACTTGAAAAGAATGTGTAGTCCATTATTTTCAGGTAAAGGGTTCCACGAATGATTGTGGTTGGATGGTTAACAATGTTAAAGTTCTCAATTTTTTTATTGAAAGGAGTATTGAAGTGGGGTATTGAAGACTCCCTCAAATCCATCAACGTTTGCTTCATATATTTGGGGCCTCTGTTGTTCAATGAGTATATGTTTATTAATATTTCTTGATGATTCCTTTAAAGTCCTTTGTTGTGATAGTTTTTGATTTAGTCTATTTTGTATATTAGAATATCTTTTTCCATTCCTTCACTTTCAACCTACAGGTATTTTTGGATCTAGTGAATGACCTCTAGAGAGTATACATGACCTTGGGTTAGGCAGGAGACTTCTTAAACATGATAGTGAAATTGCAATTTGTAAGTGAAAATATCAAAAATTGGACTTGATAAAAATTTAGAACTTTTATATTTCAAAAGATACCACTACAAAAATGAAATGGCAAGCCACAAATAGGGAGAAAATATTTGCAATGTATCTGATAAATTAGATACATTTAGATCTACATCTAAATCTATCTATCTAATGTATCTACATTAGATACATCAGATACATAAATCTGATAAACCTCTATCCAGGATATATAATGATATGCAATGATCTGCTGTAATTAAAAAGAAAGTAACCTAACTCAAAAATGGGCAAAATATTTGAAGAGACATTTCACCAAAGATATACGAAGGTGCAAGAAAAGATGTTACAACATCATTAGTCACATTAGGAAAATGCAAAATTAAAACAAATCCCTTCACACCAATTAGAATGGTTATAATCAAAAAGACACACTATGGGGCACCTGGGTGGCTCAGTTGGTTAAGCAACTGCCTTCGGCTCAGGTCTTGGAGCTCCAGGATCGAGTCCCACATCAGGCTCCCAGCTCCACAGGGAGTCTGCTTCTCCCTCTGACCTGTCCTCTCTCACTTTCTCTCTCTCTCTCTCTCTGTCTCAAATAAATAAATAAATAAAATATTTTTTTAAAAACACACTATTACATGTATTGACGAGGATATAGAGAAACAGAAACCCTTTTTACATTGCTGGTAGGAGTGTAAATGAGCGTTTTAGAAGTTTCTTTTAAAAAGTAATTATAAATGTACAATATGATCTAGAAACTCCACTCTTAGGTGTCCAGCCAAGAAAAATGAAAAGATATGTCCACAGAGACTTACAAATGCTGAACAGATGAATGAAGAAAAGGTCCATATAAAGAGCAATAAAAAGGGATGAAGTCCCTGGTGTGACTTCATAACATTTCAGCCAGGTGCAGAAGACTGCATATTCCATGACTGCACTCACATGAAATGTCCAGGAAAGGCAATTTTATTATGACAGAGAGTGGATTTGTGAGGTTGTGGGTGGGAATGGAGAGTGACTGCAATTGGGCACAAATAATTTTTTCAGATTTTATTTATTGGAGACAGAGAGAGAGAGAAAGAGAACAAGATCACAAGCTGAGGGAAGGGTAGAGGAACAAGCAGTGTTCCCCACTGAGCGGGGAGCCCAATGTAGGGCTTGATCCCAGGACCCTGAGATCACGACCTGAGCTGAATTCAGACACAACTGACTGAGCCACCCAGGCGTGCCTGGCACAAAGAATTTTTATGAGGTGATGAAAATGTTTTAAATTGGATTATGGGGGCGCCTGGGTGGCGCAGTGGGTTAAAGCCTCTGCCTTTGGCTCAGGTCATGATCTCAGGGTCCTGGGATGGAGCCCTGCATAGGGCTCTCTGCTCAGCAGGGAGCCTGCTTCTCCCTCTCTCTCTGCCTGCCTCTGCCTACTTGTGATCTCTCTCTGTCAAATAAATAAATAAAATCTTAAAAAAAATAAATAAATTAGGGGGCCCCTGGGTGGCTCAGTGGGTTAAGCCTCTGCTTTCAGCTCAGTTCATGATCTCAGGGTCCTGGGATGGAGCCCCGCATCAGGCTCTCTGCTCAGCAGGGAGCCTGCTTCCCCCTCTCTCTCTGCCTGCCTCTCTGCCTACTTGTGATCTCTCTCTCTGTCAAATAAATAAAATCTTTTAAAAATAAATAAATTGGATTATGTCCAATTACAGTCCTATAAATTAAGTCAGCGAACTGTATTCTTAAAACAGGTGAATTTGATGATACATAAACTACACCTAAATAAAGTTGTTTCAATAAAAACCATTATGTATATATAATTTTGACTTACATAAAATCAGACCAAGAAGTCTCTAAGGAAGACAGATCGACACTGTGCATAAAGATGATCCAAATCTTATTTTTCCTTCTCGGGTAGATTCTGTAGAGGTGGATGCAGTTCTAAATGAGAAGCTAGGCTAACGGTATATACATTGGTATTTCCAAACAAATCTCTTCTTTAGTTTTGGAGAAATAAACAAAAGCGGTGGGAAAAGAGTTACAGAGCTAATAAGTCTTCTCTTCCTACCACATTCTGGAAGCTAAGGCAATTCTGGAAGCTAATGTACTACGTGACTCCTGAATCTAGTGAAAGCATAGTTTTCCCCGCTTCCACTATCTCTGTATTTGTGCCACTGTGGACCTTCACTCATGGGGTTTCTAATGATTGAGCCAATAAAGTGATGCTAAATGCCAATATCCCAATCCCAAAGGTGTACTCAATGCGACAGACAATGGATTTCTGAAAGCATTAGTCACTAAATACACTCAGTTGTCAGGTACACCTGAAATAGCAAATTACTATCGGTACACTGCTGTTGCTCATTTCTTAAAAACATTTAAAATTATATTCTTTTAAAAATTTAAATAATACAAAGATGAATCAGGGAATCCTTCAAGTAAGTCCTCTCCAAATGATCAATGTTAACTCTTTGATATATCCACCTACATACTTTGTCCAAGCTTTAGATCAGTAGTTTTCCATTTTCTCCTTCCCTTCTCCACTCTTTTCCGAGTGGAGTCGCATAGTAGAAAACACGCTGCACTCACGTCAGTGTGCCATTGTCACCATATAGTCAATATATATCGATTTAACAGTGTTTTTAAAGGTTTCATAGAAGATTATGGTATGCCATTAATGGACAATGGACGTTCATGTGTTTCTAACGATACATTTACATGCAAAATAGGGCTACTTTGGGGGGGGTTGGGATTGCTGGTGAGTTAAAGCATTTGCAAATAAATTGTTATCACTAATTGCCAAACTGCTTCCCTCATCTTGCAGTAATCCTCCCCCACCTGCCCCAGCAGTATAGGAAAGGGACACAGCACTGATTTTGTGTATTTACCACTCTTCGAGATAGAAAGTGGTATCTCCTCGCATTAACTCACTGTCCGTAGGGGACAGTGCCTGCATTTTCATGTTTTGGGCCATTTACATTTATTTTTCTGTGGATTAACTGGTACGTATTACTCTGCCCATCTTTTCTGTTAGCTATCATGTTCTTATGTGCGGCAGCTCTGTGTGCAAGGGGTATGTGTTGAAATATTTTTTCCCGGTTTGCCTTTTGTTTTCTCAGGGTTCTTTTTGTTTTTCAATGAGCTTCGTAAGTATGTAAAAAAATTTTAATTTGGTCAAATCTGTATGTATTTCTTTAGGGTTTCTAAGTTTCCTAACTTCTCTTTACAAGGCTCTCCTGAAGATATTTTCTTGTATTACTTTTATAATTTGAGCTTTATTCAATCTGAAGTTCATGTTTGAGATTGTTTTGCTATCATTTCTTAATGCACTTTCCCAACGACATGAAATGCCATTTAAGCCTCTATTATCAAGCTCCTATGTACACTGCAGCTACCTCTGAAAGGCCCAGTCCATTCCCCTTGTGTATTTGTTCATTCCCATGACAGTATCACGTCCTCTGACTACAAGAGCTTTTTTTTATTTAACACTTGGTGGGGAACAACCTCTCGACACACTCTTTTTTCAAAAACATCTTGGGAATCCCTGCACATTCATTTTTCCACCAAAGTTTCCATATAATTTTGCCCAGTTAGACAAGTGCCTGGCAACTTGGTCGGGAATGGCATTCAACTCACATACTCAATTGTGAAGGACGTTCAGCTCTATCAATCTGTCAACATAAAAAAATATATATATACCAAAGAGGCCATCTCCCCATTGAAATACCTTGTTCTGCCACTTAGTTCCCCTCTACTGTGCTTTAAAATTTGGAGAATGTTTTTCTGCGTCTCTCTTATGCCCTCATAAACGTATCTATTACATTCTGAACTCGGCTTTAAACATTTTGGTTCTTTGGCAGAGTCCCTCCTCCAACTTCTTGCCAACTTGATCCGCCTCACCAGACCCTCCCTCATTTTTTTCAGTTGCACCAACTTTCCAAAGTGTGTCCAGCCTCGGGGTCTTTGCCCTGTCCCTCCGACTACTCACCCTCTTGATCTGTGTGAATGCCATTTCTGCTGAAGGCCATTTCTGCCTCTTTCTGAACTGAGATTAAGTTCTCCTTCGTGACACCCTGCACTTCTCCAACCCAGCACAGATCGCTTACAAATATGCTTGTCTGGCATGCTGCCCCAACGCCGGGCAAGTTCTAGCAAATACTCTTGTTCAACAGAGATTGACCGTTACCTAGGATTTCAAAGACTGAACTATATCTGAAGAGAAGAACCTCTCTCTTAACCAACTTATTTAGCATACAGCTCACTTCTAAAGACAGAGAGGTGAGAATCACTCAACCTGGTCAAAATTGAGTAAATGTCTATCAACATCAATAGATTTGCACTTTTTTGATTTAAAAAAAAAAAGCAGTGACTTGGAAAATGAATGCTTTTTTTTTTTCCACTTGTTTTTTCTGGTAATCTCTATACGCAACGTGGGGCTCAAACTCACAACCTGGGATCAAGAGTCACATGCTCTTCCACCTAACACATCCAGTTGTCCCCTAAGAGGCTTTTTTTTCTTTTTAAGGTTTATTTATTTATTTGTTTCTTTGGAGAACGAGTTCTTCACATCTGCCTCTGCACCATTTCTAAAATTGTTTCAGTAACACAACACTTTCAGCCAGGATGAGAATGTAGACTTAAAAACCTCATTTCAACTCAATCTGATTTGTAGTTCAAGTAGGAAGATAAAGGTAAGGAGAAATAAAAGCCCATTCAATTTCCATTAGAATAAATAAAAATTATTTATTGTAATATTAAATATGAATTTTACATGAAGGTCACTATTGATTGGCAATGGGCTTTCATCTGTACTATCCTTTTTGTTTATTGAATCCAACAAGGCTGGCTCTATTTTAGA
>CM053618.1:52159284-52185928 GCA_028646535.1 Procyon lotor
CCGCCTTGCCTCTCAAATTCTTCATATCAGAGAGATCATGTGATAATTGTCTTTCTCTGACTGACTTATTTCACTTAGCATAATATCCTCCAATTCCATCCACGTCGTTGCAAATGGCCAGATTTCGTTTCTCTTGATGGCTGCATAGTATTCCATTGTAGATATATACCACATCTTCTTTATCCATTCATCTGTTGATGGGCATCTAGGGTCTTTCCATAGTTTGGCTATTGTGGACATTGCTGCTATAAACATTCAGGTGCACGTGCCCCTTCAGATCACCTTTGTATCTTTAGGGTAAATACCCAGTAGTGCCATTGCTGGATCGTAGGGTAGCTGTATTTTCAACTTTTTGAGGAACCTTCATACTGTTTTCCAGAGTGTCCAGCCAGCTTGTTTTTAATAAAGTTTTATTCTTTCCTCTCCTCTTATATTTTTTAAAAATAGATTTCCTATTTTCTGTACCTGTAATTTCCTAATTATTCAAGAAACTCCCCCAATTCCCAAGGGTGGTTTAATCTCAAATGGAAAAAAACCCCAAACCATTTTTGGTGGAGGTGAAGATACAAAAGGATTTGTGACTAAGAGGTAGAAAGCAACAAACATGAATGTCACAAGGTAAAAACCAGAGTAGTGGAGAATTAAGACACGGTCAAAACAGTGTGAAGTGACATACTGTCTTCAGTCATATCGAGGATTAAAGAAAAATGACTATATTTACTCTAAAAGATAAGACTATTTTCCTGGGCATTGATGCAAATCATGAACACTCTACAAAATAATAATGATCTTTCTTTTAGCAAATCTCAAAGGTAGACAGTTAAGTTAGAAACAGAGGAAAAGACTGCTGTTCGTAAAGTATTCTTACCTGGAATTTGAAGCTCATCTTCAATAAATCGAACATAATTTTGTGCATTAACAGGTAGTTCTTTAAACGTCCTTGCATTTGATATATCTGTGTTCCAACCTGGGAGTGTCTTATATTGAACTTCGACTTTATTTAAGACTTCTTGGTTTGCTGAAAGTTAAAGAGTAAGTCTGTTTTTTCATGGTAGAACGCTGCCTACTGCCACACAGCTTTTTGCTATGTCAAAGGTTCATGATCTCTTATGAAAGTCCTTGGAGCCAGAGGTGTTTTGGAATCCAGAGTGGAGGAAGGTCAGACAGTAGCATTGACCACCCGAGGCCATATTTCCGCAATCAAACAACACATTCCCACAGCACCAGGATTATTCACTCCAAGCAGAGAGATTTTAAGTTCTAATATCAACTCAAGTTTTGCTGTCAAAAAACTTTGGTGCCAAACTTTGAACTTTCCATTTTTAGAGCTTTTTCGATTTCCACACTGTGGATTAGAGATTATGGACCTGCATAAAGGCAGCAACCTCTCAGAATGAGACTTGCAAACTTGCTCCCATCTGGAAAATCTACTGATTTTGCGACTGTACAAAGCTGACATGGAAATTTTCTTCATTATCTCACCTAACCATTTTCTCTGTATCTCCTATTTTTTTTTTTAAAGATTTTATTTATTTATTTGACAGAGAGAGATCACAAGTAGGCAGAGAGGCAGGCAGAGAGAGGGGGGAAGCAGGCTCCCTGCTGAGCACAGAGCCCGATGTGGGGCTCGATCCCAGGACCCTGAGATCATGACCTGAGCCGAAGGCAGAGGCTTTAATCCACTGAGCCACCCAGGCGCCTCTCTGTATCCCCTAATAGAGACAGAAAATATCCAAAAAGAACAGTTTCTTTGACCAGAGACATTACAGTGGATGCTGTGGGGATTCTGTCTGGGCTTCCCGAGTCAGGTCTGGGATATTCGTTCGTTCCCCCTGCTGTGGAGGCACCACCTGGAGCTGCCTCCCCGGAATAGCCCGTATCCCACGACTGGTCAATGGGGACAAGAGGCAGCACAAAACTGCAGGTTCTGAGAAAAAGAAAACTCACAAGCCAAGTCCTAAAACTACGCAACTCTCTGCCCAGGGACAATTCCCGGCCGCTGGAAGCCAGGACACCAGAGCCAGTGGAGAACAGTGGTCCTACTGAGCTGAGAAGGCATCACGGTCAAGTGTCAGGAGGGAGCTACACAGCTGAGCTCCCACCCCTCAGAAGTCCATGTGAGAGTCCCAAGGCTGACGTTCAACTTCACCTGGGAAGGACCCATGGGACAACTGGAGGCTTATCAGATGTTAGATGTCATATGGCTGAGGGAACAGATTCTAGAGGTCAAGCAGGGCTGAGAGGAGGGAAGAGACAGGATACACTGGAACTCCAGCTAACTCTCCCGGCATCCAGCTGAGATAGCAGAAAGGCTGCTCCTTAAAATTAAAAACCACGCTCAAGGGTCTGACTGATGGCAGACCCTCCACAAAGAAGCCTAAAACCAAGCTACCAAGATCCACGGAGGAGACAAAATCTGGAGACTGACCCACACCAGGGTAAAGGTTTAGGAAACACCCTGGGCTCTTCACAGAACTATACTAACACAGCAGAAAACTGAGCTTATCCAAGTTCAAGATGATCAGCCAGTAACCCGGCCATCGCCTAAAACAAGAACCAATATTCTTCAGAGGAAGATAACAGAATCTAAGTCACTGCAACATAAGCACATTCAACCAAAAGTCATTAGTCATAGAAACAGTGATCCGGATTCAAGGAAAAGAACGGCAAAGAGAAACCAAAATGGAGACGGCCCAGATGTCAGACTAACAAGTTAATGATTTTAAATGTATTTCTAAGAACTTGAGGAGATCCTTGGTTCCCAAGGACAGGTCATCATCAGCAAGTCACAAAACCTGTACCCTCCTACCAAGTTTCATTAAGCTAGTGCACATTCCTTTGTTTGGCATATTCCCAGGCTTCCAGGATGACTAAACAAATGAGCGGTTCCCATTTCTGGAAGCTGGAAACATTTATGGAACTTCCTGAGTAACTGAAGAAATCATATAACTAAATATCTGCCTGAAGAAACACAGTGCGTCGCGACATGTTGGAGGTCTCCCTACAATCACCTACTTTTGACAGAGGAGATCAGAAAAACTCATTCATGTGGCTTGAAGAACAGGGTAGGTAAGTGTATTAAGAACCTGCTTACTCTTATGAGCAGCACTCTTTTCTCCCACCCCACGTTTCTCAAGGAAGAGAAAGAAGAATGCCGACACAGGAGTTACTTTCAAAATAAGAGAGATGAGATTCAGGAGCAGCATAGCTGGCTGAGCTCAGAGGGACCACATTTCTTCCTTCCTATTTTGAGTCTGAACACATGCTTATTATTGCAACCCAGGACTCAAACGCATGGCAGCTACGAAACAAATGCCAGTAATATGTGAATATACTTGTGCTACCCACAAAGGGCGTACCAACCCCATGGCTGTATACCACAAACTATAAAGAAAGTGTTTATGAAATTGCTCTAACATGTTCATCTGATAATATTCTTTATATCACAGATGGAAAAAAGTACCTGGGAAATGAGGTATGATTTCACCATCTAACTTGTAAGCAACCCCAACTTTGATTTCCGTGAACATGTCCAAAATATCCAATTTGGTAAGTGCCAACCTAAGTGGAAGGAAAGGCAAAGTTCAGACAGCAAACTTCTTCAAGATACATCAAATCTCCCAATAAACTGCCTGGGAAACAGTTTTAAAGGGAAAATCTATACAATTAGAGAAAACAGTAGGTTGGGATCCCTATCCACAAATTACTTTTTTATCCTTTATTCTGTTACTTGCTGGAAGTTAAGTCAAATTAGTGCAAACAGGAGTACGTTTATTTACATATTTACGTCCATGTTTGAAGAGCAACTTTTTACCGAGTGATTTCAGTGAGCCAGGCAGAGCGCTATACGCTCTCACTAGATTTCTCACCTAATTTTCCACGTGCCCACATGAAGTATACTATTATTATCTAGATTTTAAAGATGATGAAAAAAGTCTACCTACCTACCCACCCACCTCCCTCACTTGCCTCGCTACTACATGCACATGGGAGTAACAGGATTCCTTTTTCCCAGCTGTGGATGTGTGCGAAGACAGCCTGGGGCCCTTTCCCGTGGGTCCCCTTCCTCTTGAACCCTGAGCTACAGTATCATCTGGAGGCTAAACAGTGAACTTCTTCTACCAGGGTACTGCTTTTCAAGCCTGCACTCCACAAAATTTACCCGTGGTCATGAACGGCACCTTAGTTTCCCGAAAGAAGCGTTCCTCAGAATACTCACGCGGTAAATCCATTAATCATATGAGCATATTTGAGCAGAACCAGGTCCAGCCAGCCACACCTCCTTTTCCTTCCAGTGGTCACCCCAAACTCTCGACCTCTTGTTTGTAACAACTCTCCAATTTCCTAGAAAACAGAAACTTCAGGATTATAATACCAGTGCTGTAAATCTAGCAGAATTACATGTTAAGATCATACAAGTCAGAATCTTACAGAGATGAACATCTTTCAAAATATAACTAAGTGGAAGAGAGAATTCCATACCGATGAGGTAGGCATTATTTGGAAGAGATTCACTTTTGGCTTCATTTTTTTTTTTTTACCACTTCTTTAAAACCAGTATTTTTTAGGATGTTAGATAATTTCTTAAAATTCAGATTAATATATTAATAGGCTGCATATTAAAAACAAAGTTGTTATTAAGTATTTATTAAAATAGACAAGCCAATTGTTCCAAGAACTATAGTTTGAGGATCCTCCCGAAAATCGTAAGACAAACTCTCAGCTAGACATTAGTTGTGGACAGCACAGTGCCCTTTTGAAAAGAATTAAGGTTGACGACAACGCTCAAGATCTAAGTCACAGGGATGCCTGGGTGGCTCAGTCGGTTCAGCATCCGCTTTCGGCTCAGGTCATGATCTCAGGGTCCTGGAACTGAGTCCTACATTGGGCTCTCTGCTCAGCAGGGAGCCTGCTTCTCCCTTTGACTGCTGCTCCCTCTGCTTGTGCTCTCTGTCTCTGACAAAAAAATAAAATCTTTAAAAAAAATAAACTTTTTTTTTTTAAAAAGATTTTTATTTTATATATTTGACAGAGAGAGAAAGATCACAAGTAGGCAAAGGCAGACGGGAGTGGGGGGGCTGGAAAACAGGCTCCCTGCGGAGCAGAGAGCCCGAAGCAGGGCTCGATTCCAGGACCCCGAGATCATGACATGAGCCAAAGGCAGAGGCTTTAACCCAGTGAGCCACCCAGGCACCCCTAGATCTTTTTTTTTTTAAGGTTTATTTTATTTTGGGGCGCCTGGGTGGCTCACTGGGTTAAGTCTCTGGCTTCGGCTCAGGTCACGATCTCAGGGTTCTGGGATCAACCCCTGCATCAGGCTCTCTGCTCCGCGGGGAGCCTGCTTCCTCCTCTCTCTCTGC
Source organism: Procyon lotor (assembly GCA_028646535.1). Classification (NCBI taxonomy): domain Eukaryota; kingdom Metazoa; phylum Chordata; class Mammalia; order Carnivora; family Procyonidae; genus Procyon; species Procyon lotor. Next base: position 52,164,645 of record CM053618.1, read on the forward strand.
CTGCCTCTCTGCCTACTTGTGATCTCACTCTCTCTGTGAAATAAATAAAATCTTTAAAAAAAAAAAAATCTAAGCCACAGCCATTCCCTACAACCCAATTTTTCACTTATCATCTATGTATTCCCTAATTTACACTGTTTCTGATTAAAGTCTTCATTTACTACCTCTTGTATGCTGACATCAGTACAACTGTGAGTTTTTTAAACGTTGCTTTGTCAGGTTTGAATCCCAGCCCTGCCCATGTGTGACTGCGCAAGTGATTTCAGCTCTCTGTGCCTGTTTCCTCTTGTGTAGAAGGGGGACAGTGACATTACCCAGCTCCCTGAGGGTCGTGAGGACCAAAGAGCTTCCGAGGATACAACCCCTTGGACAGTGCCTGGCCTGACGTCACCACCTCGGAGGTGCTGGTGAGGATTAGACCAAGTCTGGAAGTCACTCTTCTCCGCCTTGGCTCCTAACAAGCTCTTGGTGAAGGACAGTTATTTGTGACCACTTCTTTCTCCTCCACTATCTTAACCTCCTTCATAAACCCACCTTCATTCAGCCTGGCATTTACAATCACCTTTAAGCCCTTTCTAACCCTTTGTCTTTTGTTGCCAGTCTGCTGCCCCTTGAGCGAAAAAGCACAGGAAGGTGAGAATTCATTAAGGGGAAAAAAAGCAGTTTTTATTTTATAAAGATTTGACAGAGAGACAGAGAGAGAGAGCACAAGCAGGGGGAGTAGCGGAGGGAGAGGGGGAAGCAGACTCCCCGCTGAGCAAAGAGCCCGACATGGTGCTTGATCCCAGGACCCTGGGATCATGACTTGAGCTGAAGGCAGACACTTAACCCACTGAGCCCCCCAATGAGTCCCCCCTTTAAAGATTTTATTTATTTGACAGAGAGAGCAAGAACGAAAGATGCTATTTTTTAAAAGATTTTATTTATCTATTTAGAGAGCGCAGAGTGAAGAGAGCGAGCATGAGCACGAACAGGGAGGAAGGAAGGGCAGAGGGAGACAGTGAAACCGACCCTTTGCTGAACAGGGAGCCCCACGGAGGGCTCGACCCCAGGGTCGAGATCAGGGTTGGGATCATGACCTGAGCTGAAGGCAGATGCTTAACTGACTGAGCCACCGAGATGCCCTGTAAGATTTGATGTAGTTATCTGAGAGAGAGAGCGAGCGAGAAAGGGAGAGGGAATCTAAAGCAGACTCCACGCGGAGCACAGAACCTACGCAGAGCTCGATCCCACAACTGTTAAGATCACAATCTGAGCTGAAACCAAGAGTCGGACATTTAACCAACTGAACCACCCAGGAGGCATGGAAGTTTTTATTTTCAAACTTTCAGAACTGGATCTACTGAGAAACAGACTTACATTGTCCTGCTCTGTTGGGAAGGCACCGATGCCAACTCGAGTTGTGTAAGCTTTCACGACCCCATACACTTCCCCAACATTCTGGGGGGGCATTCCCAACCCGGTACAGACACCCCCAACTGTACAGTTCGAAGAGGTCACAAAAGGGTAAGTTCCTAAAAAAGAAACAAATATTACACACACACAGATCCACAGTACTCTGAAGCAATTACTGTAAAAAAAAAAAAAAAATACGCATTGGGGTACATTCCCAGTACTGGACAGACTTGACTATAATTGCCCTCTCGAACCTCAACCTTTAGTCTTGATCCCATCTGTCTGTAACAAGATCAAACCACAGTAGTTAGAGGTACCCCTGAGGTGCTCGTTCTGGGAGGCTCTCTGAGTGTGGGTAGTTACTCAGCTCTGTATGGTAGGTACTTACCCAATGGATCGCTAAATAATGTCCTGCCAAACCCTGGACGTTATCCCACTACGTAGACTTTAATCTCTGTGTTTTTAATATGTTCCTATTGTTTTAAAAAAGGATTTACTTTATTTTCTTGATAAACATTTTTAAGATACAGCCACAATCTAGAGTGACAGCAGTATACCAAGAATTTCGTGGTATTCCTTATCCTACCTTCTGATCTCTATTAAGGGCATAATCCCCCAAATGACAAGAGAAGCTAGGAGTGGTATACTCTTCTATCCTCAAAGATCCTGCTCCTACTTGAACTATCCACTAAGCTAACCACTCTGCTTTCTTCTTTCCAGATTCCACAGGCATATTATGGACTCAAAAATACATTATCTACTGTAGTAGAAATAACACTTTTTCTTTAATTGGTTTATTTGGGAGTCAAAAGCCAATGAAATGTCAGTAAGAGCTGAAAACACGGACTTATCCTTTGAGATCATGTTCAGAGGAAAGGCCAACAACCTAATGGGGCAGTAGTTGGAAGACGTTAAAGCCTTAACTTTTTGAAGGTGGAAGAAATGCCCAATCCACTCAATCTCAGGCCCAGGGAGTTAAACAGATTTCCACACATCTCGGAATAGGCATGTTTAAGGACAAAGTTTATCGGTTCTTGATATTTAAAAAAAGGCTGAATTAAAGGTGAAGATCCTTCCACTGGATTCCTCTAATCATCTTACAGTTTCAAGCAAATGGAGCATGAACCAAATAACGAAATCAGTTTACAGAATCCCAGACCCACTGACCCCAATAGTGGTTTCATTTTTCTAATAAACTATAAAATGTAGCACATGCATTGTGTATTCTACAATACTGCTTTAAAAAAAAAGATTAATAGATGACGAATGTCCATCATTCCTAAATATACAAGCTAAAAGCCTTGTTTTAAAACCCTGTAAGGGGAACATTAATTATTTATACTCTAAGTACTTTAGGGCTCAGTTAAGCTCCCACAAGTCATAACTCACTTACCAAAATCGATATCTAGGAGCGCTGCATTTGCGCCTTCTACCAAGATTTTCTTTGGTGGTCCATGCAGGGCCTCATAGAGGAAATAAACCCCGTCTCTCACCATTGGTTTAATCCTTTCCATATAACCCTATAGACAAAGACAAAAACCAATTTCCATGTGTGCTAATAAATTCACAACATGATGAGTACAAGTAAAACTCGCCTGACTCTGACAAAGCAGAAGGGGCTTGGTGACGGTGCTCACCCTACCGTATATTTGGATTAGCTCTAGTCTCTGATCCTGATTCTCCAGGACCAGAAAGGAGACCCCTCGCTCAAGAACAGTGGAGAAACAATGAAATCAAAGGTTCTACATTAACCCCACTGCAAGTAAGGATGATGACCTTCCATTCTACATAAACCAGCTCTCAGGAAAATAAAAAGAGCTGAGTATACTACACTGCACTTTTATATTCTGTGAGGCACTTAAAAAACCGCATTTATCATCCATGTAACCCTGAGTTTTGAAACATGCATCCAATCACTGTCAAAATGTTGGTGCGGGTCACAGGTGACGTTGCCGAGCATGCAAATAGCCATGATTATTAATATTGTGTTGCCACTGTTTTCTATTAGAGCAACACTTCAGCAGTATTACTAGTAGATGCTATCAAATACTGTTTTGTCCATGGGCATTATAAAACTCTCACAAAACACATTAAAAATATTAATAATACTGCTTAATTTTTGAATTCACTTAAAAATGTAATATAAACAAGAGTTCCCCCAAGGTCTAAAATATAACTACAATAAAATCTAGTTTCGGGTGCCTGGGTGGCTCAGTCGTTGAGCGTCTGCCTTCGGCTCAGGTCACGATCCCAGAGGCCTGGGATCGAGCCCCGCATCAGGCTCCTTGCTCGGCAGGAAGCCTGCTTCCCCCGCTACCATTCCCTCTGCTTGTGCTCCCTCTCTCGCTGTGTTTCTCTCTGTCAAATAAATAAAATCTTAAAAAAAAAAAAAAATCTAGTTTCAACCATGTTTCCATATTTAGCCAGTCTCGTATGGAAATTCCACCATCCACTCATGAATTCACCGATTATGTTATATCCATGGATGAAAGTCTGCCACCCTACAGACCCCCTAAGCTCGTCTCCTGCTTATTCCTGGTTCAGACCTTTTGTTATGCTGGAAATGACCATGCCATTCATCATGTCCCTTATTCCTTGAAGTGCTGATTTCACCTATTAAGTAAATTACCACCTATTAAGAATCTTCTTCCCCAATTCTCTTCATGATTATTCATCTGCTTTACGTTCACATGAAACATGGATAAAACAGAACCAAAAAGCCATATCCACACTTTAGTGCATAAGTATTTCCAAGTTGCCGGGAATAAATTTAAAATATCTGTTGCATGGCAGAATGAAAAGAAGATGGCAGTCTATTCTGAGCAACGACCCAATACACTGAAATCTAAATACCCAACATTTAGAATCTTCCTTGGGGGTCTTTTTTTTTTTCCCCTTAAGGAATTAGTGAGTAGGTAGGCCTAAGGTCTACAACCATTCTAGAATGGCATATGAGGTTTCTAAATTCCTATTCAGCTCTGGAATTCATGTTTATACCTATTTATAGAACAGAAGAAATAATAATCAGATACATAGGGCCCTGCTTGAAACACACCAAACATCAAGGACGAACGTAAGGGTGGAAAGGGTAGATTTACCTACTGAAACTCAGGCACCACTGACACCTAAAAGCGGCCACACGTGGACCCAACCTTTGGCCAATCATCTACTTTGTCTTTTAAGACAAAGTGTTAAAGACACTGGCCCTGTGGGGCGTCCTTCCAGAAGAGCCTGGTCATGGCCCAGCTTTACAAGTTCTCTCCTGCTGCCCATCCCTCTGTTGGATCTATGGTCCACATTGCTAGGAAGGATATTTATTTAATACAAATCTAGAGTTTTTTCCGCTCAGAATTACTCAATACCTTTTCATTAACTCCAGAATACAAAGCCAAACTCCCTATCATTGAGTATAAGATCGATGCAATACCCGTGAACTCCTACCCTCTGCTCCCCATTCAATCTTTTCTTTCAGCCACATCACATTTTGAAGTGACTCAAACATGCCTGTCCTTTTAGGTAGGCCTATATGCTTTTAGACTTAAAAAGCACAAGTAATTTGCTTTACCCGCTCTTGTTTCCAATGCCGTATACGTATCTGTGTGGCACTTATTATACTGTAAGTTATTTAACATATAACTTCTCATAGTGTAATTTCCATAAAGGAAATTAAACACTCTATGTTCTTCATTCTATGTTTGCAGTTCTAGTGCAAAACCCGAATGAATGAAAGATCTTAGATGCCAATATGGCAAACAAGTTTTAAAAAGGACATCAAAGCAATACCTTGAGTTTTTGTAATTCGCCTTCAATGTCGATTTCCAGAGTGGGGTATATAGATTTGTATTGGTTAGCTAGAACTTTGAACCTGAGAAATAGAGATAAATCAAGACATTAGCTCCACTAAAAATAGGCCAAATGATATCATTTGATCTAAATGGTTTCTGTAGATAAGTGGTTTTAATAACAAATGAATCCCAAAGTGAAGCTACATTCTAAGAAATAAAATCTAAACAGATCAAATCATATGAATAATGATACACTCAAAAATAGTATTTTTAATTCAAATTTAGGAATACCAACAACATAATCAGGGTGATGTGTGTGGAAGGAAGGGGAAGAACAAATCTGAATTACACTACACTGTGTGAAAAATAAAAGGAGATGGACTATACGATGCTTTTAAGAGACAGAGAGGTAAGGCCTTTGACACCAACTATTATTAAATGCAACCAACTAAGTCTCCATCACTGAGCCACCACATAGCTTTGATGATGATTAGGTTTCTCATGGAGATTTTTCTAGAGAGTATGTGTCAATGAGGCAATTTCTATTTTTTTTTCCCCCGAACACCACAATTTCTATTTTTTAAGGTGAGTTTGGTACACAATAGTTTACCAGTACCTAAGAGCCTAATTATGTCTCAGTGGGGGTAAAGGGGGTGGTCTCCAGAACTGAAAATCGAGGGTCAAGACTCTAGGATGTGGTAACCCCACCAAAGCATCCCGTGAAATCTGTTTCTCAGCAAACCATTCCAAACTCCAATCCTTAAATATAATTTTGACTTTGCTTTCTTGGGGGTACTGGTAGGATATTTCATCGCGAGGTTGCTTTTCGTGAAATTTATAATTTGAAATTAAGTAATTAAAATAACTTTAAAGTCCAAATAAAACCAAAAAAGCCAACCACCACTATTCAACTAGAATACGGATTTTACCAATTTTACCATTTTACCCATGATGATTTTACCATCCTGGATTTGAAAAATTCCAAAAATCCCATTTGCTCTTTCTACTCTGAAACACAAGTTAGTTACCTCTCAGAGAAGCCATCAAAGTCAGAAACCAGATCACACATTCGCAGTCCACTCCGAGCAGCTTTAGAAGAATAAACTGGGCCAATTCCCTTTTTTGTGGTACCCAAACTTAAAAATAAATCATAACAAGCTTTGAGTTAGACAAGAAAGATGCAGTTCTTGTGGTCAGATCATCACAAAGAATGAAGGTACTTGGAATATTTGCAGTTTTTGCTATTTTCTGTTAAGTTTATTTTCATAATCCTATTGATTTTCTCTGGAACCTAGACAGGATATTCTAGTAATTTTTCTTAAACCTCTGGCCTAGAATTTAAACATTATGGTCTGGATAGGCTTAAACTGCACCAAAAACAAAAAGAAACAAACAAACAAAAACCCTACTTTTTTCCTGCTTGTTCTTGTCTCTGTTGCTCCTGGATACCATCAGCTGCTTGATGAAAATCGAATACTGAGGGGAAAACAAACAAATCACAATTGTAGCTGAAACAAAAGTAATATAGGAGGAGCAAAACATACTGCATTTTAAATTATTTAAGCTATAATTCCCTTAGCCTAATTTCATCATGACTCATCAAATGGATGTTTTATTTTTTTTAAAAAAGATTTATTTATGAGAGAGGGAGGGGGAAAGACAGAAAGAGGGGGAAGGGCTCAACCAAGAGGGGCAAAGGGAGAGGAAGAGAGGATCTCAAGCAAACTCCCTGCTAAGCGTGAAGCCCGACAACCTGAGCTGAAACCAAGAATTGGGGGTTCAACCAACTGCACCACCCGGGCACCCCAAATGTATACATTTTAAAAAGCAACAACAATGGTGAGAGGGAAGGTTTATTATCTCAACAGGTATACTAATAGGAAAATGTGCCTGATTGTTCATTCCTACCAAGTGCAACCTCTATTAAAAACTGTCCGGGGGCACCTGGGTGGCTCAGTCGTCTGCCTTTGGCTCAGGTCATGATCCCAGCGTCCTGGGATCGAGCCCCGCATTGGGCTCCCTGCTCGGCAGGAGGCCTGCTTCTCCCACTACCATTCCCTCTGCTTGTGTTCCCTCTCTCGCTGTGTTTCTCTCTGTCAAATAAATAAAATCTTAAAAAAAAAAAACACTGTCCGTAAGAGGGTACCCCACAATTCTGTGAAGCTCAGTTTACTAGGATACCCTCTTTTCTTCAGGTTCTCCCTTCCAGACATCTCTGGGTTCTTCTGACATTTCTCTCTCTCTCTCTCTCTCTCTCACCAGTCTCTCCCGAGCTTCTGTTGTCTCTAGCCAAAACTACAGCCAACTAGTGAGTGTGCACATTTCCACTCCTGGACATCTCGAATTCGTAATTTTTAATGCAAAGCATTAAAGATGAGCAAAGTCATCTTTCCAAGACACAAATATGATGTCACTACCCCCTTTGCCTTTAAAAGTCAATGGCTTTCTACTGCTCAAAAGAAAAAGGCAGGATAATTGGACGCGGCCTCCGTGCATAGATAGCGTGCTCTTTCGTCTGGGGCCCCCTTTCTGCCCTTGGGTCACGTGGACATACTTCCACATCCGAGGCTACAAGGCAGACCCTTCTGCCCGAATGTGCCTTTTCCTGGGCCTGCATGCGCACTCACGCCCGCATGCTCACTCTCTCCTACCAGTATTTTAAGAGTCTTGGGACCATGTCAGTTACCTTACCAGTTGATTTCCTGTGCCTACAAGTTCTCAAATATTTACCGACTGAATAAATAGCAACTTTATGGAACAGGCAGGCCTAGAATTTGGTCTTCGAACTTTTAACCAAGGCTTCTTTTGTTTCAAAAAAGCCTTAAGGGAATATAATTTACGTACCATAAAATTCACCCACTTAAACTGTACAATTGAATCATTTTTCTGTACATTAAATCATGGCTTCTTTTCACTAATGATTCTTACTGTACCCCGTAAGCTGAAACGTATAAATTTTAAACAGAATGACTGATAAGTGAGGCTCCTAGACCTAGTGGTGGCCTGTGTAAAAGATCTATTCAGTAGTGCCAGAAGACTAATGTAGTTACAGATGTTGAAATTGGAAAAAAAAAAAAAAAAAAATCAAGGAGATCAGATCTTAAGCCACCCTCTGATCCACCCTAGCCTCGAAAGCCTTTTCTGCCCTAAGTCCCCTTTCTGAGACACTGCAGAATTGTCAAAGCAGTCACCTCCTCTGCCTGGCAAGGTTAATAAGCATAACCAGGTGCAGCTAACAGGTTTCCCTAGTGGTCTCATGGGGAGTTCCAACACTTCCTACACTAGATTATCACAATACGGAAAGTACGTTTTTATTGTGTGATTTCAAATTACCCCATAAATCACTGTCTGTCTCAGTGCCACAGAACTGGGTAGCAATGACATTCTTAAACTACACTGGCCTATTGTACACCACAGGATATTTACGGGAAGGTGCCGAGCAGTGTTACTTGTAATAACTCAATATTGGAAATGACTCAAGGTTTCATGCACAGTAAAAACGGATCACTTATGCCATATTCATACAAAGGGATATACGATTCAGCAATGAAAATAAGATACTGCTTCATTTAATAATGAGGAGGACTCGAAAAGGCACACCGCTAAGTGGAAGTCAGACACAACAGATTGTATAAATGTGTGTAATTTGTATAGAATTTAAACACAGACGAAACCAATCTATGGTGAGAGAACAGTGGTTACCCTTGGTGAGGGGGCGTAGGTAATAACTAGGAAAGGTTATCAGAGGTTTTGTCAAATTGAGATATATGGGCATATATAACATTAGTTTCAGGTGCAGAACATAATGATTTGGTGCTTGTATATCCAGCCAAATGACTGCCACAGTGAGTTTTCTTAACATCTATCACCTTAAACAGCCACAGATTTTTTGTAATGAAAAATTTTGTTTTGTTTTTCTTAAGCACGCTCCACGCCCAGCATGTGGCTTGAACTCACAACCCCGAGATCAAGACCCGAGATTGAGAGCCTGATGCTCTCCTCTCTGAGCCACCCAGGTGCCCCGTGCTGAGAACTTCTAAGATCTATTAACTTAGCAACTTTCAAATACGTCATGTGGTATTATTAACTCTAGTTGTCATGCTGTCCGTGACATCTCTGTGACTTTTTCATTCTGTAACTGGAAGTCTGTAACTTTTGACCACCCTCGCCCATTTTGCACACCCCTACCTACCAACTGCCTGTCTCTGGCCACTACCAATATGTTCTCTCTGTCTTTGAGTCTGTGGGGTTTTGGGGTTTTCTTGTTCAGGACTCTCTTGACTATTCCACTTCTTTGTAGTTCCATACACGTTTTAGGATCATTTATTCTACTTCTGTGGAAAATACCACTGTAATTTTGAGAGGGGTTGCACTAAATCTGTAGATTGCTCCGGGCAGGACGGACATTTTAACAATAGTAACTCTTCCAATCCCTGGGCATAGAGTATCTTTCCATTTATTTGCTGATTTAATTTCTTTCGTCAGTGTCTTACAGCTGTCGGTGTATAGGTCTTTCACATGCTTGGCTAGCAGAGTAGCTTTTCAGGGCACGAGAAAGGTTCTGTACAACAAGGTAGTCAGTGATTAAAGGGGTAAAATACTGTACGCTTACTGTGCATTTTGCCGTACTGTGTGCTATGTGAAAATGTTTATTTCTAATAATAGCTATCATTTACAATAGGGATTAGTTTATTATCCTGCTCCTCATTTAGTATATACCTTATAGCCTTCTTTTCTTATCTACTTTTGAGGGGCCAGACTAGTTCCTAAGAAGCTGTTTCCTTAAACTCCGACTTTGTAAATCAGTTAGGACAAAACCTGAGATGCTGGAGGAAGCCATTTCTTTTGAATGAAAACACATTTTACATTTAAGTATCTGCTTTATCTTCCATGTTCAAATGAGTTACAAAGGCACCTGGCAAATCACAACTAAATGGTTGATGGAAAGCAGGTAAACCATATTTTTCAGAAGCTAATTTAGTACCCTGCCACAGAGCTAATGGTTTTTAGGTTTTTCTAGGCCCCAGGGAGCTATTAGGGAAACCAGAATAATTACTTTCATAAAGCTCCATCGTGGCATGGAGCCTTAATACCTCCACTAGCACTGTTCTTGAGAGAAGAGTCTTTGCGCGAAGTTGCTTTGAGTATCTCTTCCATTTTCTAAAGCCCAGATACTGAGAACCAAAAATGCTGCCTTGGGGACTCAGTCTAATTTTTATAAAAGATGATTATGAGTGTTCAGTAGGTAAGTTTTATTAACACCATCTTTTTTTTATTATTATCGTTAAGTTTTATTCACACTATTAATGTTACATCCTATGAATGTGCCCAGTGTGAGCCTCAGTACCTGTAATACCCCCTTCGCTGACTTCTCCTATCTCTTTAGGTCTTCTTTCCTCAAAGTGTTTTTTGGTTTTTGTTCTTTAGTAAAAATCTCGTGTTAAATGTTATGTTATTTTAAGGTAGATAATGATGACTTAAAGTTGTATATTATAAATCTCAGAACTACCAAAATTCACAAAACAGGAGGTGTAAGCTAACAGTGCAGATAACATTTAAAACGTTAAATCTAAAAGAAATCAGAAAAAGAAGAAAAAAGACAAAAGAACAAAAGGAACAAATAGAAAAAAACAGATATAAATACAATGACACTGATAATTACCTACATTAAAAATAAATGATCTAAATACTCCAATTAAAAGCTACAGTGTCCCAATGAATAAAAGGCAAGACCCAAATATAGTTAGTCTTTAATAAATGCCTTGTAAATATAAAGATATAGATAGGTTAAAGATTATTAGATTGAAAAAGACCATGTAAATGCTGATCTTAAGAAAGCTCTGCTGGCTATATTAATATCAAAGCAGGCTTCAGAATAAGGAATATCACCATAGAAAAAGAGGATATTAACTCATCAAAAATGTAAATTTAAATAAACATGCAATCTACCTGAGTTCAAAGTAGACAAAGCAAAAACTGACAAGAGTCGAAAAGAAAAATAGGGAAGTCCATAATTCTTGTTGGAGGTTTCAACATGCCTCTCTAAGTGACTGACAGCAAGTAGAAAAAAAAAAAAAAACCAGCTAAGACACAGATTTGAACACTACTTAACAAACACTTCAGGAACACTCAACAACTCTACCCAAAAGAACACATATTCTAAGTGCATATAGACCATGGACCAAAACAGACCCCATGCTGGGCCAGAAAACAAGTCTTAACAAATTTAAAAAGATAGAGATCATACGTAAAGTATATTCTCTGTCTGCAACAAAATTAGAAATAAGAGAAATCAGAAAAATCATCCAATATTTAAACATTTCTCAGTAACTCCTAGGTCAAACAGAAATCATAAGAAAATTACAAAGTATTTTCTACTGAATGGAAATAAACATACGAAATGCCAATATTTGTGCAATGTGGCTAAAGCAGTATTGAAGGCCCAGGGCGCGGGTTATATAAAGAAAAGAAAGGTCTGCAGTCAATGAGCTAGGAAGCTTCTAAAGAGGCTAGAAAAAGTGAGTAAAACATGTGAATGCAGCAGAGTTTAACTCAAAGAAGTTATTTTATTACGTTACTGAGGCTACACAACAACTTCCAGCCTCTGACTGTTACTTGGAGGCACGGATACTTAAGAATTTTCATGGGCTGCTCTTTTTTCTGCTGTTTTTTAAATGTAGACAGGCTCCATGCCCAGGGTGGAGCCCAACGTGGGGCCTGAACTCACGACCCTGAGATCGAGACCTGAGCTGAGGTCAAGAGTCAGACCCTTCACAGAATGAGCCCCCCAGGTCCCCCTAGAGGGGCTGCTCTCAAATGGGGCTCAATGCTAAAACTAGAGTAGCCACTGCCTCAGGGGACACCTGTATTTAAATACAACTGAAGAGTTGGTATCAGTCCATTCTCTTCCCTTGTTATTGTCTCGATAATTAAACAATTCTATCGCGTCAAATAGGACAGGAACAGGGAGACAACTTCAAATTTGTTAGTGGTGGTTGAAATTAACTTTAGAATCCAGTTTGCTCTAACTCATCATGGAGGAGAAGGCTACCCTGAATAAAGTCTGAACCATTGGAAAAGCTGCATTATTACATTTAAGACACCAAGAGTTCACTCTACGGATTTGCCAGAGAGCAGACCTGCTCTTACATAATTAACGGGCAAATAAATGCTCTTTGTATTTTGATGCAATGTATTTTATAGGAGATTTAGAGATGTCTCGTTGAAATACTGCTTTTATGAGTCATTTGGTTAACTAATTCTTTCTTCAGAAACAGGTAAAATTTTGCCTAGTCCTTAACCAAAAGAGAAAAAAGAAAAAAAATTATTAAGATTTAATGTATTTGGAGCCCAACTATCTAATCCATCCTATTTAGTTTTCACTAAAATTGAAGAAAAAATGGCTACTAAATGCTTCCATTGGACAAGGTCCTGACAATAAGGGATATGCATTATGTGTCCCTTACCAATATGAGCTCTGTCAGATATGATAAGCCTTTTTTCCCAGCCTTCCAGACCTAGAGAGAAGGAAAAAAAAGATACAGCTTATTAAACACTTTGTATAATATCTCATTTCTTTAGAAATACAATGTTTAAAAGTGTTTTTCAGGGAAGTAATCACTCACACATCTTGTCTTCTGTATAGGAAACATGTTTAACAAGAATTTTCTCACCTGTCATTCATTATATTTACACTCATTCTCTATTTCTTTCTATATATTTTATCCTAAACAGCTCCAAACTCAAACCAGCCAAATCCACATAAAATACTTCTAAGAATCCAAAAGCAAATGGGAGGAAACGGTCATTATTGTTAGAGGCAAGGGAGGGTGAATTCACTACAGAGCAAGAGGAGGACTGCAAGAAAAGGGTTAATTTTGGGAGTAGCGCCCTTTCCCAAAAGACAATTATAAAAAGGTGGGATTAAATGAAATAATAAAATGTTCTAATTCCTCCAAAGCACTATCAACCACTGCCCTTACTACAACGACTTATAATGCGATTTACATATCTCCCCATTTACCTGTGAAAGCCTGGGGTGGGGCATGAATTTTCATAGCATGGGGCCTATCATCCCCATAGGTGTTCAAAGAACTAGGGCTGAATGAGTAAGTGAGCTACGCGCATTCTAAGAATAAGCCGCCAAGATCTAAACATTTTCAAAGCTAGTATCTAGATATTAAAACTTAGCTGTTAATTTTGCTAATAACCAAAGATGGATTTCAAAAAGGATTCCTTACAAAGAGGAAGTGCTAAATGTGAAATGGGAATATTAAGCCTCCCCCTCCATAGCTGTATTTGACACGTGAGTACGTATTCTAAAGTTAGCTTCAGGCATATTATACAGAAGATATTCCAAAGAAAATCAGTAAAGTGGATTCAGCTGGATTAGACAGGCCAAAAGGAAAAAGAAAGGAGGGCAAAATTTTTAAAGGGGATTTAGGAGAACAGAGGGCAATATGGGAACCAGTTCACCAAATTCAAGAGCAGCCAGCAACACCTAAATAAAAAACAGAGATGGTAGGAGGGCAGGCAGGAGTCTGTGAAGTCAGATTTAGTTGTTAGGAACACTTGAGGTCGGGTTGCTGCTTTCAAACCTGAACAATAAAACTTTAACAACGTAATGAAACAGTATTCTAAATATGAGCTAAGCTAAGGGGAAACAATGCTTTTCCTCAACTGCGTATTATTTGAATGACCAAGTTCCCCTCAGACCCTAGCAGGGCAGCCAAACTGAATGTAAACAGCCTTCCAAAAATCCAAAAGAGATTACTAGGAAGGGCAGGAAATTAAGCCTTAAATTTTTTTTGAGGAGACGGAAGTGAATACGCGTCAGAGAAGAAAGAAGGATTTCCTTCACTTGGAGGGAGGGAGGTAAACAACCCTCTTTTATCCCTGGGCTGTATGTATAACCAACAGAAACAAGACTGACCGACCGGGTGCAAAGGGGACCTCACTCGGTTTGCCGACTCAGGAGCTAATGTTTGGATAAGGAACTCAGGAATCTCTGAGTCTCCCTGCCAGGGGCTAGTAATCCCAACAGCCTAAAGAGACACTCTGCAGATGACACAGGTGTAAAAAATTTGGGCTTACGCAATGACCTTATTACGTGTGTCTTTAGTTTAAAATATTGATGAAAATGAATACAATTTAACCGACATTGAAAAAGTTATCCCACAATAACAAGCAATTTTAAAGTAAAAGACAAAAATGTTAACTTTATCTGACATGAGATCCCAATGAACTTTCCAAAAAACAAACTAGTCCCCAGGCAAAGTGGTCATTCTTTCCATACCTTTTCCTTTTTGGACATTTTTCTCTGCTTCCTCAAATAATCCAGGAAGATGAATTACCACACCATTTCCTAAAGGAAAGCAAACAAATCCCAACCTTAAATGTCTATACATATAATACAGACATCTACAATAACCCTTATCTAGAATAGTGGAAGACCGAAGGACTATGACAAATTCGACATCTGATTAAGGAAGTTACCGCAGAAATGATTCCAGCTTTAAATAGTAGTGTTATGTAAATGGAACCAAGTTAGAGTAGATGCTAAATCAAGGCCTTTCAAATTAGGGAATCATACCCTATTAGTGATGAGAAAATCAATTTAGTGGGTTAAAAGTAATTAGCATCTTTTTAAAAGATTTTATTTATTTGACAGAGAGAGATCACAAGTAGGCAGAGAGGCAGGCAGAGAGAAAGGGGGAAGCAGGCTCCCCGCTGAGCAGAGAGCCTGATGCGGGGCTCGATCCCAGGACCCTGAGATGACGACCTGGGCGGAAGGCTGAGGCTTTAACCCACTGAGCCACCCAGGCGCCCCAGTGATTAGCATTTTTAAAGATTTAAAAAACTAGAAGAAAAAAGAGCAGACTGCATCATGTTAAAAGGGCTCAGAATCAATCCAGGAAACACCCCCTATATTCCTTACTGTCCATCAGTGTTTGGAAAGCTGACTTGATGATCTACTTTATAAAATTAAGACTGCCAATGACAGTTAAACACAAAGTTTTCCAAAAAGTATGAGCGCTGAAAGACAGAGGTGTAAAACAGCCAGTTAGGTATATTCCAGAAGGTACCAAGGTCAAGACTAATAAGGAATCAATGAATCCCTTGAATAGTGAGAGATGAAATCAGCCCAGATAATGAAAAATGAACACAATTATCAATTGAGGGGGAAAAACCCCAAGTGGTTCAGTTCATACACTTACCAATGAATGCAGTAACATTTGGGTTAATTATTCCACTGGGTAAAAGATGAAAGTCATATTCCACAGAATCTACAACAACTGTATGGCCAGCATTATTTCCTCCCTGAAAGCACAAGACGGGAAAATTGAAGCTGACAATAAATATGACAAGTAACGTATCTCCAAAGTGAATTAATAATTTCTTTCTAAAATGTCCATCTAACTTAAGAAAACCCAAGTATGTATCTGCCACAAATACATACTCTTTAGAGGCTTCACATTATTTTGGCTACTCTCTCTTCTTTCCCCATCACAGTACCCTGGAGTGGTTTCTTTCCTGACAGCAACTAGGAAACTGGGGAATTCAGGTTTTTGGAAGGTTGACAGACAAATAATACCCTCTTAAAAGAATAAAACATGAAAAGAGTATTTTGTTCTTGGCACTCTACAGGACATGGAGCAATCTAATTAAAAATCCATATTTTATCTAAATGTAGAAAAATCCCTAAATTAGAAAACAGGAATCTATCCAATTACCCTAACTTGATGTAAACATTTACATAATTCCCATTGTATTCAGAGGGTATCAAGCAGCTTTGTGACCTGAAATTTGTATTTATTGACTGGGAAATTTCCCAAGGAACTTCCTCAAATATTAGCTACCCTGAGACTCTAATTTTTAAGCTTATGAGTCAATCCTGTGAGTCTGTTTGGTACCAATCCCTGAATCCACTCATCTCTGGATAAAATAATACACTGGGTCAAGGAATCTCTAAGCTGAGAAACATACTATAAACCCATAGTGAAACTTCCTGAAACTCAGGCCTAAAATGGTCAAGAAGCAGCAAGATAGGAAATCAGATTATAAAAGTTAGGTACACAGTAGACTGATCAAGTAACCAGATAATTTTTCTCTTTTCTAAGTTTAATAAACATAGAAAAAAAACAAATCAACTGATTATATGCTTAAACTTCTACATGACAGTAACAAAAGCTTTCAAGCAAGTAAACTAGGAATATATTTGCAACAAATAAAAACTTTAACAACATCCTGGCTAGACTTTAAAAAAATACCAATTGAAACTATGTCCCTTGAGAAGGACTGGTTTAACTTTATCCTGTGGCTATTTTTGACAAAATGAATGTTATTTACTATCTACCAAATCATCACCAATCACGAGCTCACAAAAAAATGCCAGAAAACAGGTCCTGAAAAAAAAAAAAAATCCTCTAAAAAATAAATGCCTATTTAGACTGTGTTTCGCACGTTTACAAAGCCAAGAATTCCTTACTTGAAGACTAGAGTATGGCAGGTGTGTTTAAAGCGAAAGACCGGGGGGGGGGACCACACCTGAGGTCTGGAAAACAGGAGGGGAGGTGGTGAGCAACACCAGGGAAGACCCTGCATACACCAATAAGACCAGTGACTATTTCTTTCCTATTTATTTTTTATAGGAAACATCTGCATATAATACAAAAGGCACAGTTGGGATGCACAGGAAAGTGAAGTCTTGCTCGCTCGTGCTCCTCTT
The DNA here is from genome assembly GCA_028646535.1 of Procyon lotor. Lineage (NCBI taxonomy): Eukaryota > Metazoa > Chordata > Mammalia > Carnivora > Procyonidae > Procyon > Procyon lotor. Next base: position 52,181,553 of record CM053618.1, read on the forward strand.
CCCACCCACCCAACCCGGCTCCAGGCCAGCCAGCAGCCGTCAGTTTTTGGTGTCCTTCCCAAGGAAATTCTGCATAAGCGAACAGGTATTTGTATATTCCACACATACAAATGGTAGCAAACTATACACGCCTGGGCAGCTTGTTTTTACTCAGCAAATCTGGGCGCACATTCCTCACCCTGTAGCCAAAGTATCTCCTCCTTTTAACAGCGACACTGTCCTCCTGCTCATGTGGACATGGAATTTACCTGGTGCCACCAGAGAGGCGGCCCAGTCATTTGCAACCTTCTGTCCTTATAAACAACATCACAGTACCCCCCCAGTACACATTTTTTATTACTTCACACTTGTGCAAGCTTATCACCAATTCTGATAGACTCCTAAAATAAAAATAACTCACAGGACAATTCTTACTCGGTTTTTATAGCGTTTCTTTTACTCTATCCCTCCTACCAATATTAGCCATTTTATCATGACTTTTTATGATTTAGGAAACCTCCCCCAAACTTACAGGAAAATTCTTTTCAGACTATGAAGCTCATTAAAACTTCTTGAGATCCTACAAAGATGCTAAGTTCTAAATTGTTATAATCACTAAATCTCATAAATTTTTATTAAATTGCTACAGCACTAGTTAATTTTGCCACAAGAAAACCAGTCAAGATTATTTCAGCAAAATCAGTTTATTGTTTTAATCCATTGTTTGCTTAAGATAAAAAAAAAAAAAAAAAAAACCACCACACCATAACTTTTGGAGTAGACCTTTGAACTAAGTCTTCCTAATTTACACAAAATTATTTTTATAGAGATACTAACATAAATCTTTTGCTGAAACAATTATTAACTCGGTGGTACCCAATTATGATCTTACTGTGTAACAAAACTCTACTTAGATAATATTTTACCGAGACAGGCAGTCCTGGTGGCAGGAACTATAATAAAAGATATGTTTCTTTCTGTGACACAGGTGGTTGAGCGCCATGGTGATAGATGAAGTTAGGGGAATGAACTGGCTTAATCTGTAAATTCTTCCAAGTTTACAGGTCGTGGTTTGGGCTGGAAAAGTTCGCTGCAAAAGGCTTGAATCACTTTACTGAACTCACTTCAACATTAACCTCCCACTTCAATAACCAATGCCCTATTAAGCCTTACTATCTGATTTAAATCTCATTTAAATTCCATTTGGTTGAGGAAGAAAATATATATGGTTAAATATACCCAGAATAACCCTCTATTTTCCTATTAAGGAGCTAGGGGAGAAAAATCTAAGTGCGCTTATTAGGATAGTTGGTCATTAGTGCCCTAACAGGAGTTGGGGAATGACGGCTTCTAATCTGAAAACACGCAACTGCAGAAAAATGAATCTCAAGGTGAATGGAGAAGGAGCTACTCACTCAGGAGATTCCTGACAAGGCGATCTATACATGAAGTAGGTTTTAGTACACTGTCATCTTTTACAAAATGCAACAGACGAAGCTTCAAATTTGAAGTGTCTATTTGGATGCTAACATAAAATATTTATAAATAGTGTAGAATATACAAAATTCACCTTGGGAACTGAGGCAGTTGTCTCCAAACATAGATTATACTGGTCCAAGGAGAGGTCACATGTATTAGCAAACAGCAAAACAAGGTTTCCACGTGAGCCCATTGCCAACCACCACCTCACCCGCCCACCCACACGCTCCAGTGAATTACAAGGGCAGAGTCTGAACTGCAGGTTAAATATCTGTGATCACACTGCCTCTCCCATGGGCAGCTCTATGAGTGGGTGCCAAAGTAGTAAGAACACATGTATTTTTTTTTAAGATTTTATTTACTTATTTGACAGAGAAGAGAGAGATCACAAGTAGGCAGGCTCCCTGTTGAGCAGAGAGCCCGATGAAGGGCTTGACCCCAGGACCCTGAGATCATGACTGAGCTGAACGCAGAGGCTTTAACCCACTGAGCCAACCAGGCACCCCAAGAACACATGTATTTAATCAGGTTTAATAATTCTCATAAGTAGACTACTGGGGAGGCCAGAGAGAACTATATAAACGTTAATTAAGAGATAAATATTTTCTTGCCTACTTTTAATAGGAACATACCATTTACTTCTCAATGCAAAATGTCTGCAAAACAGACTTAATAAATTATCCTTAATTTATACAGTACTAACAATATATTCATATTATTAGTTAATATAAATACCTCTTGCTGTTTTGCTAAATTCCTGTAACTCACGATCCCAGTCACTCATGTAGCATTTAACCCTTAATTATCAAAGCTGTATGTTTAATGGTAACTAAAAACATAGAATATTGTGGACTAGCAATTAATGTTGTTTTCCAGATCAATCATATCAATAAAGTGTTTTTAAAATTTTAAATATTTTAAATTTTGAAATATACCTTCTAAAACCCCAAGAAACAAAAGACCAGCATGAACCCAAAGTGACTGCATATTATGTGGCAACTTTCTTTAAAGAAAAACATAAGTTTGGGGCGCCTGGGTGGCTCAGTGGGTTAAAACCTCTGCCTTCAGTTCAGGTCATGATCTCAGGGTCCTGGAATCATCGGGCTCTCTGCTTAGCAGAGCCCTCTCTCTCTCTGCCTGCCTCTCTGCCTACTTGTGATGTCTCTCTCTGTGTCAAATAATAAATAAAATTTTAAAAGAAAAATAAATAAAATTTTAAAAGAAAAACAAGTTTATAATACCTTACTGATGACTGAATACCAAGAATAAATGCAAATTCATTGTATTAAAAAATAAATATATAAAAAAAAGTCCAATCAGGTCTCACCAGTCACAAAATATCTCATAATTTGGTATTTATTTTACTCATTTTCTTTGACTATTATTGTCACATTAGGATTAAGTATAAAAAAATTATTAAATAAGCTTTTTAATGGCCAAGAAAAAAATGTCTCCCATTGACAAACTAGAACATGATGAGGAGAAAAAAAAACTAAAATTCTATATTCTGAAGGCTAAAAAAAAAAAGTCAACGTTTTGATGTACACTTTTTCATTTTTTAAACCATTACTGAGATAGCTCATTTTCATTGTTTTATAATTATAACAATAAAAACCTATTTAATTCCAAACATTCTTCCCTAAAAAAACCCCTAGGTTCACAGTTTAAGACTGTTAGCAAACAACTGGCAAATAATAACCCAGAACTAACATGTCCCCCTTCCGTATTTTCCGTATTTCCGTATAATCTGAAATTAACCCTCGGTCAGCTATACCTTTTGTGGGTTCAGTCCCTCTTCTTCCCCTCCCTCCCTCCCAAACCCCTTATTTTGCAAATCATAGTAATCATTCCCTCTGGCCACAGTAATTGATCCAGACTGGGAAACTTGATCCAACCAAGCCTGAGACAAATCAAGCTCCTCCCCTCTAGGGAATTTGATTTTGAGAGCCAGGAAGGCAGTTAGTTTAGCGGCGCCCGGCATTTAAAAAAAAAAAAAAAAAAAAAGGGTTTCCAGTTCTGGCTGCTGAGATCCCAGGAGCTGCCTTTACCTCAGGCCACCCGGAGGACTGGTCACCCAGTTCTTGCTTCAAATTTTGCTTAAGATCATCTCTCTCCATTGGGTGCAAGCACAAGAATCCAAATGATTCACAACACTAACTGGACACAGTAAGTATACAGTTGGCTCTCTAAGTTCACATCTTGCCCTGGTGATAAACTGAATATAAAAATGATTAACTTCCAAACTTTAATAGTTATGCTGTCCAGAACAAAACTCTAAAACACTACAGGGATGATATAATGGTAGTAAGTTATTTTGTAACTGTTCTCAGCGGTTTACTTAGCAATTGGGTTTTAAGCTTAAGAAAGAAGATCATTTTCTTGCTGTGGCTTGAGGAACCTCTGGCTCTGAGGGAACAAGACCAACTCAAGAATAATAACAGTTTGGATCAGGAAATGCTGATATGTATGTGGAAGTTTCTAATTAAAAAGCTCCAAAGGTCCAGGGAAGATTTAAAAAAAAAAAAAAAAAAAAAGTTTGGAAGGGAATGAAATGACATTGGTCCGAAAAAGTAACTACATACAAAAACCAAAAACAACAAAAAAGTGACTCCTGATTGTCAACACAGTTTGCTATTAGGTCTTCCTCTTCCCCAAACTACGCTGCCAGCCCCGCCCCACCCCGTCCCACCCCAAGTTCCTGCTGTGATGAAGGAGGTAAAGACGTGTCCACCACCTCCTGCAAGGATTATAAACCTCCAACAATGGCCTCTCTGCCGGCAACAGTAGAAGCCCAAAGAGTCCATGGCTAACAGTCTCATGCACACAGCCCGGAGGCATTTCTCAGGCCACTCAGGCCTCTAAAATCGTCTATGTGTCTTCTCTTTGTCCCTTCTGCTCTGATTACATGAACACCGACC
>CM053618.1:52186428-52210399 GCA_028646535.1 Procyon lotor
TTGACAGAGAGAGATAGAGATCACAAGTAGGCAGAGAGGCAGGCAGAGACAGAGGGAGAAGCAGGCTCCCTGCTGAGCAGAGAGCCTGATGTGGATCCAAGGACCCTGAGATATGACCTGAGCCGAAGGTGGAGGCTTTAACCCACTGAGCCACTCAGGTGTTCCTATAGGTGCTGGTTTCTTTTTCTTTTCTTTTTTTTTTTTTAGGTGCTGGTTTCTTGATAAAGACCTGTGTCTGTCTTTGTAGGTGAAACATTTCACTATTCACCAAAACTAAAAGACATGTTAATCCACAGCAATAAAGTAATTATAAACAAGGATGAGTGTTCTTTTTTTAAGATCTTATTTATTTACTTGAGAGAGCAAGAGAGAGACAGAACAAGCGATGGGGGGGGCAGGGAGGGAGGTAGTCCTGCAACAGGCCAGAGAGCCTGAGGACCCTGGGATCATGACTGAGCCAAAGGCAGATGCTTAACTGACTGAGCCACCCAGGTGCTCCAAGGATGACTATACTTTATGAAAAGTTGTATAATTGCAATTAGCTTGTGATTTCAAAGTAGAACAGGTTAAGTTACCACCAGTAAGTTGATCAATTAAACTATTCAACGGTAACCAGACACACTAGATAGGAAGAGAAAACATATACAGGGTATCTGAATTTCTTTTTAGCAAAGACATCCAAGCACCCTGCTCAGTTATCTTTTAAAGGCTTTAAGATATTCACTTAACATTATTACAGCTAACCTCCAGTTTCATACACAGATAAATACACATGATGAAAAGCTTTGGAGGTTCTTAGGTCCTAATCAAGAAGCTTTTAGACTCTAGGTACCTAAATCTAATATACACACTTACTAAGCCAGGGTCACAGAGGGGAAGATGAGACATGCAACCAAAAAACGCATAAACCAATGATGTGTGATGCAGCTCTTTGTAACTGCTTGATTGAAAGCTCACCTAATCAATACATTTATAAAAACACTTTCTTAAAAATACACTGACACTTGATACAGACAAAAATCCCACTTTTAAAAGAATTCTATTATAACGAACTAAATACAATTAGAACTTCACTGCAAAGAACCAACCTATACTGGAGCCAAAGTAGCCCTGGGAACAGTCTACTATTTACTCTTCTCAATTGCTGTTTACTAAATACCTCAAAGTCCCTTTTTCCACTGGTAAGAGTATTCTAATAGTTACCAAGCTTCACTTATTGCTATGTGTCTTTAGTGTCAAAATATAAGAGTCCCCCAAAAGATAATATACCTAATTTGTATCCAGTTAAACTATTACCTATTTTTCAACTGACCATTTCACTCTAGATTTGTTCTGGGCAACAGTCTGTTCTAAAGAGAACTTAGAATTACCCAACTAACTGACCCATTCCCACCATAATTAAAGAAAAAAAAATAATATTGATCAGATACCACTGAGATGACATCGTTAATTAAAAATTTATACCTCAAAAGTAGAGATTATATATTTTTTTAAAATTTTTTACTGTGGGGCGCCTGAGTGGCTCAGTGGGTTAAAGCCTCTGCCTTCGGCTCAGGTCATGATCTCAGGGTCCTGGGATCAAGACCACATCGGCCTCTCTGCTCAGCCAGGAGCCTGCTTCCCCCCAACTCTGCCTGCCTCTCTGCCTACTCTCTCCCTCTGTCAAATAAATAAGTAAATAATCTTAAAAAAAAATTTATTACATATGCTGTTATATACTATTGTATTATTACACACAAATTATAGGATTTATATATTACGTTTATCAATAGAATAGGCTTAAATAGTGAACAACTTGGGACATCCTCATTAAACTTTCAGATCTAGTGCCCTCGGCAGGCAAAAATTATTTACTAGAATTACAAGGCGTTCAACTAAAATATGCTGAGGAAAAACACAAAAATACAAATATCAGTTATCTATATTCAAGGAGATACAGAGATAAGACTTTAGTGTAATCTATTAAAGCCCATGTACAATATAGTAAGTACTACTTAAAATACTAAGTAACAAATGTTAATTCAATAAATGCTAAGGATTCCACCTTAAAATCACACCATCAATCAGTTAACTTGTCCACGAAGATGTTAAAATAATTTACAGGAAAGGGTTAAGCTACTGGTTTCAAAGAAATTTCTAGAGGTGATCCAGTCACCTACTAAGTATTTGTTGAGTATTTACTTCCTCTGTGCCTCACAGAGCACTTACTTGGTGCTATGGAAAACAACAACAACAACAACAAAGAATTAAGTCCTCTTTTTGAGAAAAAACGTCTAGCAGGGAAAACACAGTAATCCAAGAAAGCAAGATTTAACCAACTGGTATACAATTATGTACTTGGGAAATACTATGAACCAAAAAAACCCCAAAAACAAACAAACAAAAAAACCAATTCATTGTCAGGGGCCACAGAAACAGCAATTATTATAAACCTGGAAGAATGCGTTTACCTTTAAACGCTATTACCATCTTCCAAATTACAGGAAGTGGTCTGGGAGGTAATTTTAGCTGTATAAAGTCAAGGCATTACATAACACTTTAATTATCCCCTTTAAATTACTTCTCAATTTTTCTGAGTTATTCCAAGGAGAAAGTCTCGGTTTGCTGCTGTTAGGTCTTTTACACTTTTCTTTCCTTTTTTTTTTTTACTTAGCTGGTTTCAGAGCCTTCTGTGAATGCCAGCATCTAGCCACAAAACATTTTTCTCATTGTATTTACTTCATAGCAAGCTTCTTATATATATATAACAAGTGACAGAAGAGACTTTCCCTTTATAATTAATTTGAATTAATATTTTCTCTTTATATTAACTTTAAAACCTTGGGGGGGGGGGGAACACCAAGGAAGGAAATACTGTTCTGGCTATTTCCAATCACAGGCAACTTCTAAGACTACCACACTTGCTTTCCAGAACAGTAAGTAAGCCCTTGCTTAAGAAGTAGTAGAAAGTGCAACAGTTCAAATCTCTGTAGTTTCTACTCAACAAAATAAAGAACATAAACTATAACAGTTTACTTTGGAGGATTTGTGGGGGAGGAGGAGACAGTGAGAAACTTCCTAACAAAGCTATATTTATGCTGCCAGAAAGAGGCCTTCCTCTGCCCATACCTTCACGCTTGGAAAAACCTGTGCTAGTATCCTTCCCCACCCGGACTCTGGCAATACTCGCTTATGTAGCAACTGTCCATTAGACTGTAAGGTCCTGGTGGGCACAATCCCTGGCTTTTACAGCTTCTTAATCCTGGGGCCAAATAGTGCCCCCCTAAGAGTATCACCTGTACATCCTCGTTATGTGATTGCTGGATAAGTGAACTAGGCTGTAGATCCTCGTTATGTGATTGCTGGATAAATGAACTAGGCCTGGCGTTGGTCCTACACTTCTTAAAAGACATCAATTTAAAATTAAGATGTTTCTAGTGATTGTCCTTTGATGGATCTGGAGAATTCACCAAATCATAAATAACTGTGTAAAACTCCTGAATGTAAAATCTAGGCCCTAAGTGCACCGATGATGAAAAAGCCCCTAGCTTTCCATCTATTCTTTCCAAAAGACATTTGATATATTAAAATATACATTTAAATACAACGTGAGTTTTTCTTTTAAAAACTTTTATTTTGGAAAAAATTTATGATTCTATTGTTAAACTATGGATACATTATGTGTATACCACTACTAGAGAAATAATCTGTATAAAATTTGAGTGTGGGGAATGAATATGACCAAAAACACATATTAAACTCTAACAAAGTTCTGGTTTTCATCAAACAAGGCAATTCAAGCCTAAAAGGTCTTTTCTAATGTTGACTTTCCCTCGAGTTCTACACACACTAAGAATTTCAACATTCAGTTTTATAAGCCAGGAGAACTTCTTTAAGAAGTCAGCGCGCTAGAGCTGGCCAATTAATAAAATGTTAACCAAGGTGAATCATAAGAGATACACTTACAGTCTGTTCATTCTGTGTCTACTTTCATTAACAAAACTAGTAAGAATCCTTCTAATGGCGAGTTCTTAAAAGGCACTAGAATATGAAGATTTTAGAATTATGTGAAGTTTGCAGGAAGTCAAAGTTTACAGGAGAGGAAAGTCCGCCCTAACAGGTTTGCTCAAACGTTTCTCCTCTATGTTCAGGTAACAGCTTAAAGGCAAACTTGGCTCCTTCTCAATGACTTCTCTCTAGGCTTTCCAAGGGCATCAAAGGAGATTGGTCCATGACCTTCTTCAAGTGGACATTCACGATAACATAGTAACACCTCCTCCAATCTACAAACTAATTCTACTGTTTTTCAAAGAAATATTAAAATTGAAGATCTTTTAGAATGCTATTGATCGTTACAGTTCCCAAACCTTCCTACAATCCGTAATTTAACTCAGCCTAACTGTTAATTATTTCCAGGAAAGGAGGACCTCCAGAACGTCCCAGTCTCCCTAACCCAGCAAGAGTTAGGTATCCTCAGACTTCCTTTTCCCTGTAGCATGGCCAGATCTGATTTTAAGACAAAAGCAAGGTGAAAACTGGCTTGTGGAGCAGCTCCTTCGGCAGTGTAGGGCAGGACTTCAGTGCAAACACGCTTAGAGTAGGGTATTAAGTCAGGTAAGTACGTCCCCAGAGGGGTGGAGGAATAGAGATCCCAGTGTGGGGACAGGTGGTGAGGGTGGTAGCGGTAATACTAAGAGGCAACACCTGTCTCAGCTAAGAAATGGGCAGGGTGTTTCTGCATGCAAAAAAACAAGACCAATCAGAACCTCTGCATTTAGCTTTTTCTGTACGTGTGATTACCTTCTTCCTGCGTGCTCAGAATGATAATCAGTTTCAGGTGAATAGCCTTCAATCAAGCGGGCCTACGAACTTGTTAGAACATATACAGCATGGCATCATCACACTGTGCCCTGTTCGTGAAGAAGAAACCCTCTCTCGGGGTAAACAGCAGTCCGTTTCAGCTATATTACATTTGTTTTGAAAGTGGTTATTGCTCAACTATTTCGAATTTTGAAACTGGTAATAGTTATCTAAGAGCCTTTACAAAGGCGTAGCCTGGAGGCTGCTTCAAAGCAAGCGACAAATAGGAAGAAAGCTTACACTGAAAACCACGTGTCCCCCGGTAGGAAGTACATTACCAATCCATTTCCCTAAAGTTCACTTTCCCTGTGAGCGTAACAATGTAAATATTTCTAAATACCAGATCTGACATCCACCTATTTACTTGCCTCACGCGCAAAAGAGCTGGCATTCTTTCCTCTGGGACCAACAAGGAAAAATAATCTGCCCTTAATATTAATACGCGGGATGCGGAGTCAAAAACCCGGGCCATTAACCGTCCAAAGGCGGGGATGGGTTCTCGTGTCAACAAAGTGGACGCGAGGCGGCAAAGGTCTGAACGCCGGGGGCCTGCCGGTGGGGGAGTGGCGAGTGGCTTTCGGGCGCTTCGGAACCATGCATTCGCACTCGGTCTTGCGGGGGGGGTGGGGGAGCGATGGGGGGGTGGGGGAGCGATGGGGGGGAGCGGTTCGCGGCCGCGAGGGGTCTCCGCCCGGAGTCGGGAGCAGGCCTCTGGCAGCAGCTCCTCCGACTCAGCCCGTATCCCGCCCCCACCCCGGCCCCAAGCTCGGGGCTGGGCACCGGCCCCCACCCGGAAACCTGCAACTCCCCGGGCATCGCGCATCTCTCAGAGACTCCCGGGTCAACCCTGGTTTTCCTCCGGCGCCACCGCGACCCTCAGCCCAAGACCTCGGGTCAGGGGTCTCTGACCTCCCGCCATTTCTCCACGTCGCCGCAGCTCCGAGCGGGAGAGAACCTCAAGGTGACACCTTCTCTGGGACGACGGATCCGGGTCCCGCGCCCGCGCTCTCGGGCCCCGCTTCCCGTCAGAGCCCGGTCGCCTCACCTGGCAGCGGCACACGATGTCGGCGTCCTGCGCCAGCAGATCCACCACCTTCCCTTTGCCTTCGTCGCCCCACTGCGCGCCCAGCACCACCGTCACCCGGTTCCCCCCGGGCCGCGCCCCGGGGCGGCCACAGTCACCGTTGGGCAGGGACGAAGCCGCCGGGTTGGTCTCGGCGAACGCCATGGCTCCAGTGACGCGAGGAGAGCCCGAAAGAGACGCGGGCGACGAGGAGTGCGCGAACTGAACTGCTGTGCGGCCGCCAGCCACATGCGGAGGAAGAAGGAGCCAGAGGCCGGCCCCGCCCCCGCCCCCGCCGGGCCGCCACCCTCCAGCCAGGCCCCGCCCCGCTCTCCGCCACGGCCCGCTCAGGGGGCGACCATGACTGCCCCGCGCAGGCCGGCCGCCGCAGCACCGCCCGCAGGAAGAGGCCCCGGTGGCGGCAACCGCCGCCACCCGGGACCGAGGCCACGCCCCTTCCGCAGCCTGGCGCGCCACCCCAGTGCGAGCCCCGCGAGCGGAAGGGGGCAGGGGCGGGGCCTCCACTGCACTTCGCCTCAACGCCCCGCCTACCCGCCCTTCTCCCGCTTTTCAAACCGGAGCGGCGCGGAGGTGCGTGCTCGAGCGTCGGACTACAACTCCCGGCATGCAACGCCCGGGGCCGAGGCGAAGTTTTCTGGTGCCGTGCTGTTTGTCGTCTCCAAGTCACCGTCTCTGAAGGCGTTTTCAAATTATTTTTTGACGACTTCTCTTTATTAAGGGACGGAGATAGTGTGTGTGAAATACAAAGGGTGGAACTCCAAAATATAAATTGGATGGAATGGAAACGTATAGGTTTAGAATTGGGAACTAAAGGTCTACAAGAAAAAACAGATGGGACCGGGATCGAAAAGGGCATATTCCAAAATAGAGCAGCAGAGGACGCTAGAACAGAAAACCTGGAGCTCGGGGCGCCTGGGTGGCTCAGTGGGTTAAGGCCTCTGCCTTCAGCTCAGGTCATGATCTCAGGGTCCTGGGGTCGAGTCCCGCATCGGGCTCTCCGCTCAGCGGGGAGCCTGCTTTCTCTCTCTGCCTACTTGTGATCTCTCTGTCAAATAAGTCTTTTAAAAAAAAGAAGAAAATCTGGAGCTCAAATAAGTTCGAACCCTTCTCAATTTGTACATTAGTAACAGAGGCTCAGAGAGGAGGAGGGCAATAGTAATGTATAGTTTGTGCCCAGTACTGCGATGCACTTAGCTCTTTTAAGTCCCACAACCATATAAGGTAAGTAATACTATCTTAACCTTATTTTACAGGATTTAAAAGTCAGTTAATTTGCTGTGGTGCAGGCTGAATTGATATGGAGAGAGTCCAGAGCCCTGACCCTTTTCCTATATTCCATTGCTCTTGGTGTTTCAGTTGCAGCTGGATTCTGGAGTAAACTGTACCTACTGCTGGAATGCAAATTATCTATGACATCAAATTCCGACATACCGTTGCTTCGGAAAAAAGTGGGAATAGAATCACATTAAATGCAGTATCCACTACATATACATCATTTACACACAATCACGTTCTTTAATGGTCCCTAGGGCATATTTAATTTATTTATTTTTAAAGATTTTTATTTATTTATTTGTCAGAGAGAGCTCAGGCAGGCAGAGTGGCAGACTGAGGCAGAGAAAGAAGCAGGCTCCCTGCTGAGCAAGGAACCCCATGCGGGACTCGCTCCCAAGACCCTGCGATCATGACCTGAGCCGAAGGCAGCCGCTCTTAACCGACTGAGCCACCCAGGCGTCTCCGTAGGGCGTATTTCAGTATTATACTAGTTTTACTCAATGATTCGTTGTCAGGCCTAACACTGAGGACCTCCTTACAAACTACGAAGGTACCGGGCCCTGATGACATAAAGAGGAATAAAGATATAGTTGCAGCGCTCAAGGATTCAGATTATTTGGTCTACCCACAAATAAACAGCTAAATTATAACACTGTGTGACAATTTTGGTATTCGTCTATCTTGGCCTCACCACAAGATTACAAACCCCTTCCTAAACCAGAAAGCGGTCCTCTTTCTTTGCACTCAGGTGCGCAAGGTGGTGTTGGGCATAGAGTGGGTGCTCAATCAGTACACGTTACTGTTCATTTCCGCTGAACTTAACAACCATTTATGGAATGCCGCCTACTGGAAAGCACTACCAGATCACGTTGTTATCGCAGTATTTACAGAACAGTCACAACGAAAATTTGGGCTAACAGATGTCGTAACAAAAGCTTCACCTTCGTTCAGGCAGGGATTTTCCGAAGTGGTTTTGCTATTTCACTCCAGAACAGCATGGTTTCTGCCCTTCCCCAACACTGGTTTATTTTTGCGACTCCGACCAACCCCGAGGTTCCTGCGGAGCCAGGTAGCGGCGCGCGCTGGCACGCATGCGCACACGCACCGGCCCCCCGCGGGCGGGGAGGCGCGACCCCGCCCCGCCTCGGGGCGCGCGGCCCCCAGCACCTCCTCCGCGGGGCCGCGGGCGCCCTCCACCCGCCTCCCCCTCCACTCCCCCCGCCCCAAGAGCGCGCGAGGCCAGGGCGGGCGCGGCCGGAGCCGTTGGGCGGTGGCCGTCCCGGCGCCTGTCCCGGCGCCATGTCAGCCCAGGGAGTGGCGGTGCTGCTGTCGTGGCTGAGCTGCTGCGGCTCGGCCCTGTGGAGGTAGACAGACACGAGCGGCGCCGGGGCACCGGGCGGGGGTCGCCCTTGGGGCCTTGCCCCCGCGCCTCCGCGTCCCGATCCACGCGTCCCCGGGGACCAGCGCCCGGAGCCCCGGCTCCCCGCTTCCAGTGCCCGCGCCCCGCCGCCCCCTCCCGAGAGTTTCCGATGGGTGAGGGCGGAGAATGAAGGAACGGTGTTAGGGCTTTGCTCCTCCAGGGTCTGGGTAACTTCGTGTCGCTGTCCTGTGCGCCGCTGAACTGAGCCCCTAAACTCCTTTCCTCCCGCTGCACTCTTGTTTTGCCAGAGAGGAGCAAATGGGACCCCCAAAGTCCCCCCCGGGGAGTGGAGGCAGGGGGCGAGGCCACTTCTCTAGGATAACTAGGTAGTTGATGGTTTAGGTGAGGCGGGTGCATGAACGATTGGTGATGACCGAGTGCTTTATAAAGTGTAAGCACCGTACAAATGTAAGGGGATGTAGTTCCTGAATAAGGAATGAGAGTTGGGTCTGTGATTTGATTTAGGGAGTGAAAGCTTTACAGCTTCTGAGGAACCCCAAGCGCGAAGTGTGATGTTGGGTCAGTCTTTAGTGACTGCTGGACTGGAAAGTGTATCGAAATATTTTAGAAACATTTTCAACATAGGTTAAAATACAGATAATTAACCCGAAAAAGAACATTGTGAATATTCCATTCAGGGGAGGTTTTGCTATAACTAGTTGGTTCCATCTCACGTGAAGATGTAAAAATTCCGACCATAAATTAAACTATTACAGAGGTTTCAGAGGGAAGGGATCCAGGGCACCTCACTGGACTGATGGATGGGGGCATCGAACAGAGTAAGAGTAGCCTCGGAAAGGGTCAGTGAAGTAGTGAGTAAAAGCAAAAAGATAGCATTCTGACAGAAGTTTGTAAGCTTCTATTTTCTCCTTTATAAAGTGAAGAAAATAAAACCTGTCTCATGGGGTTCTTGTGAGGCTTGAACGAAAAGATATATTTAGCTCCCAGCACATGCCTAGCAAACAATGGATCAATAAATAAGGGTAAGGGATATTATTAAGGATGGCATGTGAATGGGGCACCTGGGTGGCTCAGTGGGTTAAGTCTCTGCCTTCAGCTCAGGTCATGATCTCGGGGTCCTGGGATGGAGCCCGGCATCAGGTTCTTTGCTTGGTGGGGAGCCTGCTTCCCCCTCGTTCTGCCTGCCTCTATGCCTACTTGTGATCTCTCGCTCTGTGTCAAATAAATAAATAAAATCTTTAAAAAAAAAAAATGGATGGCAGGTGAATTCAGGGACTTCAGAGACTTTAAACTGTATACCAGAGGTCACCAAACTTTCCATAAGGGCCAGGTAATAAATACTTCAGGCTTTTCAGGTGATACAAAATGTGTCTTAACTACCCAACTCTGCCTTGCATGCCCCAAGAGTTAATAAACCAATGGGTGTGGCCGTGGGTCAATGAAAATTTATTTACAAAAACAGGTGGAAATTGACCTTGGCTTGCCAACCCCTGGTCTACCTTCATAACTGAAGGGAATGCTAAATTTCTTTCCGTTCCTAACTTTTCAATGAGAGTTTAGTGGAGACAAAAATAGTATTGTTTCCTATCGTAGTCACAGGCTCCTTGAATTTTATATCTTAATAAGGTGTTCTTTTAAAGGACAAAATGTCTTAAATTTGACGTAATGGTTTTTTATTGTTCTCTTTTTTTTTTGAAGAGGGGGAGGATGGAGAATTCAAGGTAGATGTTTTATTTAAATAGTTCTTCCATTCCCCAATGTCTGAGAGCCATTTACCTAAACTTTCTCCTAAGAGTACTAATGTTTTTGGCATTTCTTATCCCAATGGAGTTGGTTTTCTTAAATGATCTAAGATAGGACTGCGATTAGTTCTTTCTCCTTATGAATCCAGATCCATTTTCCAGCTCCACTTATTGAATACCACCTCTGTCTTATACAAAACTTCCCTGTGGACTTACGTCTATTTCTGCCTTTACTATAGAATCCCTCTTATATGGAGGATAAATTAGTTTTAATATTTATATTTGCCCTTTTCTTCCACAGGTATTCCACTAACAGCCCAAACTACCACATTTTTAGTACCAGGAGTACTGTAAGTGTGTATTGTATTTTTTTTTCAAATTATAGTTAAGTATTATCTACCTTAAAGCAGAGAGCAGTATTTTATACTCAGTTGTATACCACAGTTATCATTCATTTTTATTTCATTTCCTTTATCTCATTTGTCATCCTAATATAAACCACCTTGCCAACAAAAGTCCTTAAATATATATGTAGCAAGTATAAGTCGTACAATTTTGAGTTTTTTTGTGATTTAATATAGACAGATAGGGTGTCCATATAATATATTATGTAAACTGTTGAAAATGAAAGATAGTGCTATTAATATTTCTGCTGGGACAACAGATATGAATTGCAACTGCCTTGATAAACTGGGATGAATTGTCATTGAAGCTGTACCCTTCGTCTTCTATGTTACTTTTTTTATTCAATACTTTGCCTACTTCATTTCTTCTTAATGCTACCTGCTTACTAGTATGTGTGTGATTTATTTTGTTTGTACAGCACCCCCCCACGTGATGGACACATGGCTTTCTATCACCGCAGGCAACACTGTGATGAATGCCCTTTTACATGGTCTTTTATGGGTCTTTGCAATACTTTTTCAACTGTAGTGATTGGGACATAGGGAGAGCAAACACCTGATCTAACTAAATTCTCCATGATTGTTCTTGAATGGTAGTCACAGTTTCTACTCACTTAGTGCACATCTTCACCAAAGTTTGGTATCATTGATTTTTTTTTTTTTTACCAGTTTTATTACTACGTATAATAGCTTATTGCTGCTATTATTTTCAACTCTCCGGTGACTAGTGATTTTGAGCACCTCTTCCCATATTTATGCAGTCATCTCTTCTGAATTGCCTGGTCCTAACTTTTGCCCATTTTCCATTTAATTTTGTGCCCTTTTCTTATTGATATACAGAGTGCTGTATACATTCCACCCTCCATATTAATTGAATGTTAGTTTTAAAGGTTTCATTTTCTTGTCTCTCATCTACTCATCTAACCATTAATATTGTCTGTGGATATTTTATTTTTTAAGAAAAAGCTCACTTTTGTTGAGCCAAACCCCCCTCCCCCCCACACACATGCTTTTTGGCCTCATACTTTCTACTTTTTTGGAGTCTTATTAAAAATCTTTTCCTACTCAGAGTTGTGAAGATATTTATCCTATCTTTTCTTTTATATGCATTATATCCTGACCCTTCAAATATAGGTCATAAATCCATCTGGAGTCCACTTGTATAAGTGGACTAGAGTATAATCTAGAGTATACACTCACATTACCTTCTCCACATAATGAACCACCACCTTTTAAACAACTTAGTGTTTTGCTATTATTTTTCTGGTATTATCTTTTTTTCCATATATAGTTGTATCAATTTCTGAACTCTCTTCTTTCCTAAAGGTAGAGTTGACTGATCCTCTCCTGTTTCATATAGCTGCAGTTTAGTTTCAGTGCTGCCTACTCCTCCTTTGAATTGACATACCATAATATATGTATCATTTTACGCTAGAGAAGCAATTAGATTGTTTCCATTTTTAGTCTTTTTAAGTCTACTATGATTAGTGGTATCCTAGACATGCTGGTCTACTATGAACATTTTTATGCCTATCTTCTGCTTAATATATATATGTATTTCTGTTGGGAGTTGAACTGGTAAGTTCTAGGTTACATGCACGTGTTCAGCTTTAGTCAATGGTGCCAAAAGGTTTTACAAAACAATTGTATCAGTTTATACTTATATTCCATGTTTACGTATATCATTATATTTACATTATTTAGATTAAGGCAAAAGGAATCTATAAAACTGTTTTCTTTTACAATGTCATTTGTTTTTATTTTTTTATTTTTTTATTTTTTTTAAAGATTTTATTTATTTGACAGAGAGAAACACAGTGAGAGAGGGAACACAAGCAGAGGGAATGGTAGCGGGAGAAGCAGGCTTCCTGCGGAGCAAGGAGCCTGATGCGGGGCTCAATCCCAGGACTCTGGGATCATGACCTGAGCCGAAGGCAGACGCTTAACAACTGAGCCACCCAGGCGCCCCACAATGTCATTTGTTTTTAAATTCATTTCTATCCATTTCTTATTAAATCTGTACTTACCAGTTAAATTGTCATTTTTAGGTAGTTTATTTCTATAATATTATTTATTTATGTATTTCATCTTTGTTTCTTGAACAACTTTGTTGTATACTTGACCATTTTATTAGTCATTTTAAAAATCTCCTTTTTTCTAAGTAATCTCTCAAATTCACAACCCTGAGGTCAAGAGTCACATGCTCCACCATCTGAGCCAGCCAGGCATCCCCCAAAATTCTTTTTTGAATTCTGCTATTCCTTTATCATTTTTATGGAGGTGACAGAAATGTGTCATGTTGAATTGATAATTGGTAACCAAAATAATGGAGTTATGTCATTACAGAAATGAAAATAGGGAGCCAGAGCTTGATTTTTAACAAATGAGGTAGACAAAATGCAAGCAAGTAGATGGTAAAATGAGTGGCTTTGCAGGTTGCTTGCAAGTGATATTGAGAGAAAGAAAGAAAATGTTGAGTGTACAGAAGATATTTTAGGGATTAAATAGTTTATAAATCTTAATGGAAAACATTTTTAAAAAATATTTCTCTACCTATTTGCTTTTCCTTGAGCTTTGGCATGAGGGGCAGGACTCAGGTTTGACACACATCCAGGAACCTATGAAGGTACTCTCAGGGAACATAAACTGATGGAGGCCATCTCTCTACTTTCCCTCTGCCTCACTACAACTTGCAGTGTCTCCCAGAAAGGAACTTACGCATTTGTCTAGAGCCTGGTGCTGCATACAGGATACCTCCAAATTGCCTGGCTCAGGTGACCATGGCTTACACTTAATAGTCCCATAGGACTGTATATATTTGTATACTTTAAAAGCTGCAATACCTATCAGAATTCCAACAGAATTTTTCACAAAACTAGAACAAATAATACTAAAATTTGTATGTGGTCCCAAATAGCCAAAGCAATCCTGAGAAAGAAAAATAAAGCTGGAGGTATCACAATTTCAGATTTCAAGATATCAAGATATACTACAGATTTCAAGGTATACTACAAAGCTATAGTAATCAAAACAGAATGATACTGGCACAAAGATCACATAGATCAATGGAACAGAATGGAGACCCCAGAAATAAACTCACATTTATATGGTCAATTAGTCTATGACAAAGGATGCTAGAATATACAATGGGGGAAAGACAGTCTTTTCAATAAATAGTGTTGGGGAAACTGGACAGCTACATGTAAAGGAATAAAACTGAATTACTTTCTAACAACACACACACACACACACACACACACACACACACACACCCCAAAACTTAAAAGTGGATTAATGACCTAAACATGAGATCTGAAACCAGAAAAATCCTAGAGAACATAGGCAGTAATATCTGTGACATTGACCGTAGAAACGATTTCTAGATATGTCTCCTAAGGCAAGGAAAACAAAAACAACAATAAACTATTGGGACTACATCAAAATAAAAAGCTTTTGCACAACAAAGGAAACTACAAAACTAAAAGACAACCTACGGAATGGGAGAAGATAATTTGCAAATGACATAGCTGATAAGGTGTTAATATCCAAAATATAAAAAGAACTTATATAATACCCAAAAAAAACCCAAATAATCTGGTTTAAAATGGTCAGAACAGCTAAAGACATTTTTCCAAAGAAAACATGCAGATGGCCAACAGAAACATGAGAAGATGCTCACCGTTACTTCTCATCAGAGAAATACAAATCAAAATCACAATGAAATATCAATTGAAGCTATTAAAATGGCCAAAATCAAGAAGACAAGAAGCAAGTGTTGATAAGGATATGCCAAAAAAGAAACCCTCGCTTACTGTTGGTGAGAATATAAATTGATACAGCCACTGCGGAAAAGAGTATGGAGGTTCCTCAAAAAATTAAAAATAGGGATACCATTTGATCCAATAATTCCACTATTGAGTATTTACTCAAAGAAAATGAAAACGCTAACTCAAAAGGATAGGTGCCCTTCTGTGTTTATTGCAACATTATTTATGGTAGCCAAGACATAGTAGCAACCTAAATTTCCATCAATAGATGAAGTGATACACACACACACACACACACACACACACAATTATTACATAGCTTTAATAATAAAGGATGAGATTGTGCCATTTGAGACAACATGATGGACCTAGAGGATATTTCACTAAGTGAAATAAGTCAGACTGAGAAAGACAAATACCATATGACTCCGCTCAAAATGGAATCTAAAAAACGTGAATAAACAAACAGAGCTATCGCAGACATATTATTTCATCCATAAATATTTTAGTCCATGTGTTACAAATCCTAAGATTCTTAAATTTTATTTTATTATTTTTATTTCCTTAAGTAACCTCTGCACCCAAGGTGGGGTTCAAACTCATGACTCCAGCATGCTCTACTGACTAAGCCAACCAGGCGCCCCTAAGCAGGAGAAGCCACTTGGAAAGGACTACATATATATGATTCTATTAATATGAAATGTCCTAAATAAACAAATGTATAAGAAAGTTAATTAGTCGGGGCGCCTGGGTGGTTCAGTGGGTTAAGCCTCTGCCTTCGGCTCAGGTCATGATCTCGACGAGGTCCTGGGATGGAGCCCTGCATCGGGCTCTCTGCTCACCAGGGAGCCTGCTTCCCCCTCTCTGTCTGTCTGCCTCTCTGCCCGCTTGTGATCTCTCTCCTCTCTGTCAAATAAGTAAAATCTTTAAAAAAAAAAAAAAGTTAATTAGTGATTGCTTGGGACTGGGAGGTATTGGTGTTTGGGTATGAACCCTAAAGAAGGCAAGGTTTCTTTCATGGAATGAGAGTTCCCAATACTCCACATCCTCAACAGTCTTTAGTATTGTCAGTGATTTTGATTTTCACTGTTTTAATAAGTGTGTGCTGCTATATCACACACTTTTAATTTGCAAGTTCCCTAATGACAAAGGAGATTGAGCAACTTTTCATGTGCTGATTTGTTATCTCTATATCTTCCTTGGTGAGGTGCCTTTTTGGATCCTTTGTCCATTTTAAAATTGGTTTTCTTTTCTTTTTTTTTTTTTGTTAAGATTTTATTTATTTATTTGACAGAGAGAGATCGCAAGTAGGCAGAGAAGCAGGCAGAGAGAGAGGGAAGCAGGCTCCCTGCTGAGCAGAGAGCCTGATGTGGGGCTTGATCCCAGGACCCTGTGATCATGACCTGAGCCGAAGGCAGAGGCTTTAACCCACTGAGCCACCCAGGCGCCCCTGGATACTAGATTTTTATCGGATACAAGTAGTTTTGCAAATATTTTCTCCCAGACTATGGTTTCCCTTTACATTCTCTTAACAGTGACTTTTTTCATTTTAATGAAGCCCAAGTTGTATCTAAAAAGTCATTGCTGAACTGAAGGTCACTTAGGTTTTCTCCCGTACTTTAGTCTTTCTGGTCAACATTTAATGAGCTTATTCTCCTTTTCTTTATTCTTCTTCTTCTTCCAACAAAAATTTTAATTGCATTATTTCTATTTTGTCAGAATATATACAACACGTATTAGTCTTTAACCTTTATCTTCACATATTAATCTTTTACCTTTTAATTAACCAGATGTATTAATGCTCACCATCAATCCTTTTTGGCAGTTTTTGTCAATTTTACCAGTTTGTAGTGCATTCTGGTACAGTTGTTGATAAAGTTTCTATAATGGCCAGATTGTGTATATTTTAGGCTTTGCAAATCAAATGATCTCTGCTGCAATAATTAACTCTGGCATTGTAACTTGAAAGCAGCCCTGGGCACTAAATAATGAAACTAATGTGGCTGTAAATAAACGTTATTTACAAAAACAGGTGATGAGCTGGATTTGGTACAGTTTGCTGGCCTTTGCTCTAGTGAACTCCTCAGAAAGAGCTCCTAGGTACAGTATTTCCTGAGGTTTGTTGTTGTTGTTGTTGTCGTCGTCGTTGTTTTAAGATCGATTTATTTATTTTAGAGAGAGAGGATGTGAGGGGGGTGCAGAGGGAGGAGAGAATCTTCAAGCAGACTTCTGCTGAGGGCAGAGCCCAATGTGGGCTCAGTCCCAGGACCCTGAGACCATAATCTGAGCCAAAATCAAGAGTCCAATGCTGAACTAACTGACCCACCCAAATGAATTCTTTTTAAAAAAACTTTTTTCCCCCCCATGACTTTAATACTTAAAGGAGAGCTTGGTTGGACATAGAATCTTTGGTTCATACTTTTATTCCTTGTTTATTCCTGGTTACCTTCCTTTGACCTTGCTATATATGTTGCTTTAGAGAATTATGATGTTCTTATATCCTATTTGGTGGTTTTTTGGGGGTGGGGGGAGGCCTAAGGATTTTCCTTTACCTTTAAAGTCTAATGTTCTCTCAGGTAAGTTTCAGAGCTGACTTTTAAAGGTTATTTTTCCAGGTACCAGTGATGTCTCTCTCCCTCCCCCTCTCTCCCTCTCTCTCTCTTTATATATATATATGTATAGATTGATTGATTGATCTATATATATGTATTCAGATCTATTTTTCTTTCTGGAAAGCTTAGTTACAGATTTAAATATTAGTTCTGTTTTGTTTTTCAACTTCGGGAACTCCATTTATACGACAGTTGGATTTTGTCTGCCTTCCGTTTCAATCACTTTCTCTCTCTCTCTTTTTTCTTCTTTACTTATTCCTCTTATTGTCTCTTGGTGGTTTTTCTGCCTTTCTTCAATGCCTTTTGTTCAGTTTTCATTCACATATAATTTCCCACCAGTATCTTTTGATTTAATCTGCAATTCCTTTATCATCATAGTTCATGTGCTGCTTTAGTCAACTCTTATTTCTATTTGTGGTTCGTTTTCTGTTCCTTGCTTATAAGTTTTTTTATTTTAATTCTGTTAATAGTTATACAGTGTTATATTAGTTTCAGGTGTACAATATAGTGATGTGCCTAATTTGTGAATTTATAATTCAAGATTTTTCCTTCTCTTATCACCAAATTCTTGTTTGAGGTTATTTAATTCAGTTTAGGATGTTAGTTTGCAGTTTTCTTCTGTGTTTGGTTTTTTGAAGGCCTTTTACTAACTGAAATGTTTCTTTTATTTTCTATTATAGTAGCTCTTTATAAAGTCTGATTATATCTTTGAATTTTTTGGACAATTTACCAGCTTGGGTTGGTTGGAAGATCCCTAATTGGGGCACCTAGGTGGCTCAGTCCGACTCTGGCTCAGGTCACAATCTTAAGGTCCTGAGATAGAGCCCCGTATTGGGCTCGATGCTGGGTGTGGGGCCTGCTTAAGATTCTCTCTCCCCTGACCTCCCTCTGTTTCTTCCACTTTCTCCCCCAAAGAATGATTCCTAGTTAAACCTAACTTTCTTCTCTTATTCTAGCAAAGTGCAGTTTCTTTAATTGATAGCTTTTTATTGGGAGTGTTGTATTTCTGTGGTGGTTTGGTTTGGTTTTTTTGACTTGTCCTATCCTAAATTTCCCCTCTTGATTCTCTTTCCCTTCACCACTCACTCTCTGAAGAGTGTCTCCCTTTCCTGAGTCTTCTCTGCAGAAGTTGACACCTTTCCAATGGTCCCACCTCAAGTCTCATATGCCTTTGGTTGTTGTCCTCATAGTCAGTGCCCTGATCTTCTAGGAGTCCTTTTCATTATATTTGTGTACCTGAGGAGTGCTTTTTCTCTCTGTGGGTGATTTTAATTCAGTCTTATCCTTTCATTTCCTGCCTTTTACCTGAAGTTTTTCAGAAGACACCTCACTCTCCACAAAGATAATTGATTTTTTACTCGCAGGTTTCTTGAAATTTGTAGTGTGCTTTGTCTTCTAGCTATGTTATGATGTACAACCTTCTGGGTTTTATCTGTGCTGTTTTGGGGGAATGTATGGGGGGAGTCAAGTTTATGTGGCCATCCTTACCTGGGCTAACTATAATCCTCCCACCACTCATGTTTGTTTGTTTGGTTGGTTGGTTTTTTTATATTTTATTTATTTATTTGACACAGAGAGAGAGATCACAAGTAGGCAGAGAGGCAGGCAGAGAGAGAGGAGGAAGCAGGCTCCCTGCTGAGCAGAGAGCCTGATGCGGGGCTCCATCCCAGGACCCTGAGATCACGACCTGAGCCGAAGGCAGAGGCTTTAACCCACTGAGCCACCCAGGCGCCCCACCACTCATGTTTTGATACACTGTTAGACTATGGTAATTAACAACTATCTCCCTTTTATACCCACCATGCAGACATGGTTCCACAAAAAAAATCTTATGTAATACTTAACATCATCTTTATGATGCTATTTCTGCAGTCATTTTGGTGGTCTGAAGCTCTTCCAGTAACTTCCTCAGGAAGGGCTCATAGGAGTAATAGTTCCTGAATTATTTTGTGGTCATGAGAGTTTATCTGTAGGTTTTATATCTAAAAGGTGGTGTATCTGGATATAAAATTATTGGCTTCTGTTCTGTTTTCCTTTTTAAATACATTTATTCATTTATTTGAGAGGAGAGAGTATGAGTGGGTAGTGGGACAGAGGGAGAGAATCTTAAGCAGATTCCCTGCTGAGCAAGGAGCCCAATGCAGGGTTCCATTCCATGACCTGAGCTGAAATCAAGAGTTGGACACTTAACTGACTGAGCCATCCAGGTGCCCTGTGTCCTGTTTCCTTCTATATATGTTACTTTGTTGTCTCTGACAAAAAATGTTGTTTCCAAAAAGTCTTTTGGAAATATGATTGTCTTACCTTTATGAATAACATGTATTTTGTTGTTCTTGTTTTGGTCAAGAACCCCAAAGGGGAAGCCCAATGCTTTTATTAATATAGCTCCTGGTTGCTTTTATTTTTTTAATCATTCTTAATTGTTTTTCCTAGGTATGAGCTGTGCCTTTTCAATATGTTGTTTCAAATTATTTTAGTTCACATGTTAGTCTCGAATTATAGTTAATGTTGAAAACACTTTGGTTTTCTTCTTCAGTATCTCCAACTATACATATATTGAATTTTCTTTGCCTATCTTTTTTAATATTTGTCACTTACTCTTGAATTACTTTCTATTTCTTTTATTCTTAAAAACTTATTTATCTCAAGGCCTTATCTATTGTTTATTCACAATTGTGGTTTTTCTATTTTGGTTTATCTCTGAAATGACTTTTTCTTTTGTTTCTGTATTTTTCCTGACTTCTAGCTTACTTATGAGTTTCAAATTCTGATTGATATTGTTCTTTTATACTTCTGTCATTCTCTGATTTATTTTGCCTCATTTTTAAATACCAGGTGTATCAGCCAATGTTCTCACAGAGAAACAGAATCAATAGAACTTTTACATATGTATACTAAGAGATTTCTTTTAGGAAATTGGCTCATGTGATTGTGGGAACAGGAGACTCTGAAATCTTAAAGTCAGGTCAGCAGGCTGGAAATTCAAGCAAGAGTTAATGCTACAGTCTTGAAACAGACTTTCTCTTCCAGGAAACCTTAATTTTTTTCTGAATGCTTCCAACTGATGGAAGAGGCCTCATCCACATTATCAAAGACATTCTCTTTTACTTAAAGTCAACTGATTATAAATGTAAACCACATCTATAAAATACCCTCATTGCAAAACCTATGTTAGATTAAATAACTGGGTGCTGAAATCTAACCAAGTTGATTTGTAAGACTAACCCTCATATTAAGTTGTAGCTTTCATTTATTTCTTGGGTATGTTCTTACAGAGATGTTATTCTGCTTTGTATTTTCTTTTTCTATGACAAGTATGTGAAATTAGCCTGTAATCCTTTTTCTGTTGCTTTTCTTTTTTTTTAACATGAAATTGATTTACCTAATCTTTAAGGCCAGGTGGGTCAAAGTAACTTTTCTAACTTCATGGTTTTAGAGTTACCTCTTCTATTGTTTTGTAAAGTGTCCAAAAACAAAGCTAATACTTTTTGAGATCTCCGGATTCTGTTTCCTTCTCTCATTCATCTGTAGTTTTTCTTTCCTTTGTCTTTACTGTCCTTTTCCAGCTTAATTGGGTGAGATTCTTTCCCCTTCGTTACACATTCTTGTCCTGGAAGCTATCTGTAGGTCCTTGGTTTTGGTGTTCATAGATCCCAGCTTCTCCTTCCCTTTCAAATATTATCATGGATGTCTTGGACTTACTTAGAATGGAAAAATACAACAACCCTTCTGGTTAGAGTTGCTGTCTTCCAACTGTCCTGCCGTGGTTTCCAGTGAATGCCTATCTCTGATTTAAATATTCTTCTCTTCTAAGGTCCACCATATTTGCTTTCTTTTGCTGCCTTATGCTGATGTCGTATGAGCCTGGTTGTTTTAGCTAGCTTGTTCAAACCCACTTATACTTTGGGATTTTGAGGAATACTTTGTCACCAAGTTTTATTGTTGACATTGTCCAGTGTTGTTGTTTGCTTCATCAGTATTATCCCAATTGTCTTCCCTGTGTCTACAAGGAAATTTGAGTAGATTGAAAAACTACATCACCACTAACCCTTCCCAATTTGTTTCTCTTTCAAATGCCTCTTTTTGTATCCTTTCTTTTACTTTTTTGGGTTTTCTCTGTTGTTATTTTATTAGCATCTTACACTGAGAACCAAGTTCATTCACTTTCAAACTACCTTATTTTGTGTATATTTAAGGCTATAAATTTCATCTTAGGGATTAATTATACTATATACTACAAGTTTCAAGAACATTGAATGTTTTTATTCTTTAGTTATAAATATTTTGTAATTTCCACTGTGATTTCTCCTTTACTTCATGAATCATTCAGAAGTAAAGTTTGGGGATTTTTTTCTTTAAGAATTACAAATATCTTAAGAATATATTCTGGGGGCACCTGGGTGGCTCAGTCGGTTAAGCTGCTGACTTCGGCTCAGGTCATGATCCCAGGGTCCTGAGATCAAGCCCCACATCAGGCTATCTGCTCAGTGGGAACCCTACTTCTCCCTCTCCCTCTGCCTGCAGTTCTGCCTACTTGTGCTCATTTGCTCTCTGTCTCTGTCAAATAAATAAATAAAGTCTTTAAAAAAATTTTTTTCTGGCTAAATTTATGATTAAATTCTAATTTTATTTCATTAATATCAAAGGCATAGTATGTGTGATGATAATTCTTTGAGATTCGCTAAGACTTCTTTTGTAAATATGATCAATTTTGTTAAATGTCTATGTAGGTTGAAAAGTATATTTTATTTTATATTGGCTAATTTTATAGGTTTATGTATAGGTTTATCTGTAGCTTGAGAACAATGTGTCAAAAATCTACTACTATATTTGTGGCTCTTAAATTTTTTCCTGGTACTTTTATCAAATTGTGCTTTATATAATCTATAGGTTCAATGCAATCCCTATCAAAATACCAACAGCATTTTTCACAAAATTGGAATAAATAATACAAAAATTTGCATGAAACCACAAAGACCCCAAATAGCTAAAGCAATGTCGAGAAAGAACAAAGCTGGGGGTATCACAATCCCAGATTTCAAGATACATTACGAAGTTGTAATAATGAAAATAGTATGGTACTGGCACAAAAATAGATGCATAAATCCATGGAACAGAGTAGAAAGTCCAGAAATAAACCCAATGAATATATGTTCAATTAGTCTATGACAAAGGATGCTAAAATATACAATGGGGGAAAGACAGTCTTTTCAATAAATAGTGTTGGAAAAAGTGGACAGCTACATACGAAAGAATGAAACTGGACTACTTTCTTATACCATATACAAAAATAAACTCAAAATGGACTAAAGACCTAAACTTGAGACCTGAAACCATAAAAATCCTAGAGCATAGGCAATAATTTCTCTGACATCAGCCTTAACATTTTTCTAGATGTCTCCTAGGCAAGGAAAACAAAAGCAAAAACAAACTAAAAACAACATCAGAATAAAAACCTCTTCATAGCAAAGAAAACCATCAACAGAACAAAAAGACAACCTACTGAATGGGAGAAGATATTTGCAAGAGACATATCTGATATAGGGTTAATATCTGAAATATATAAAGAACTTATACAACTCAACACTGAAAAACCCCCATATAATCCAGTTAAAAAATAGGCAGAGGACCTGAATAGACATTTTTCCAAAGAAGACATACAGATGGCCAACAGAGACCCGAAAAGATGTTCAACATTACTAATCATCAGGGAAATGCAAATTGAAATCACAGAATATCACCACACACCTGTCAGAAGGGCTAGAATCAAAACCACAATAAATAACAAGTGTTGGTGAGGATGTGGAGAAAAAAAAACTTTTGTACACTGTTGGTGGGAATGCAAACTGGTGCAGCCATTGTGGAGAACAGTATGGAGGTAACTTTAAAAATTTAAAAATAGAGGGACATGGAAAACTCAAAAGACTCCACGCCAAGACTGCTAGAACTCATACAGGAATTCAGTCAAGTGTCAGGATATAAAATCAATGCACAGAAATCAGTTGCATTTCTATACACCAACAGCAAGACAGAAGAAAGAGAAATTAAGAAGTCAATCCCATTTACAGTTGCACCCAAAACCATAAGATACCTAGGAATAAACCTAACCAAAGAGGCAAAGAATCTGTACTCAGAAAACTATAAAGAACTCATGAAAGAAATTGAAGAAGACACCAAGAAATGGAAAAACGTTCCATGCTCATGGATTGGAAGAACAAATATTGTGAAAATGTCTAGGCTATCTAAAGCAAGCTGCACATTTAATGCAATCCCTATCAAATACCATCAATTTATTTCAAAGAAATGGAACAAATATTCCTAAAATTTATATGGAACCAGAAAAGACCACTAATAGCCAGAGGAATGTTGAAAAAGAAAACCAAAGTCGGCAACATCACAATGCCAGACTTGAAGCTCTATTACAAAGCTGTAATCATCAAGACAGTATGGTACTGGCACAAAAACAGATACACATATCAACAGAATAGAGAACCCAGAAATGAACCCCCAGCTCTATGGTCAACTAATCTTTGACAAAGCAGGAAAGAATGTCCAATGGAAAAAAGACAGTTTCTTCAACAAATGGTGCTGGGAAAATTGGACAGCCACATGCAGAAGAATGAAACTGGACCATTTCCTTACACCGCACACAAAAATAGACTCAAAATGAATGAAAGACATCAATGTGAGACAAGAATCCATCAAAATCCTGGAGGAGAACACAGGCAGCAACCTCTTTGACCTCAGCCGCAGCAACTTCTTCCTTTCTACATCCCCAAAGGCAAGGGAAGCAAGGGCAAAAATGAACTATTGGGACTTCATCAAGATCAAAAGCTTTTGCACAGCAAAGGACACAGTCAACAAAAC